>CM055116.1:1011328845-1011538845 GCA_029206835.1 Rana muscosa | reverse complement strand
AGGAGTTTTTGGAAGCCGAATACAGCGTGAGAGCTGTATTCGGAAAGCCTATCAGAGCCGTTGGCTCTGATAGGCACTTCCAAGTTACACCCACCGCCGGCCGCCGCTCTAATTCATATGGCCGGCGCTCACCAGGAGGCCGGCCATATGTATAGTGGGCAGCGCGGCAGCGGTGACAATACACAGATTCATGCAATGCATGAATCTGTGTATTGTCTTTTAGTGGCGGTGCAGGAGCGAGAGGGGGCGGCGCTCCGGCGCCCTCTATGGACGCACCGCCACTGCTTGCGGGTGTACCCGTCTGCTACGGCTCCGTTCCGGAGGTCTGACTCACTGTTTGTGTCGGTGTCTGGTCCGCGAAAGGGCCTGGCGGCTTCGTCGGCCACCATTTCTCGGTGGATCAGGCATACCCTTTCCTGTCACGGCGCATTCGACCAGGGCTATCGGTGCCTCTTGGGCTTTCCGACATCAAGCGTCTGTCGTCCGTTCACACTTTCTTAAAATTTTACAAGGTTGATGTGAGTGCATCTTCGGATGCTAGCTTCGGCCGCAAGGTTTTGCAGGCGGCTGTTTGAGGTTGCAACTTGTTTGGGGGTGAAATTGGTTTTTGATTGCTGTGCCCACTCCTCCGTCTTTTTTTTACACTGCTTTGGGACGTCCCAATGGTCAAGAATTAAGGAGCTGTGTCCGTTCATGGACGAAAAGAGAAAATAGGATTTTTTGTACTCGTTGTAATCCTTTTCTCTGTCTGTCCTTTTTTGGTTTGTACTGCTTTTTTACGAACTGAGCTGCTGACTGCAGGGTGTAGGGTTATGTCTGGAGGGACCGCTCCCTGGGCGGGGCTGTTCAACTCTGTTAAAGTAACATGTATTTAAATATCTAACATGTTCTGCCTAGTCCTCTCCTATAGAAGAGGAACATAATCCAATGGTCAAGAATTAAGGAGCTTTGTCCGTCCATGGACGACAGAGAAAAGGATTTTACGGTGAGTACAAAAAATCTTATTTTTTACACTTGTTGCTTAAGAGTTCAAATCAGTATTTTTTTGATAGAAAATTCTTTTAAACCCCCAAACATTATAGATATTTTTTTAGCAGAGACCCTAGAGAATAAAATGGCGGTGGTTGCAATATTTTATGTCACACTGTATTTGCGCAGCGGTCTTTAAAGAGCAATTTTTTGGGAAAAAATACACTTCAAAGAATTAAAAAAAAAAAAAACCTTAGTTAGCCCAATTTTTTCTGTATGATTTGAAAGATGTTACGCCGAGAATCGTGATCTTTATTTTAAGCAAAAAAATTGTGGTTCTCATTTTATCCAGAATCGTACAGCTCTACTATTGAGCTACAGCTAGTAAATCATGATGCAGGATGAGAACCCTGTATCAGTCCAACCCTACAGGGGGCCAAAATTATATACATTTTAATATATTCATGTTTTATATGAAAAGATAATTGTACATAAACAGCACACAGCCATTGGTATGAAATGATATTTCCCATATATAGTTGCAGCAGTATAGGTTAAACTGTTTGTTTTTTTGAGTGGGACAGTGGGGAGCATGCCCATTTCTTTGGGTACTTCTCAGTTGGAAAAAAAAAGTTTTATCCTTTCATCTTGATTTTCAGCCTTTAATTGCCACGACAGTGGAGCAACTGTGGTTGCTTATGCACCAAAAAATCAGCTGCTAATATCTGGAGGCAGGAAAGGATTCACGTGTTTGTTTGACTTGCGTCAGAGACAACAGAGGCATGTTTTCCAGAGCCATGATTCTGCTGTGAAGGCCATTGCTATAGACACAACAGAAGAATATTTCATTACAGGATCTGCAGAAGGAAACATTAAGGTAAGTGTCTGTTTCTTTAAGATTTTTAATATCTACAACATCTTTATTGATCCTAAAGAAGTACCAGGCATCACTCACATTTTTCTGTTGAGGCCAAAAGCATAAAAATGTAGTTTACCCATAACAAAATACAACTTTCTTTTTTTTTTTTTTTTTTTTTTTTTTTTACCTCTGCACTCCAAAAATTACACTTTGATGCCAATTGGTTGCTATGGACTTAAAGAAATGTCTGGCAGATCTTTCTTATGTAAGCCCCCTTATGTCCAAAGGGTTTTTTCTGTAGTATCAAAACTTATAATTTCACCAAGAATATAAATGATGCGGCGCTTAACCATATTGCATCAATAAAACAATAAAAATGTATTCAAAATTGGATGTGTGCAAATATTTGACTATGTATGGTACCACTATTGGAGTCACATTTGAGCGCTGTTGGACCTCCTATGATTTAGAGGTCTAAGTATCAGGTGAGCATATAAGTGCGAAGGGCACTGAGGAGTGGGTTTTTGCACGTTGAAAAATTGTGTTGAGCACAAGAAATCTGCAGGAAGAGGATTTAGGTGGTGGAATTTTATATATTCACAATGGTTTATTATATGAGACATATTTGAATATTTAAGACTAACTGACTGGATTAAAAGTTTTTTTTGTTTTTTTAGAGTCGCTATGTTTTTTTTTACTCATTTAACCACTTAAGCCCTGGACCATTTCACTGGTCAAAGACCAGGCCACTTTTTGCGATTCGGCACTGTGTCGCTTTAACTGACAATTGTGCGACATGGCTCCCAAACAAAACTAACGTCCCTTTTTTCCCACAAATAGAGCTTTCTTTTGGTCGTATTTGATCACCTCTGCGGTTTTTATTTTTTGCGCTATAAACAAAAATAGAGCGATAATTTTTTTTAAAAAATGCAATATTTTTTATTTTGTGCTATAATAAATATCCCCCAAAAATATATAAAACATTTTTTTTCCTCAGTTTAGGCTGATACGTATTCTTCTACATATTTTTGGTAAAAAAAAATTGCAATAAGCGTTTATTGATCGTTTGCGCAAAAGTTATAGCGTCTACAAAATAGGGGATAGTTTAATGGCATTTTTATTAATAATTTTTTTTTTTTACTAGTAATGGCGGCGATCAGCAATTTTTATCGTGACTGCGACATTATGGCGGACACATCAGGCACTTTTGACACATTTTTGGGACCATTGTAATTTTTACAGCGATCAGTGCTATAAAAATGCACTGGTTACTGTGAAAATGACACTGACAGTGAATGGGGTTAACCACTAGGTGATGCTGTAGGGCAGGGATATGCAATTAGCGGACCTCCAGCTGTTGCCAAACTACAAGTCCCATGAGGCATAGCGAGACTCTGCCTCTGGGTTACATGCTTAATGCTGTCAGAGGCATGATGGGACTTGTAGTTTGGCAACAGCTGGAGGTCCGCTAATTGCATATCCCTGCTGTAGGGGTTAAGTCAGTACTAGGGA
The DNA here is from genome assembly GCA_029206835.1 of Rana muscosa. Classification (NCBI taxonomy): domain Eukaryota; kingdom Metazoa; phylum Chordata; class Amphibia; order Anura; family Ranidae; genus Rana; species Rana muscosa. The sequence continues at coordinate 1,011,535,505 of CM055116.1, read as the reverse complement.
CTGATTCTTACTGTTTGGGGGCATGGCTACACGTGACACATCACTGATGACCGATCAGTGACATGTCACTAGGCAGAATAGGGGAATGCCTTGTTTACAAAGGCATCCCCCTGTTCTGCCTTTGCTGACCGCAATCGCGTGCCGCCCGGCAACATCGAGTTCCCGGGACCCGCGAACACGCTCACGAGGCACGCGGCGGGTGCGCGTGCCCACTGGGAGGCAAATTTAAAGGGTACAGGTACACCCATCTGCCTGTCGGTGCCATTCTGTCGACGTACATCTGCATGCGGCGATCGGCAAGTGGTTAAAGGGACTACTTTCTCAATCTGTTGGCTTTATTAACTGACTAATTTTATGGTATTTATTGTTTTATTGATGTGATATGGTTAAGCACTGCACAATTTGTATTATTAGATATTTAAGCTGTGAGTGAAAGCTAGAGTGTGCGAGCGTGCTGACACGTATTTTGATTATTTATTGAAAGACGAAATATCCCCCACGCTACCTCAAAATGCCCTCAAACACCAACAAAATTCTGCTCAAAACCCCTGAGTAATCACCAACAAAAAAATAATTGGTACAGCACTTTTTAAAACCCCAAATGGAAAAAGATAGTGCATAATAAAATAAATGAATAACAAAAAATATACAGTGTGTATAGAAAAGAATCACACTTTGTTGCTTTGCAGCCTGGAATGAAGACACGTGTGTTTTTTTTTTTTTTTTTTTTTTTTATCCAGCTGTGTTTACTAGTGCAACTTAAAAATTCAAGTTATAGTTTAAACACCAACATGTCAGAAAAAATAAATCAAAAACAGAATCGCTGAGTTGGAAAAGATCACCCTCTTCATTTCAGTATTTGTTGGACCACATTTTGCTATAATTACAGCCTTTAGTCTGTTGGGATATGTCTCTACTAACTTTACAAGTCAAGACTTTGCAATATTTGCCCACTTTTCTTAACAGAACTGTTCACGTTCAGTTAAATTTGATGGTGACCATTTGTGGACTGAAGTCTCCAAGTCATTCCACAGATTTTCAATATGGTTTAAGTCTGGGCTCTGACTAGGCCATGCAAGGACATTCGCATTTTTCGCCTTCAACCATTGGTTCAACCTCTTCTTCTCATTGACAACTTTCTGGCAGAGGGCAGATTTTCCTCAAAATTGTTTAATGGTACAGTATTTTGCCCCATACATTTTTCTTCTATCCTGACAAGTGCTTCAGTCCCTACTGCAGAGAAACACCCCCATAACAAGATATTACCACCTCCATGCTTTACTGTAAGAATGGTGCTATTTAGAAGGTAAGGTGTATTGGATTTCCGCCAGACATATCGTTTGGTGTTGAGGCCAAATAATAACAATTTTAAATTAGGGCGACTCATGCATGAGAACATGTGGTTGCCATCATCCCTTGGAAGTTAAAATTATATTGAAAACCTCTAGTATTGGGATTGTATCGGCAACAAACAACAAGATTATAGAAAAAAAAACATTTATTTATACAAAAACATAATAGTATATATCACATAATTTTAGTTGAAACATTAAAAACATGAGATTCATCAAAAATAATAGATACAAATGATACAATAGCCAGAATTCAAAAACCTCCAGGTCAACCGGAAGACAGAAGAAGAGCAGCTTACCCAACGCGTTTCAAACAGTTAAAAACATTTCTTCATCAGGGATATTTGTATCTTTGTCTATAATAAATCAAAAAATAATTTAGTGACAACAGGTATTGATTCACATCTCCCACACCCCTACCGGTGTAAGTACATTGTGACTCGCTTCTTTCAATTTTTCAATTACAAATGCAGTTCCCATGCAGACTGAAGCGTTGATATTGGTTTCCCTTCTTGATCTCTCTATGTACCTTGGACCCCTCACTTCCTATGGGAGAACAGGATGACTATCCAATGACATGGCGTTTTAAGGCAGAATGCTAAACCGAAACACAAAAAGAGGGAACTGATGTAATTCAAATGATGACCTCCATCGCTCAAAATGGGGAGAAGGATATGGCTGGAAGACTTACCCACATAGTGGTAAAGTTCAGATACCGGAAAAGTGTTTGTGTTTCGGTTTAGCATTCTTTGTTAACATGTTTGTTGCAGATACAATCCCAATACTAGAGGTTTTCAATTAAATAATACAATTTTAGTCTCCTCTGACCACCTTAAACGCACCTTGAAGATTGAGATCACGTGGAAAATTGTGTTCTGGTCAGATGCATCAATGCAGCCTATCAGTGAAGAAGAAAATTTACTTATTTGCCAAATTGTATAACGGAAACAAAGGAAAAGGATTTTTATTATTTTTCTCTGATCGTCCATGGACTGACACAGCCTCTTCATACTGAAACACGTAGGTATATGTCCCTGCTGGCAGGAGAAGATCTAGGCAGAATGTTACATGTTAAAACATACATAATAAAAAACCAGAGCTAAACAGCCCCGCCCAGGGGGCGGTCCCTCTGGACATAACCCTCCTACCTGCAGTCAGCAGCCTCAGTTTTTTTCTGCCTAGCAGAAGACGTGGCTCTCTCAAGAGCCAGTCTCCTGGAAGATTTTTATTCCTTTGAGAATTTTATTTTATTTTTGAGATCTTCAATCAACTGTCGGCTGGGCAACAGGTTGGGTACAAGGTATCCTCGTAGTCTTCCCTGTCCGACCATCGAGCGTGCTGATCCTCGCCTTGTGTGCGTGAGACTCCGTTCACGACATGCCCCACAACTCCAGGGGTGGCTGGTGGGCTTTTATGCTCTGCGGTCCTCACAAGATTGAACAGTGCATGCTGTATCTTTCGCGGTGGACCGGGCCGACAGCTACTCAGTTACCGCACTGTGATAGGTCTGTCAAACACACCAGTGGGTCCCTCTGGGACGGGTAAGTAGTCTCTCCTGCTGGTGAGTACATGCTGTGTGTTTCTCTGTATGGGGGATTTTCCCTGTCTCCCCCTTGTTATGCTTCTCTCTGCAACCGAATCAGGCGCTGTGCTGTGTGGGGGTGCCTGGGGGTCACTCTGGCCTGGCGGGGGGGCTCATGACTGCCTGCATGGAACTGGGGGACTTTTTGTGGGTGTTGGACCTGGGCGCCATTCGGCGCCTTGTCTGTAGTGTTTTACTGTGCACACGGCGGCCATCTTGCCGCGGATCGATGGCGCAGTTGCATTCGGCCGGCGGCCTTTTTCTTGAAGCCGCGCGCGCTTTTCACTTCGCTTTGGCCTCTATCGCTGCTGCGGCATGAATCTCCTCACTCTCCTCACGGTTCACTCACGCTGGTACAGGCAGCGGAATGAGCGGTCCTCTCCGAGTTGGTGAGTCCTCTGGGTATCCCCTCCTCAGTCAGCGCAGCCAGTGGGTGGACTTTTATTCACTTTGTGCATTAAGGTCTCAGAGGGTGGCGAGTTATGGAGTCTGGTTCACCTGCTTCCCCATTCATGTCAGGCAACAGGCGGTGCTTTAGCACCTGCGGTCCCTATGGACCAGTTGTCGGCAGTCCTGGTTACATTACTTGTCAGGATGGAAGCGGTGTGAGGGCGCAGGGGAGCTAAAAAAGCCCTCTCCCCACACAAGGGAGGTGCTCCGATTCAGATACGGGTCTAGCTGCTGCTGCTGCTCAGGACCCTAGCTCTGAATATTTTGATGTTGTTTTGAACAGGACATTCCTTGTGAGGAAGACCCCAGTTCTGTGTCAGTAAATGACAGGGTGCTTGTAAGTGAACTCACTGATGCTGTGAGGGACACTCTCAAGCTGGATGCTGTGGCTGAGGTACCTCAGGCGGACGCTGTCTCCTTTGGTTCTTTTCAAGCTTTTCTCTTACACAGCTTCCTCACTGTTTCCTTACATGCTGCGTCGAGAGCAGCATGGATGATACGGTGGTACACAGTGCCCCCCCTCCTGGTCGGTGCAGCATGGTGGGGGGGACTTTATTCATTTATTTCCCTAGTCCCTGTGAGCTTCTGTGTGATGTCTCTGAGGCAACAACAGGGTCTCTGCACCTGTGGTTTCCCGCCATTTCCTGGGGAACGCTCTGAGCTCTGACAGGACCACGGTCTGAGGTGTCAGAGGTTACTTTTTACCTGCATGCTTGCTTCGGCAGCACATTTAAGCAGGTTGGAACGATACAGAGAAGATTATGCGCATCGGCGCCATAATTTAAACTTCTCTTATAACTCTACACTAGATAAATTCACAGTGTATGTATGTGTTATTGGTCTCTGTGTGGGTTTCCTCCAACGTTCCAATGCTGTGCCTTCGGTGCCATACACGGTATAAACATACACAGTATGTTTATACACGACTCTAAATACATTCACAGTATATGTATGTATTATACTCTCTGGGTCGGCGTGGGTTTCCTCCAGTGCTCCGGTTTCCTCCCACGCTCTCACGGTATGTGCGCTTAGGCTCTCTGCACAGTATAAACATGTTCAATATGTTTATTGCACATACTATAAATGCCTACACGGTAGGGCTGCAACTAACGATTATTTTCATAATCGATTAGTTGGCCGATTATTGTTTTGATTAATCGGTTAATAACCGTTAAAAATAAAAAGGTAATTTTGCTGCATTTTTACATTTATTTTTTTGGCCAATTTGTTGTTGGGCAGACTAAAAAACACAAATTGCCGCAAAAACACATTATTACATGCTTTTCTGCAGCTTCTCTATTGAAGTATATTGAACCAAAAAAACTAAATAGCATAGTTTTGCGTTAAAAAAAAGTACTTGCCCTTTCCAAATACGCAGCAGCTGAAAAAAATCATGGATGTGAACGTGTCCCATAGGAAACCATGTAAATGACCTGTAGTGTTTTTCTGCAAAAAACACCAAAAAAACACAGAGGTGTTACCCAGGCCTGAGATGTTTAGTAACATGATGGTGTTAAAAAACTAAAATCAGTACAAAAAGAGCAAATAATCGCTGTAAAGGGTTCATTTTTTTACTGTGGGACAGTGAAAGTAATATTTACAGTAGCGATTTGCTCTTTTTGTACTGTAAAGGGCTCATTTTAGTTTTTTTTAACCCCATTATGTTACTGGCCGATTAATCGATTAGGAAAATAGTAATCGATTAATTTCATAATCGATTAGTTGTTTCGGCCCTACTACACGGTATGTGTATGCTGTCTGCGTGGGTTTCCTCTGGGTACTCCTGTTTCCTCCCACGCTCCAATGGTAATGCACAGCATAAACATGTGCGATATGTTTATAAACTTGCTCTCAGTCCTACACGGTATCTGTGTGCTGTCTGCGTGGGTTTCTTCCAGGTACTCCGGTTCCCTCCCACACTCCAATGGTATGGGCGCTTTCGGCGCTATGCACAGCCTAAATTTGTGCGATTTGATTATTCACATGCTAACATACCTACGCGGTATGTGTGTGCAGTCTGCGTGGGTTTCCTCCGGGGTCCTCCGGTTTCCGCCCACGCTACAATGCCGTGCGCGCCTTTGGTGCCATACACAGTATAAACATACACATTATGTTTATACAGAACACTAAATACATTAACAGTATATGTATGTATTGTACTCTCTGGGTGCGTGGGCTTCCTCCGGGTACTCCGGTTCCTCCCACGCGCCATCGGTGTGCGCACTTTCGGCGCTATGCACACATAAACATGTTCAAAATGTTTATCACACATACTATAGTACCTACACGGTATGTGTATGTAGTCTGTGTGGGTTTCATCCGGGTGCTCCTGTTTTCCCTCCCGCGCTCCAATGGTGTGCGCGCGCTTTCGGCACTATGCACAGCATAAACATGTGCAATTTGTTTATTCGCATGCTGACATGCCTACACGGTTGTGTACGCAGTCTGCGTGGTTGGTTTCCGCCCACGCCCCAATGATGTGCGCGCCTTCGTCACTGGCACGGTATAAACATGTTTAACATGTTTATTATGTTTATCCACACATACTGAACTACATACACCGTGTGTGGTTGTACTATGCTCTTTGTGGCTGAGTGGGTTTCCTCCCACGCTCCAATTGTGCGTTTTGACGCAATAAACAGTATAAACTGTGTTTGTACAATCAGCACTTATGAATTAGCTGCTGGATGGAGCATTGTCATAAGGATCCCTGGTATCAGGGGTACCACTTTGCAGGGGGGTCACCTGCCCCTCGGTGGTGATCAGAAGCGATGGCTGGACTGTGTTCGCCATGCTGAGGTTAGCGTTCCGCCCGTTAGTGGCTGCGTCTCTGGCGTTTCTGAAGCTCAATGACTGGGCAAAAGCCTCTTCTTCATTGATCAGTCGACCAGCAGGTGCACTGCAACTGCTTTAGTCTCTAGGGTCTCTGTGCCCGGGTGGTTTTTCGCCACCTGTAGAGGCTGCGTTACTGGTCCACTGACCGAGTTAATAGGGAAGCTCTGTCAGGTTTGCCTTTCTTTGGGCAACAATTGAGGCACCCTGTAAGCCGGGGCCTCCCTTCTCCGATATATTGCGGGGTTTCTTTGGGATTATCATACCCATCCCGCTGCAGGACGGTCCTGTCGGCTGTTTGCATTCCAGGGGAAGGGTCCTTAAATCCGGATCATCTCCTTTACCGGAGGTGGGGCACCGGATGTGGACCTTCTGGCCTCTCGACTCACTCACAAGGTGTCGAGGTTCGTGGCCAGGTCCAGGGATCCCTGGGCAGACGCGTCAGATGCGTTGGTGGCCCCGTTGGGCCGTATCGCCTGATGTATGCTTACCCTCCACTACTGTTGTTGCCTCGCCTGCTTCGCAGAGTAGGGGCCGAGGCCATTCCGGTTATCCTCATTGCTCCAGAACGGCGACATTGGTATGCCGATCTAGTGCGGCTAGTCGCAGACGTTCCTTGGCGACTGTCTCTGCGGGAGGACCTTTTGTCTCATGGTCCCATACTTCATCCTGCTTTACAGTCCTTGGCTTTAATGGCATGGCTGTTTAAAGCCAGGTGCTGAGGGACCGAGGTCTCTCGGATTCGGTCATCTCATCTATGCTGAGGGCACGGAAGTCTTCCTCCAGAAAGATCTATCACCGTACCTGGAAGGCTTACATCGCTATGTGCGAAGAGCTAGACTGGCGTCCAAGGATGTATTCCGTCCCCAGAATCCTGCGGTTCTTGCAGCATGGTGTGACCCAAAAGCTGGCTTTGAGCACCATTAAGGGTCAGATTTCGGCCTTGCCCGTTTTTTCTTTCAACGGCCGCTAGCGGGCCATTCCTTGGTTAGCACCTTTGTGCAGGGGGTTCGCCATGTGATGCCCCCTGTCAAGCCTTCTCTCCCTCTTTGGGATCTGAATTTGGTGCTCTCGGTTCTCCAAGAACATCCCTTTGAAAATATCAGAGAGATTCCTCTCTTGACCTTGTCCCAGAAGGTGGCTTTCTTAGTGGCCATTACTTCTGTTAGCCGGGTGTCTGAGTTGGCGGCCTTGTCCTGCAAGTCGCCTTACTTGGTCCTACATAAGGATAAGGCGGTGTTGCGTCCGCAACCATCTTTCCTTCCAAAGGTAGTCTCGACCTTTCACCTTAATGAGGACTTTGTTCTTCTGTCCTTGTGTCCTCACCCATCGCATCCCAGGGAGTTTGCGCTTCACACATTGGATGTGGTACAAGCCTTGCGGGTGTACCTGTCTGCTACTGATTCCATTCGGAAGTCTGACTCACTGTTTTTATCTGTCTCTGGTCCAAAACAGGGCCAAGCGGTGTCGTCTGCCACCATTTCTAGGTGGATCAGACAGACCGTCATACATGCCTATGCCCTTAAGGGGCGGGCGCCTCCCTTTCAGGTTGCGGCGCATTCCACCAGGGCAATGGGTGCTTCCTGGGCTTTCCAACATCAAGAGTCGGTTGCACAAGTGTGCACTGCGGCGACCTAGTCGTCCGTTTATTTATACCTTTTCTAAGTTCTATAAGGTTGATGTGGCTGCATCTTCGGATGCTTCCTTCGGCCGCAAGGTGTTGCAGGCCGCTGTTTAATGTTGCAACTCCTCCGTTGAGGAGCTCTGTTGGTTTGGAGTGAAGTTCGGTTTTTCCTTTACTACTGCTCCCACCCTCTTCTTTATACTGCTTTGGGACATCCCACGTGTTTTAGTATGAAGAGGCTGTGGACGATAAGAGAAAATAGGATTTTTGTACTCACCGTAAAATCAGTTTCTCTGACGTCCATGGACTGACACAGCACCCACCCTTCCTTATTAAGGTTTGTACTGCTTTGTTACGAACTGAGGCTGCTGACTGCAGGTAGGAGAGTTATGTCCGAAGGGACCACCCCCTGGGCGGGGCTGTTCAGCTCTGGTTTTTTAGAATGTATGTTATAACGTCTAACATTCTGCCTAGATCTTCTCCTGCAAGCATGGACATATACCCACGTGTTTCAGTATGAAGAGGCTGTGTCAGTCCATGGACGTCAGAGAAACGGATTTTATGGCGAGTGCAAAAATCCTATTTTTTTTTCTGTTTTGAGTAAGAAAACAAAAAAAAAAAAAACTGTGGCGATGAAATACCACCAAAAGAATGCCTATCTGTCTCAATAAAATTATAATCATTTTACATGGGTACAGTGTTGCATGACCGCGCAATTGTCATTTAAAGTGCGACAGCCCTGAAAGCTGAAAATTGGCCTGGGCAGGAAGGGGGTGAAAGTGCACTGTATTGAAGTGGTTTAGGTAGGCTAAAAATCCAGGCACTTTTGTAGCTGCTCCCTTTATCTTCCTCCCCCATAGCGCAGGTTATAAGCTCATGGAAATGAAGAGAGAGCCAATAGTGTAATATGCCAACTTTAAGAAATAAAAAAAAATGCACTTACATAGAGACTTCTGTACAGTACTATGATTCTGTAGTGTGCTTCAATAAAATGCAGCTCTGTACTGCGTTGCAGTGTGAAAAGGATACAGAAAACACTGTTCATATTGTTGGAGAGTTTAAAGTGATTCTTAAGGCAGAATGCATTCTCTGCATTAAGGTAAACAAACTGTGTGCAGTTTTCCCCCTTATACATACCTGAGCCCATTTTCGATGCAGTGCTGTGCTTGAGAGCAGCGGCTCTTTACTCTCTCCCTTCTCACAGCCACATTGTCTGTGTCTATGAATACAGGCAGCGTGGCTTAGCGGGTGTGAAACAATAGGAAGTGGCTTCCTATGGTGGCACACTGAGAAAAGGTGCCAACAAGGGACTCTATAAGAGGAGGATCAGGGCTTCTGTGCAAAAACATTGCACATAGCAGGTAAGTTTTATCCTTTACAATATTTACACATGGGTATGCATTTTTTTACATTGTTACAGAGCTTTCCACATTTTGTGGTTTTACAGCATAGAATTAAAATTGATTTAAAAAGGGGTTCCCAACTGATTTCACTATATTACTGTGATTTCACAATATTACTGTAGGCCATAATTGTAAAGTGGAAAACAATCAACATAATTGTAAAAAAAAGTATTACAAATGGAAAAAAATAATTGAACAGTATTACATGCATAACATGTACTCTGTGCTTAACCACTTCCTTACTGGGCACATATACCCCCTTCCTGCCCAGGCGAAATTTCAGCTTTCGGCACTGTCACGCTTTGAATGACAATTGCGCGGTCGTGCGACGTGGCTCCTAAACAAAATTGACGTCCTTTTTTTCGCACAAATAGAGCTTTCTTTTGGTGGTATTTGATCACCTCGGCGGTTTTTATTTTTTGCGCTATAAACAAAATTAGAGCGACAATTTTGAAAAAAAAGCAATATTTCTTACACTTTGCTATAATAAATATCCCAATTTTTTTTTTTTCCTCAGTTTAGGCCGATACGTATTTTTCTACATATTTTTGGTAAAAAAAATCGCAATCAGCGCTTATTGATTGGTTTGCGCAAAAGTTATAGCGTTTACAAAATACGGGGTAGTTTTATGGCATTTTTATAAATTATTTTTTTTTTTTTATTAGTAATGGCGGCGATCAGTGATTTTTTTTTGTGACTGCGACGTTATGGCGGACACAGCGGACACTTTTGACACTAATTCGGGACCATTCACATTTATACAGCGAGCAGTGCTATAAATATGCACTGATTACTGTATAAATGTGACTGGCAGGGAAGGGGTTAACACTAGGGGAGAGGAAGGGGTTAAATGTGTTCCCTATTAGTGATTTTTACTGTGGGGGGAGGGGACTGACTAGGGGAGGAGACCGATCTGTGTCCCTATGTACAAGGGACACAGCATCGGTCCCCTCTCCCTGACAGGACATGGATCTCTGTGTTTACACACAGAGATCCATGTCCTTGTCTCTGTAACCGCTGATCGCGGGTGCTTGGCGGACATCGCGGCCGCCAGGCACGCGCATCGGCATTGCAGTGAAGCGCCGGGCACGTGCGCGCACCGCCGGCGGCGCTCGTGCGCCCCCCAGTGGCCAAATAGAGGAGGCCGTATAATAACGGCCTCCCGGCATTTGACAACCACCTTGCGGCCGTATATACTCGTATGGCGGGCGCGAGGTGGTTAAAGGATAAGTTCACCTTTCATAACATGTTACACCCATATTCAGGGTTTAACGTGTTATGAAAGGACAGGCCCCCAATCCCCCTGCTTGCTGTTAAACTTTTTTTAAAACGCAGCCAAGTTCTTGATGAACTGCCATTGTGATGTGAGTGCTGTGGTAGTTCATTGATTCTTCCTGTCAGTATCTGCTTGCCCGTATGAGGTACAAGCAGACCGATACACTGACAGGTCTGCAGGATTGCAATGCTTTAAAAAGCTCTTACAACAAGAAAATAACAAATGCAAATTTTTTTACCTATTCTTTTTTGTCAAAAGGTGATCTTATCCTTTAATCCCCCAAGGATCCCATAAATTCTAGTGCAATCATCTGGCTTTTTAAGTCACTGAATTACATGTGTGGCACCCTTTTGAGTGCAATTACTGTTGCATGGTTCACTCCACCTGTGCTACTGTGTTGGTGCACTGTGCTCCCTTTTAACGGTTCCCAACTCGCATCCAGAATACACCTGAATTTCAATATGCCACTGCACACCACAATGCATAATGTGCATTGCAGTGTACTGTGCTACAAAACAATGTAGCAGGACCTAAATTATTTAAGGTGCATTACAAGCCCATTAATTTTGAATGAGCTGGCTAATGTAGCGAGCTGCAATATACCTCAACACACCTGAACACAAACCCTCCATTTTGACCAGGCTTATAGGTTCAGAATTAATCTTTTGTAATTTGAATACCGGTCTTTGAACATCCCTGGAGCACTGTTAAAGCGGTTCTAACCCTAAAAAGAAAAAAAAGCTTCTGTTCCTTTAAAGCATGATAAGTCCCACAGTACTTCTGCAGTGTCATTTGTCAAATTCTATGTTGTAAAATATCTGGTTGATCCTGCATGTTCCTGTGTCCCCCTCAGTGTACTGACCATGGTAATTGCTTCTGATCCATGATACAGTGGTCAGTTTATGTGCCTCCATCATCCTGCTCTGTGCTCAGCCTCTCCTCCCTCTCCCTATTGCATATTATTTCTTTGTGTGAGATCCAATCTCCTACCCACCCCTCCCCTCTACTTATGCCACTATTCCCTGTGTCTGTAAAGTATGTTGTATGAATATATACAGTACTGTCAGTTTTTCTAAAGTGTATAATCTTAAACACATTCTTGCACAACGTCTCTATGCGGTCACGTGATCTCCCTCTGCTGGCCGGCTGACGTCAGAAGGGAATCTCAGCCCCTCCCGCTGCTCTCCTTAGATTGGGGGAGAGCAGAGGAAGGTCACGTGACAGCAGAGTGGTGCTGTGCAAAAAGTTATTTGGGGTTCTATTTTTAGGATAACTGACAAACAGTACTTTATATCTTCATACAACAGACGGGATGCCAGTTATTTGTAAATCTGACTTTACAACCACTTTAAATTCATTATTACAACATTGAAGTCATATGACACAGCTAACTTGAGCAGGCCTTTAACAAAATCTAAGAGAGAGGCCCTTCTAGGCAAGGAGGGTGTTGGTGAGAAAAGCAATTAGGAGGCAAGTGATAACTCTGACACAACTATAACCCAACTTTATCACAAATCCTGAATTTATAAAAGAGTGAAAAAAAATAAACTTTAACAGTGAGTTTGCCATAAAGGTATTTGAAAATGGTAAACATGTAAAAACAACACTCTGGACTCACTTTTTGAACGCATCAGAAAATGCTATACTGACACTGCTCATCACCCGAGAACACTATCCCATATTGGTAGCATCATGTTATAAGGGCGCTTTCTATTGGCATGTAGAAAACTAGTCAAGTTTGAGGGAAAGATGGATAGAGACAAATGGAGGCCAATTTTAGAGGAAAACCTTTAGGCTGCCATTTTTGATCATCTTCTAAAAACGCTTTTTGCCTATATAAAATGTTATGTATGTTGTGTGTAAATCGTGTGTTAAAAATTCCTTTTAAATGCTTTTTATTTTCATGTTTTAACACTATAAATTTGAAAAATTACAAGGGTAGGTGAATATTTTTGTAAAGCATTATCTAACTTATCTTGTTAAAAGAACATAAAAAATACAATGTGGTAATTCTAACACGTTTGAAAATAATGTGGCTTAATTTAAATCAAAATGTGTGCTCTTCTAATTTTTGCAGCCAGACTCTGCCTCCCCTCAGGCTTAGTTGGCAGCAGTGATTTTACTTACTTGTGACAGTAACTTTTCAGTATGAAGCCCTGTACACACGGCCGAGATTCTCGTCAGGAAAAAAACTTCGTCTTTCCTGACGAGAATCTTGACAAGAAACTTGTCCCGGCCGAGTGTACACACGTACGATTCAAAAGAACCGCCGTTCTTTTGAATAGCACGAACGCGGTGACGTCATCGACTACGACGAGCGTGCGCTCGTCACATTCGATGCCGTCGCCGCCATCTTGCTACACCCTATGCCTATGCCTAGGAAGCTACCGCGCATGCATCAAAGTCATTTCGAGCATGCGCGGGTTTCCACGGCGACAGGTAAGTGTACACACGCTCGGGTTTCTCGACGAGAAACAGGCCGACGAGATTCTCGACGAGAAAAAAGACAGCAGGTCGTCTTTTTTCTCGTCGGGGAATCTGGGCAGTTTTCTTGACGAGAAAACTGAAACCCGCGTACACACAGCCGGTTTTCTCGGCAAGAAAGCTCTCCTGGCAGTTTTCTTGTCGTTTTTTGCAGAGAAAACCGGTCGTGTGTACGCGGCCTGAGACTGTTGACATCACTCTAGCTTTTTGCCTAGATCAAATATTTTACGGTGACATGGAGAATCACCCCTTCTTTTCAAATTTGGGCTTTGGCTGGAAGTGTTTTCTAAACCATATTTTGTTTTCTTTGCAGGTCTGGAGCCTTTCAAATTTCACATTGTTGCACACTTTTCTCAATGAGCATGCACGGCAGTCCCTCTTCAGAAATATTGGAACAGGGGTGATGCAGATAGAGACTGGACCAGCCAACTACATCTTTTCATGTGGCGCTGATGGCACTGTCAAAATGAGAACATTACCAGATCGTTTTAGCACAATAAACGACCCCCTAAGAAACAATGTCAAATTTTTTCTTTGAATAACCATCTTGTATTGTTTAACCCCCGTGAACATTTGAGTGGTTTTACAATGCTTTGTCCTGCACTAGCACTGAAAGTGGATTAAACTTCATGTATGAAAGTGAGAGGTGGCCAACGGGTGAATTGTGCAATGCTTTAAAGATGTGCCACTAAGATGATGCTTTACGTAGTTTGTATTTTATTTTTGTGATTTTTTTTTTTTTTGCCCTTGAAGCACTGATGCCTTAAATATGATTAACATGATCATTCATCTATTGAATGCTATGTTGCCTAAAATAGGAAAATAGATAAATATGTAAAATATGATATATACATATTCCTACATACTTGTACCGCTGCTGTTTTCTTGATTTCTTTTTTTTTTTTCTAACTTTTTTCCCATTTTTAAATTTCTTGAAAAATCTGCACACTTGGAAAATATTTTATTGGTATGTGTATAAAATCAGAAATTTATGATTTAATTAGCATAATGTTATATATACTTAAATGAAGATAAATTATATTTTAGAACAGTTTAAAGGTCAGATAAAAGGGTAGATTTAGGTAAAGATTTACCTATGTTAGAGTGAGTTCTGGTATAAAAACAAATGGCTTTTTTTGCATATGGTCTTTGAAGCACTTAACTATGGTAAAGTAAAGCAGCTTTACAGGTTATACTTTCATATTGTGAAGTTTATAAACTTCAGATAAAGTTAAATATTTTTTGCCAAACTGTAGATTCAGTAATGATTATGACCAAATACTAAAAGCACAAGAAACTTAAACTTTTTATTGCCTCATTTGTTTTTGTTTTAATTTAACTTGTATATTTCTTACTACACGTTAAATACTAAATTCAATGTTTGTCATCCTACTTCCTGATATGTTATAGCTAAAAGCTTAGATTGACCCTTGGAATCAATGGTTACTGGCTAATGTAAAATGAAATGCACATCAAAAGGACATTTATAGATTTTACCACTTTGTCTCTTGGAAATGTCCCCACACAGCGAGTGTTTGAGAGAGGCAGTAGTAGGTAGCCACTGACTTTTCAGGCTTACTAATCTTTGCTGAGATAGAAATGTATTGGAATGGAAAACGAAGGCTGCATCAGAGTCTGTATGTCATTCTCCTTCCAACATGTTAAGGAAATTGGTTATTCTTTCACTTTTAGCGGCTGTACCTTCTGCACTTTGTCTGTCCTTTGTAATGTTTGTAGACCTCTCATGACGTGTCGGAGAGCTTGTTTAATGCGGTTTGGAGGTTGATATCTACCCTTCTGTTCCCCGGAATAGAAGCTGTACGTTGTTGGGGACTGTTCAGTCTGCAAGAATGGGAGAAAGTTGTTCTTCAGAGGAAATCTAGTACAGCACCATTCACACATACCACATGCCCAATAAGCTATTTAACGTCCCTGCAAAGATTTTTGTAAATAAGCTGAAAACAGCCTCTTGATGTATTTATTTTCATTAGCCAAGTATGGACATGACCTGTGTCATGACTTTAGCAATAACATATACTGTATATAGCTACAATAGGGGGACTGATGTTGAAGGTACATTTGAAGGCATATGAATGCTAATAGGTGACTTTTATAACATTCTCAGGACTTGGGATTTTCTTTTTAATTTCACTAAGGATGATTTTGTAAATTGTATTTTCATTGTGTGAAATACTTTGACAGCCACAAAATCCTGAATTTAAGTCTCTACAGAGGTGCAATAATTTGAATAGCGGTTAATGTTCTACAGTAGAGGATAGACTTAAGTGTAGTTTTAACGCTACAAAACAACTGAACTTAACTGTGTTAATTGACTCTTTTTAAGCCTTCAAGTTGAATATAGATTACCACAATTATTACTAAACAATGGGAACAATCATGTGTTTTTGTTTTCAGAGTTTCTAATGAACCATAATATATGATGTGATTTGTCATGTACTAAGTAAAACATATTTTCAATAAAAGTAGAGACCATACAGTTTGGCTTTGATAATGTTACCTTTGGACTCTGTGGTTGTGACATTTTACCCATAATCCCCAGTGCTTGCCAAAAATTTATATTTTAGTGTGGAAAGTGTTGGCGCCTTTGTCAGTTGCATTTCCCTATTGGAGAGGTTTCCACTTGCTCTTTCAACAGGAAGTTATGAGTAGTCTTACCGACCAGGGCATAGACTTAAACCAAAAACTGATTTAGAACTTTTGGCCATGTATTTATTGCAATCTGTGCTTTTCTGTCCTGATGACAACTGTCCTTGTATCACAGAGACAGCAATTGAGGGAAAACAACTTCCCAGCCAGTGGGGGGGGGGGGGGGACAGGCTGAAATAAATGACTATAAAAAAAATTATCTTCCATACGCTATGGAAAAAAAATGGTGATGGAGGAAGTTAACAGCTTGCCACCCAAGCCAGTTCTGCCATTTCTCTCCTACATATAAAACCCTTTTTTTTTCTTTTTTTGCTAGAACATTACTTAGAACCCCCAAACATTATACATATTTTTTTAGCAGAGACGCTAGGGAATAAAAAGGCGGTCATCATTTTTTATGTCGCACAGTATTTGCGCAGCTGTTTTTAAATGCAATTTCTTGGGGAAAAAATACACTTTAATTTTAATGCAAGAAAGCGCAATAGATAACTCATTTAAAATATGATATTACTCAGAGTAAATAGATACCAAACATATGCTTTAAAATTGCACACTCTCATGGAATTGCGCCAAACTACAGTACCTAAAAGATCTCCATAGGCAACGCTTTAACATTTTTTACAGGTTACCAGTTTAGAGTTGGAGGAGGTCCAGCATTAGAAATATTGCTCTTGCTCTAACAATCGCAGAAATACCTCACATGTGTGGTTTGAATGCTGTTTACATGTGTGGGCGCAACCTATATATGCTCTCGTTTCACAAGGGGATGGGGCGCTTTACATTTTTTGTTAATTTTTTTTTTTTTGTTGTTTTTTTTATTTTTACTTTCCCTTTTATTTTTTGATCACTTTTATTCCTATTGCAAGGAAGGTAAACAACCCTTGTAATGGGAATAGGGCATGACAGATCCTCCTTATGGCATCTAAGTGTCCACGTCTCTCCTCTATGCTGGAAAGCTTGAGGTTTTTAAAAAAAAATCGATCTCAGGCTTTCCAGCTAAAAAATGGCAGTCTTTACATCTGCCAGAGCCAACACCGGTGGATTCATTCTCTGACGCCCCGATTGCACTGGAGATACCGGAGAAGCACCCGTAAAACCCCGAAGGCACATATATTAACCACTTGACCACTGGGCACTTAAACCCCCTTAATAACCAGACCAATTTTCAGCTTTCGGTGCTCTCACATTTTGAATGACAATTACTCAGTCATACAACACTGTACCCATATGAATTTTTTGTCCTTTTTTTCACACAAATAGTGATTAAATACCACCAAAAGAAAGCTCTGTTGGGTTTTTTATTTTTTGCGCTATAAGAGAAAAAAAGACTGAAAATTTTGTAAAAATATATTTTTTTTTTCGCTTCTGTTATAAAATTTTGCAAATTACAATTTTTTCTTCATAAATTTTGGCCAAAATTTATACTGCTACATATCTTTGGTAAAAATAAGTACAAATTGGTGGATATTATTTGGTCTTTGTGAAAGTTATAGAGTCCACAAGCTATGGTGCCAATATCTGAAAATTGATCACACCTGAAGTACTGACGGCCGATCTCATTTCTTGAGACCCTAACATGCCAGAAAAGTACAAATACCCCCCAAATGACCCCTTTTTGGAAAGAAGACATTCCAAGGTATTCAGAAAGAGGCATTGTGAGTTTTTTGAAGTTGTCATTTTTTCCCACAATTCTTTGCAAAATCAAGATTTTTTTTTTCTCTTTTTTTTTTTTCACAAAATTGTCATATTAGCAGGTTATTTCTCACACACAGCATATGCATTCCACAAATTACACCCCAAAACACATTCTGCTATTCCTCCCGAGTATGGCGATACCACATGTGTGAGACTTTTACACAGCGTGGCCACATACAGAGGCCCAACATGCAGGGAGCACCTTCAGGCGTTCTGGAGAACCCAGGCCAATTCTGACATTTCTCTCCTACATGTAAAAAATCATCATTTATTTGCTAGAAAATTACATAGAACCCCAAAACATTATATATGTTTTTTTTAGCAAAGACCTTAGAGAATATAATGGTGGTTGTTGCAACTTTTTATCTCGCACGATATTTGTGCAGCAATTTTTTTAACGCGTTTTTTACGGAAAAAAAATGTTTTGTGCTTAAAAAAAAAAACAGTAAAGTTAGCCCAATGTTTTTGCATAATGTGAAAGATGAAGTTACACCGAGTAAATAGATACCTAACATGTCACCCTTAAAAATTGCACACAATCGTGGAATGGCGCCAAACTTCGCTACTTAAAAAAATCCCCATAGGCGACGCTTTAAATATTTTACTGGTTACATGATTTTAGTTACAGAGGAGGTCTAGGGCCAAAATGATTGCTCTCGCTCTAACGTTCGCAGAGATACCTCACATGTGTGGTTTGAAAACCGTTTTCATATGTGGGCGGGACTTACGTATGCGTTCGCTTCTGTATGCGAGCTCACGGGGACAGGGGCGCTTTAAAAAATATATATATTTTTTTTATTGTTCATTTTACTTTATTTATTTTAGTTTGACATGTTTTTCCGCCCCAAAAATTTTTTTGATCACTTTTATACCTATTACAAGGAACGTAAACATCCCTTGTAATAGGAATATGGCATGACAGGTCCTCTTTACAGTGAGATATGGGGTCAATAAGACCCCACATCTCACCTCTAGGCTGGGAAGCCTGAAAAAAAAACAAAAAAAAAACAATCCTGGCTTTGATCGTAGCGGTGAGTCGGTAGAAGCACCGGAGGGCAGCGGGAGGGGGGGACATCCCCTCTCGCCTCCCGTAAGAATGATCAAGCAGCGGAACAGCCGCTATGATTGTTCTTATGGTGTAGGGAATCGCCGGCTGAAAAAGCTGATATCTGAATGATGCCTGTAGCTGCACCCATCATTCAGATATCCCCGTACAAAGTCAAGGACGTCATATGACGGCCGGCGAGCGGGAAGTGGTCATTGCGGAGTATTGCCGGGCATTGCGGAGTATTGCGGACTATGGCAGGGTATTGCACGGGGTATTGTGCAGGGTATTGCAGAGTATTGTGCAGGGTATTGCAGAGTATTGTGCAGGGTATTGCAGAGTATTGCAGAGTATTGCGCAGGGTATTGCAGAGTATTGCGCAGGGTATTGCAGAGTATTGCGCAGGGTATTGCAGAGTATTGCGCAGGGTATTGCAGAGTATTGCGCAGGGTATTGCAGAGTATTGCGCAGAGTATTGCGCAGGGTATTGCAGAGTATTGCGCAGGGTATTGCAGAGTATTGCGCAGGGTATTGCAGAGTATTGCGCAGGGTATTGCAGAGTATTGCGCAGGGTATTGCAGAGTATTGCGCAGGGTATTGCAGGGTATTGCGCAGGGTATTGCGCAGGGTATTGCAGGGTATTGCAGGGTATTGCAGGGTATTGCGCAGAGTATTGCGCCAGGGTATTGCAGAGTATTGCGCCAGGGTATTGCAGAGTATTGCGCCAGGGTATTGCAGAGTATTGCGCCAGGGTATTGCAGAGTATTGCGCCAGGGTATTGCAGAGTATTGCGCCAGGGTATTGCAGAGTATTGCGCCAGGGTATTGCAGAGTATTGCGCCAGGGTATTGCAGAGTATTGCACCAGGGTATTGCAGAGTATTTTGCAGAGTATTGGCAGGGTGTATTGCAGAGTATTGGCAGGGTATTGCACCAGGGATGGCTGAGCAGGGATGGATGGATGTCTGGATCTGTGACTGCAATTGTCACAGATCCAGCCCACAGAGCTGCTGCTGCCATCCGCTCCCTCCCCTCTCCTCTCACACTGTACCGATCGGTACAGAGAGGGGAGGGAGGAACCGGCGTCATCAAATGACGCCGGTCTGTTTGCAAGTGATTGCTCCGTCATTTGACGGAGCGATCACGTGGTAAACGGGCGCTATCGGCGGCGATTTACCGCGATTCGTGATCCGCCGGGTCCGGAGGACCCGGCGGTCACGGAGTTTCCCGTGTGCGCGCCCCAGGGGGCGCGCGGGAGCGCGATTCTGGGAGGACGTTATATAACGTCCTCCCAGAGTTAAGCAACCACCTTGTCGACGTTATTTGTCGGCAGGTGGTTGTTAAGTGGTTAAACTGCAGCTTACCAATTCTTAGATGTGATCGATGCATCAGATTACATTTTTAGAATTTATTTCCTTTATTTTCAAGTCTGCAGATGTAGCAGTTAGAGCAGCCTTTCTCAACCTTTTCAACACAGAGGAACCCTTGAAATAGTTCTCTGGTCTCGGGGAACCCCTGCTAAAAAACTTATATCTACAACTCATGATACATTAGTGTAATGGTCAGTGGGAAGAATGGTCCTTACACTTGTGGTCATTGGGAAGAATTGCCTCCTTACAGATAGATAAGTTCTCACTGACACCATTGATCTTTTTATCTGAGAGGCAGAAATTGCCCAATGCTGAAGGAACCCCTAGCAACCTCTGGAGGAACCCTGGTTGAGAATCACTGAGTTAGAGGGTTGCGACAAACCATTTACCACTGCCAAGAGTACTTGCAATAATCAGCGTTTATGTACAAAAATTTTCCCAAAAGGAAAAAAAAACTGTTACTAGCCTGTAGCTGCTTATAATGTGTTCGCTGGAGTTTGGCTTCAGTTTGTTAGTGTATCTAAATCTGCTAGTCCATCTAACATTACCCTCTGTTTTGCTTTGCGGTATAAGGCAGGAAGCCATTAAAACCTCTGTAGTGTAATGTCCTGCTGTTTTTTTTTTTGTCCTGGTGATGGAGTCATCTTCCAGGATCTTCTAGACTGCTTCTTCTCCGTATTCCTCCAGCACAACTGTAATATTTCTCTCACCACAAGTCTTACCCCCTCCCCCACTTCCTGTACATCATTTTCTGTTCTGAGCTCATGAACCAGTCCAATGAGTTGATTGGCAAATCAATAGGGGAGGCCTAGCTTCTAAAACACATGGTCCTAAAATGTTTTTCCATAGTTATGCTATAAAACTCAATGAAATAGCCATAGCAACATATTCCACCTCTTGATTTTTATGGCATAATATAGGAAAAACTGAAACATACCGTATATACTCAAGTATAAGCCGAGTTTTTCAGCACATTTTTTTGTGCTGAAAATGCCCCCCTCGGGTTATACTCGAGTCACCTTTTTGCGCCTGATCTCCCGGAATTTGGGGACTCTGTACTGGCCGGCTGTAAGTCCCCCAGACCCCAACCTTGGCATACATGTAGCTTCACTCTTCCTCTACAAGTGTGCAAAGTTTGTTGTCCAGGGGACCTATGGCCAGGGAGCACCGATTTTTCAAAGCCGGGCACCCCTTCCATAGACTCCCAAGTTAAACTATAATTTCTCTGGTGACTTTGGTGACCGGCTGATCGTAGGTCCCCGGGACCTGAAACTTGGCACACATGTAGCCCCATTTCTCCTCTATAACTGTGCAAAGTTTTTTGTCTGGGGGACCTACGGCCGGGGAGCACCGATTTTTCAATTAGGGTACCCCTTCCATAGACTCCCATGTTAAACGTTAGTCTAGTCATGGACACAGTGAGGCATGCACATGGGCACCCTAGGCTTATACGCGAGTCAATACGTTTTTCCATTTTTTTGTGGTAAAATTAGGTGCCTCGGCTTATATTCGGGTCAGCTTATGCTCGAGTATATAGGCATACCCCACTTTTAAGTACACAGTGAGACCAGAGCATGTATGTAAAACGAAAATGTACTTAAAGTGAAACAATACCTTTTTTCACTTCTAGGGTGTAGTGGGGGGGGTCAGGGGCTGTAGTGGGGGTGTCAGGAGCTGTAGTTGAGGTCTCAGGGGCTGTCAGGGGCACACTGGAACAGCTATGCTCTCGGAGCTTCAGCTCCTTCTACTGCGGCTGCAAAATGTCTGTACAGTACTTGTGAGGCACTTTACATACACTCGCGAGTAAGGACATACCCCCGAGTGTATGTAAAGTGAGTGTAATTAAAGCGGGGTGTGCCTGTATACGGTAAGTGCAAAATGCCCCTGTATTGTAATTAACCACTTAAGCCCCGGACCATTTTGTAGCTAAAGGACCAGAGCTGTTTTCAGAATTTTGCACTGCGCTGCTTTAACTGTAAATTATGCAGACATGCAATGTTGTACCGAAACGAAATTTGCGTCCTTTTCTTCCCACAAATAGAGCTTTCTTTTAATGGTATTTGATTGCCTCTGCGATTTTAATTTTTTGCGATATAAACGGAAAAAGACCGAAAATTTTGAAAAAAAATGATATTACGCTTTCGTCCATGGACCGACACAGCTTCTCTATTGACAAAGTGGGTATTATCCGTTAATCAGGAGTGACTAGGCAGAAAAACTTGTAAAAAGTGTTGCATCACACCTTCTACAGTACCGCCCAGGGGGCGGACCCTCTGGGTATACCCTCTCAGTCTGCATCTTCGCAGATCAGTTTTTTTCTGTCTAGCAAGGAGTAGGACATGGCTCCCTTCGGGCCCATTGGTCCGGGGAAAAAAGATATATATATATATATATTTTTTTTTTTTTTTTGCTACATTTGTTGTTTCCTGCGATCTTCGATCAACTGCCGACTGGGTGACAGGCTGGATCCTCGATCCTTGTAGTCTCCCCAGTTTCGGCCATCGAGCGTGTGCCGACCCTAGCTACGCGCTGGGTTTTCCACGACATGCCCGTCGCTCCACGGGTGGCCGGTGAGCCTACGCTCCAGGGCCTGCATCGGACCGCTCAGCTTCGGCTGACCTTACGGCCGAGTCGCAGCAGACTGGCCGGTGAGCTTACGCTCCAAGTCTTGCATCGGACCGCTCAGCTTCGGCTGGCCTTACGGCCGAGTCGCAGCAGCCTGTCCGGTGAGCGTCATGCTCCAGGGCATACATATGGTCGTCCCTTCTGGGTCCAATCACAGCATGCCTGGCCAACAGTCACCTTCCGTGCGCGGACGATGATCTGTTTGGAATGTCTTCCAGCAGAATACATGCAGGATAGGTAAGTAAAACTCCCCTGCCTCGGCTGGGTGATTTAGCTGGACATTCCTGGAGAGATCAAGTAAGTGGTTGTGGCCCCTTTCTTCCCTCTCTCCCTGCCTTTCCCTCCTCCCTGGGCTTCTAGCTAAAGGTTGCTGGGGGTCACCTAGGGGGTCCCACTGGAGCGGGGCTGGCTGTAACTAACATTTAAAAGAAATTTCATTTTTTCTTACCTGTGTTTGTGTCCTTCCTCCTCCATGCTGTCGGCGGCCATTTTGAGGTGGTCCATGCTAAGTTTGGCCTCTTGTGACTGCCCGGCGGCCATCTTCCTGTGGTTCGGCCACACCCACTGGCCCCTATCAGCTGATCGGCGGCCATGTTTGTCCACCCTGTATGCAGATATTGCCGTTCGGCGGCCATCTTTTTGTGGGCTATGGCTGCTTGACCTCTATCTTCTGTCGGCGGCCATTTTCTTAGAGCCCACATTATCTTCCATACAGACGTTTTTGGCAACCATTTTTCGAGAGCCTCCGGCCTCTAGGGTGCATTACACTGGCGCGAAAATTCACACAGGAAGTGCTGATAAAAGAAGCAGACTGACACAGCAGCAGGGGGACAGCATCACAGGCGCAGCATAGCAGTACCTATCCAGGGTGGTGAGTCCTCTGGGTGACCCGGCCTCTCTGCAGCACAGGAGGGTGGCCTATTGATATCTTGCCTGGAGCCCTGTGAGTGTCAGCGTGTGGTCAGCATGGCATCTGAGCCAGATGTCTTCTCCCCTGAAACACCAGATTTAGCAGCTGGTGCCCCTGAGGTGTCTATGAACGCTATGACTGCAATCCTAGAGGCGTTTGCTGCCAGGGTGGAAGCAGCACACGGGAATACAGGGGGTAGTAAACGCCCCATCCCCTGCAAGCTTCTGGGGATAATTCTGGTGCAGAACCAGGTCCAGCTACGGCTCGGGGCCCAGATTCTGACGCATCAGAGACTGCAGACCGTGACCGGACAGTGAGAATGACTCAAAGTCCAGGTCAGTACGCGAGACGGCTTTGGTATCTGACCTTATTACTGCAGTGCGGGATATGCTAAAATTGGAAAATACTGCAGAAGCAGCAGAGACTCTGGTCCACTTGGGTTTCATAGACCTGCCCGCACTGCTAAGGTGTTCCCTTGTGTGTGTCTTGATAAACTCTTATACAAGGAATGAGAGAACCCACTGAGGGTCTTTACAGCCCCAAAGAGGTTTGCGGTACGGTACCCCTTTTGAGGAGAGTTTTCTGAAGAAATGGACCTCTCCCCCCTATAGTGGACCCTCCGGTGTCCAGACTTAATAGAGCCACCACAATTCCTGTAGAAGGGGCTCCTGTTTTCAAGGACCCTGTGGATAAGAAGGCTGAAGCACTCGCTTGCTACCTATACTCAGTGGTAGGCTCGGCAGTACGCCCGGCATTGGCGGGGGCCCTAGAGTCTCACACACTTACTGAATGGGCAAGATTGCTACTCCAGGGGTTAAGGAGCGAGATGCTCCTCCTGATGAGATAACATTGGCCGACCTGTTGGTCCAGGGCCTTAGGTTTGTCTGCGAGTCAGACATGAATACTATTCCCCTGCTGTCTAAAACTTTGGTTTATGCAGTAGCAATACGCCGCCTGATCTGGCTAAAAGGCTGGTCTGCGGACCAGACTTCCAAGAAAGCCCTGTTGGATCTGCCTTTTAAGGGCGACAGACTTTTTGGGGCTTCTCTGGATGACATCATCAAGGATGCCACAGGAAGTAAAAGCACTTTGCTTCCCCAAATTAGCAAGGATAAGGGGCCACGCCAAGGGCAAGGGCCCTCCTTTACTGCACACAAGTGTTTTTTTCGTCCCCCTAGGGCGACAGGGAAAAGACCCCAGGCCGATAAAGCGCCTGCCCAAGGACAAAAGCGTCCCTGGTCCCGCATACCCAATAAGCCTGCGGACAAATTTGCGTCCGCATGAAGGTCCACCCCCACCCAGCTCTCGGGTGGGGAGACGTCTTCGCAAATTCGTGACTCAGTGGACAGCACTAATCTCCGACAAGTGGGTTTGCGAAGTAATATCCTCAGGCTACAAGATAGAGTTTCTCTCTTGTCCACCGGACAGATTCAACACCTCCAATCTCCAGCTACTACCGACCCGTCGGGAGGCCCTGTATGCGGCGGTCCAGGGTCTACTGGAACGCGGGGTAGTTATTTCAGTTCCAGAACTGGAACGGGGTTTTTACTCAAATCTGTTCATTGTGCCGAAGAAGGAGGGGGTTCGTCCAAGCTTGGATCTCAGAGCCCTCAATTGCTTTGTGAAGGTACAAAGTTTTCGGATGGAGTCGGTTCGATCTGTAGTCACGGCTCTCCATCCGGGGGACTTTCTGGCCTCCTTGGACATCAAGGACGCATACCTGTATGTCCCCATATACTCCAGACACCAGAGGTTTCTGCGATTTGCTATCGGGAAGGACCACTACTAGTTTGTGGCCCTCCCGTTGGGCCTTGCCTCAGCACCCAGGACGTTCACCAAGGTGCTCGCTCCGATTCTGGCACTTCTAAGACAGCGGGGTATCGCTATCACAGGCTACTTATACGACCTTCTGCTGAAGGCCCCTTCAAGCTCAGAATTAGAGGTAAGCGTGTCCATTACCTGTCAGACTCTTCGAGACTGTGGTTGGATACTAAACACGCAAAAGTCAGTATTGGTGCCCACTCAACGCCTAGGGTACCTGGGGTTGATTCTGGATTCTTCAGAGGCAAAGGTATTCCTCCCTGTGGAGAAGTTGCAGACCCTCCGGGCTGCAGTACGGCAGCTGACTTCCAGGAATTGGTCGTCACTCCGTTTTTTGCATGCGAGTGTTGGGCCTCAGGGTAGCCTCCTTCGAGGCGGTTCCATATGCTCAATACCACACTCGAGTGTTACAGAAGGAAGTTCTGTCCAGATGGAACAGATGTCCATCATCTCTGGATTATCAAATCCGAGTGAGCCACATAGTCAGGAGATCCCTGGTATGTTGGCTGACAGCACCGGCTCTAATGGCCGGGAAGTCATTTCTTCCGGTTTACTGGATAGTGATCACGACGGACGCCAGCCTTACAGGTTGGGGGGAGTCTGGGGTCTTCAGTCGGCGCAAGGTCGCTGGACCCCAGAGGAAGCCCTCCTGCCGATCAATGTCCTGGTAATCCGGGCGATCAGGCTGTGCCTCTTCAAATGGTCTCAGAGGCTGCAAGGGCGTCCAGTCAGTTAGACAACGCCACAGCAGTGGCATATGTCAATCATCAAGGAGGAACAAGAAGCTCAGCTGCAACATCGGAGATCTCTCTGCCCACTTCAGGATGCGAGCGGAGCGTATCGGCACTGTCGGCCGTGTACATTCCGGGTGTGGAAAACTGGCAGGCGGACTACCTGAGCCGCCAGATGCTGGACCAGGGAGAAGGGTCCTTACACCCGGAGGTGTTCCAACTCCTCTGCCAAAGATGGGGCACACCAGACGTAGATCTTCTGGCTTCCCGACTCAATCGGAAGGTATTGAGATTTGTGGCCCGGTCAAGAGACCCATGGGCAGACGCAACAGACGCGTTGGTAGCATCGTGGGGTCAGTATCGGCTAATCTATGCCTTCCCTCCCTTAAGGCTTCTTCCTCTTCTGCTCCGCAGAGTGGAGGCAGAGGGAATTCCAATGATCCTAATCGCTCCAGATTGGCCTCAGCGTCCTTGGTACGCCGATCTAGTACGTCTGGTAGCAGACGTCCCCTGGCGCCTACCACTACGGAAGGACCTGCTATCGCAAGGTCCCATATTCCATCCTGCTTTACAGTCATTGGCTTTAACGGCATGGCTGTTGAGAACCAGGTACTGAGAGACCGGGGCCTGTCAGACTCAGTAATCTCTACTATGAGAAGTGCTTGAAAACCGTCCTCTAGCAAGGTCTATCACCGCACTTGGAGGGCCTACATCTCCATGTGTGAGGAAATGAAATGGCATCCGCGTACCTATTTGGTTTCCAGAATCCTGCTGTTTTTACAGCATGGGGTGGACCAAGGGCTTGCCCTAAGTACGATTTAAGGGACAGATATCTGCCCTGGCTGTCTTTTTTCAGCGACTCCTGGCGACTCACTCTCTCGTGAGTACATTTGTGCAGGGGGTCCGACATGTGGCCCCTCCGGTCCGTCCCCCGTTACCTCCGTGGGACTTGAACCTGGTCCTCTCGGTGCTTCAGAAGGCACCGTTTGAGAATATTAGAGATATTCCCCTGTTGACGCTTTCTCAGAAAGTGGTCTTTTTGGTGGCTGTTACGTCAGTTAGACGAGTCTCTGAGCTGGCAGCCTTGTCCTGCAAGGCTCCCTATTTGATTTTCCACAAGGATAAGGTGGTGCTGCGGCCGCAGCCTTCCTTTCTTCCGAAAGTCGTTTCGGCTTTTCATCTCAACGAAGACATTGTACTTCCATCCTTGTGTCCTCAGCCGTCGAATCCTAAGGAGTCGGCGTTGCATTCCTTGGACGTTGTCTGAGCTTTGAGAGTATACCTATCTGCTACTTCCCTGTTCCGGAAGTCAGACTCACTGTTTGTTTCGGTGGCTGGTCCCAAGAAGGGCCAAGCAGTCTCATCGGCCACCATCTCTAGGTGGATCCGACAG
This sequence comes from Rana muscosa, assembly GCA_029206835.1. Lineage (NCBI taxonomy): Eukaryota > Metazoa > Chordata > Amphibia > Anura > Ranidae > Rana > Rana muscosa. Next base: position 1,011,508,247 of record CM055116.1, on the reverse strand, counting down.
ATAGTAATCCAGGCTTACGCCTTAAAGGGTCAGGCGCCCCCCTTTCTTGTCACGGCGCATTCGACCAGGGCAATAGGTGCCTCTTGGGCTTTCCGACATCAAGCGTCTGTTTTCCAATTATGTAAAGCGGCGACTTGGTCGTCCGCACACACTTTCACAAAATTCTACAAAATTGATGTAGGTGCATCTTCGGATGCCTCTTTTGGCGCAAGGTTTTGCAAGCGGCTGTTTAGAGTTGCAACTCCTCCGTTGGAGTGCTGTTTTGTGTTTGGGGTGAAGTTTATTTTTATGCTGTTACCACCCCTCGTTTTTTCTCTGACACTGCTTTGGGACGTCCCACTTTGTCAATAGAGAAGCTGTGTCGGTCCATGGACTCAGAGAAAAGGATTTTACGGTGAGTCCATGGACCGACACAGCACCCACCCCTCCTTTTAAGGTTTTACTGCTTTTTGACGAACTGATCTGCAAAGATGCAGACTGAGAGGGTATACCCAGAGGGTCCGCCCCCTGGGCGGTACTGTAGAAGGTGTGATGCAACACTTTTTACAAGTTTTTCTGCCTAGTCACTCCTGATTAACGGATAATACCCACTTTGTCAATAGAGAAGCTGTGTCGGTCCATGGACTCAGAGAAAAGGATTTTACGGTGAGTAAAAAATCCTATTTTTCTACTTTTTGTTATAAGAAAAATCGAATAAACTCAATTTTAGTCATACATTTAGGCCAAAATGTATTCAGACACATGTCTTTAGTAAAAAAAATGTCAATAAGCGTATATTTATTGGTTTGCGCAAAAGTTATAGCGTCTACAAACTAGGGTACATTTTCTGGAATTTACACAGCTTTTAGTTTGACTGCCTATCTCATTTCTTGAGGTGCTAAAATGGCAGGGCAGTACAAACCCCCCCCCCCCCCAAATGACCCCATTTTGGAAAGTAGACACCCCAAGGAAATTGTTGAGAGGCATGTTGAGCCCATTGAATATATTTTTTTTTGTCCCAAGTGATTGAATAATGACAAACAAAATTACAAAAAGTTGTCACTAAATGATATATTGCTCACACATGCCATGGTTATATATGGAATTACACCCCACAATACATTTTTCTGCTTCTCCTGAGTACGGGGATACCACATGTGTGGGACTTTTTGGGAGCCTAGCCGCGTACAGGACCCCGAAAACCAAGCGCCGCCTTCAGGATTTCTAGGCACAAATTTTTGATTTCACTCCTCACTACCTATCACAGTTTCGAAGGCCATAAAATGCCAAAATAGCACAAAATCCCCCCAAATGACCCCATTTTGGAAAGTAGACACCCCAAGCTATTTGCTGAGAGGCATGGTGAGTATTTTACAGCTCTCATTTGTTTTTGAAAATGAAGAAAGAAAAAAATTTTTTTTTGCAATTTTCAAAACTTTGTGACAAAAAGCGAGATCTGCAAAATACTCACCATACCTCTCAGCAAATAGCTTGGGGTGTCTACTTTCCAAAATGGGGTCATTTGGGGGGGGGGGGGTTTGTGCCATCTGGGCATTCCATGGCCTCTGAAACTGTGATAGGCAGTGAGAAGTGAAATCAAAAATTTACACCCTTAGAAAGCCTGAAGGCGGTGCTTGGTTTTGGGGTCCCGCACACGGCTAGGCTCCCAAAAAGTCTCACACATGTGGTATCCCCATACTCAGGAGAAGCAACAATGTATTTTGGGGTGTAATTCCACATATGCCCATGACATGTTTGAGCAATATATCATTTAGTGACAACTTTGTGCAAAAAAATAAAATAAATAAATTGTCTTTTTTCCACAACTTGTGTCAACATATAAAATATTCCATGGACTCGACATGCCTCTCAGTATATAGCTTGGGGTGTCTACTTTCCAAAATGGGTTCATTTGGGGGGGTTTTGAACTGTTCTGGCATTTTATACACAACATTAGGAAGCTTACATCCACTCTTCTAACCACTTGAAGACAAAGCCCTTTTTGACACTTTTTGTTTACATGAAAACATATTTTTTTTTTTGCAAGAAAATTATGTTGAACCCCCAAACATTATATATATTTTTAAAGCCAAGGCCCTACAGATTAAAATGGTGGGTGTTGCATTTTTTTTTCTACACAGTATTTGCGCAGCGATTTTTCAAACGCATTTTTTGGGGAAAAAATACACTTTTTTTTCATTTTAATGCACTAAAACACACTATATTGCCCAAATGTTTGATGAAATAAAAAAGATGATCTTAGGCCGAGTACATAGATACCAAACACGACAAGCCTTAACATTTCGCACAAACGCGCATTGGCGACAAACTACATACATTTTTAAAAGCCTTTACAGGTTACACCGTTAGATTTACAGAGGAGGTCTACTGCTAAAATTACTGCCCTCGATCTGACCTTCGCGGTGATACCTCACATGCATGGTGCAATTGCTGTTTACATATGACGCCAGACCGACGCTTGCGTTCGCCATTGGGCAAGAGTAGGGCAGGGCAGGGGTGCTTTTTTTTTTATTATTAATTTTGCTTTTTTATTTTATTTTTAAACTGTTGCTTCCATATTTTTTTTTTTTATCATTTTTATTGTTATCTCAGGGAATGTAAAGATCCCCTATGATAGCAATAGGTAGTAACAGGTACTCTTTTTTTTGAAAAAACTGGGGTCTATTGGACCCTAGATCTTTCCTCTACCCTCAAAGCATCTGACCACACCAAGATCTGTGTGATAAAATGCTTTCCCAATTTCCCAATTGCGCTTTTTATATCCGGGGGGGGGACATTCCCTCCCACTGCTTGTAAAAGCAGTCCAGAGGCTAATTAGCCACTAGGATTGCTTTTACATGAAAGTCGGCCGCTGGTTAAAAAGAATGATACCAAGATGATACCTAGACCCGCAGGCATCATTCTGGTATAAACATTCAAAGTCCAGCAAACATATCAGTACGTTGCTGGTCCTTGTTGGACATGTAATCTTTTTTTTTCATGCAGCCTGTTGGCTGAACGAAAAAAAAAGATTGATCGGTGGGTATGCCCACCATTAGAATACCGCCCTTCATCCACCCACTTCTAATGATGGGCATACATGCACCATTTATATATGCCGAAGCATGGGGGCATCTTCCCGCAAAAGTTATGCAGCGTACACATGGTCAGACTTTTCCATGGGCAAGCCTCTGTCGGAATTTCGACCGTATGTACGCGGCATTAGGAGCAAAATCGCTCCTCCGCCCCCATGCTTCGGCATATATGCTTTTTTTTTTTAACTGTGGTGGTGAAATCACCTCCTACAGCACTGGAGTCACAGGGATCAGGCCTGTCTCTGCGAACGCTGCAGTTATGTGTGTTGTGTTTTGCAAGTGACAGTGATCGATCGATACTGCACTTGGGTGGCCTGGGCTGGACTGAGGGGCAAAACGCAGGTGCTAGCAGGTATCTGGGCTGATCCCGCTAACACTGCGTTTTTGGGAACCCTAAACTGCTGGGGACGCTAGTATAGATCTGATCAGATATTATACCACTAAGGGGGGGTGTATGCTTCACGCGTGGGTGTTAGCGCTACTGGCACTAACCTGACGCTGCCTGGGGTGTGACGCAGACCCTCTCTGATGCTAAAACCTAATTGATATCACCCGCCGGGCGATCAGGGGGTTAAACCTTTATTGGGTTATATACGGCGGGTGCCCTGACACTATAAAAAGCAAACTAACTAACCAGCGTCACCCGTAACACTTATATGGTGATTACTGGTGAAAGGGTTAACTAGGGGCAATCAGGGGGTTAAACCTTTATTCGGTAATATATGGGGGTACCTGACTCTATAAAAACCTGACGGCGAACCTTAAAAAAAAATTACTGGCTACCTATCGGCATCACCGACACTAAGACAACGATCATAAAAACGATCGCTTAGCGACAGTGGTGATAGGGGGGTGAAAGGGTTACCTGGGGGGCGATCAAGGGGGTTAAACCTTTATTAGATAATATATGGGGGTACCTGACGCTATAAAAACCTGCGGCGAACCTAAAAAAAAATTACTGGCTACCGATCGGCATCACCAACGCTAAGACAGCGATCAGAAAAATGATCGCTTAGCGACGGCGGTGCTAGGGGGTGAAAGGGTTATCTGGGGGCAAACAGGGGGTTAAACCTTTATTAGGGGGGGTTAGGGGGCTACACTGGACCTAAAACTAACTTTAGTGACACTTTTACAGTCATAAATGATTGCAGCGATCAGTAAATAAATGGTCACTGCAATCAGTGACACTGTGACTGGGGGCTGGGGGGGTGTCTGGGGGGGGCGATTTATGTGCCTATGTGTCCTGGTGTCAGTGTAGTGTTTCGTGCACTAACCTGCATCTTCTCCTGTCCGGCGCTCAGTATATGTGAGCGCCGCAGGAGAGATGACATCACTTCCTCTGCCTGTGTAAACATTACACAGGCAGGGGAAGGATTCGATTCACTGGGAGCGATTGAGAGGGGGTGGCCGGAATCGAACGGCTGTCCCCTGATCGCTCCCAAACGAATAACGGCCGCTCACTGTAAAGAAGGGGGGTCCGATCGGACCCCCCAACTATACAAAGGCAGTCACGTAGATATACGTGATTCTGCCTGTCGGTGCCATTCTGCCGACGTATATTTACAGTGGGCGGTCGTTAAGTGGTTAAGAGGAAAAATTCAATTTCAACCACTGTATATTTTGGTTGATTAGTCCCTGAACAAGCTGTCCATTGTCCTCCAGGCCATAAGGAAATGCTCAGATGAAAGTCCACTCCAATTCATCTATCAGGAAATCATCCACATCTTCCTTGTGCTGTGATCTCTTCTGGTCTGCTTCATGTTATCTGACTTGGTCATCTGCTTTGCCTGCACCACCTCTATGTTCCTTAAACGTGTGGGGGACATTTATCAATGCAAATTTATTTTTATTTTTTTAAACTAGTTTTTTCCCTGAGCAGCGGTTTTAATGATGCTTAAAGTGCAACAATAAAAAATTCCGTTAAATATAGTGCCTGTAGGGTCCCCTTAGTCTGCCTGTAAAGTGGCGCATCTGTAGTATGTATAAAACATGCCTCAGCAAAAATGACATTTCTGGAGAGAGAAAAAACTAGTCAAATCGCATTTAAATTGACTCACGGGTGTAATTGCCGACACCCAACTATTGAAGAAAAAAGTAAAAAAACTGCGTGGCCCCCCTCCTGGGAGATTTTTAGGTATAGTAGTTTGCCGCTGTTCCACGAGTGCGTGCAATTATAAAGCATGACATGTTTTTTTTAACAAGACAAAGCATGACATGTTTGGTATCCATTTACTCTGCGTAACATCATCTTTCACATTATACAATAAAATTGGGCCAACTTAACTTTTAAAAAAAAAATTCATTCATGAAAGTTAATTTTTCCCAAAAAGTTGCGTTTAAAACACCGCGTGACATAAAATATTGCAACAATCGCCATTTTATTCTCTAGTTTCTCTGTTAAAGATATATAGATATATATATATATATATATATATATATATATATATATAATGTTTGGGGGTTCTAAGTAATTTTATAGCAAAAAATATGGATTTTAACTTGTAAACACCAAATGTCAAAAATAGGCTTAGTCATGAAAGGGATACACGCACACCCTTGAAAAAGTATTCGTACCTTTTGAAATTTTCCACATTTTGTCATGTTGCAACCAAAAACTTAAATGTGTTTTATTGGGATTTTGTGTGATAGACCAACACAAAGTGGCACATAATTGTGAAGTAGAAAGAAAATAAATGGTTTTCAATTTTTTTTACAAATATGTAAAAAGTGTGGTGTGCATTTGTTGTATTCAACTACCTGAGTCAATACTTTGTTGAACCACCTTTCGCTGCAGTTACAGCTGCAAGTCTTTTTGGGTATGTCTACCAGCTTTGCACATCTAGAGAGTGACATTTTTGCCCATTCTTCTTTGCAAAATAGCTCAAGCTCTGTCAGATTGGATGAAAAGTGTCTGTGAACAGCAATTTTCAAGTCTTGCCACAGATTCTAAATTGGATTTAAAGCGGAGTTCCACTTAAACACAGGTGGACTCTATTTACTAGTTAGGTGACTTCTGAAGGCAATTGGTTCCACTAGATTTTAGTCAGGGGTATCAGAGTAAAGGGGGCTGAATACAAATGCACTCCACACTTTTTAGATACTTGTAAAAAAAAATTAAAACATAATGGTCCCAAAATAGCATCAAAAGTGTCCGATGTGTCCGCCACAATGTCACAGTCACGATAAAAATCGCAGATCGCCGCCATTACTAGTAAAAAAAATAATAATAAAAATGCCATAAAACTATCCCCTATTTTGTAGACGCTATAACTTTTGCGCAAACCAATATTGTACATATCGGCCTAAACTGAGGAAAAAATTAGTTTACTCTTTCGTCCATGGACCGACACAGCTTCTCTATTGACAAAGTGGGTATTTTCCGTTAATTAGGAGTGACTAGGCAGAAAAACTTGTAAAAAGTGTTGCATCACACCTTCTACAGTACCGCCCAGGGGGCGGACCCTCTGGGTATACCCTCTCAGTCTGCACATCGCAGATCAGTTTTTTTCTGTCTAGCAAGGAGTAGGACATGGCTCCCTTCGGGCCCATTGGTCCGGGGAAAAAAGATATATATATATATATTTTTTATTTTTATTTTTTTTGCTACATTTGTTGTTTCCTGCGATCTTCGATCAACTGCCGACTGGGTGACAGGCTGGATCCTCGATCCTTGTAGTCTCCCCAGTTTCGGCCATCGAGCGTGTGCCGACCCTAGCTACGCGCTGGGTTTTCCACGACATGCCCGTCGCTCCACGGGTGGCCGGTGAGCCTACGCTCCGGGGCCTGCATCGGACCGCTCAGCTTCGGCTGACCTTACGGCCGAGTCGCAGCAGCCTGGCCGGTGAGCTTACGCTCCAAGGCTTGCATCGGACCGCTCAGCTTCGGCTGACCTTACGGCCGAGTCGCAGCAGCCTGTCCGGTGAGCGTCATGCTCCAGGGCATACATATGATCGTCCCTTCTGGGTCCAATCACAGCATGCCTGGCCAACAGTCACCTTCCGTGCGCGGACGATGATCTGTTTGGAATGTCTTCCAGCAGAATACATGCAGGATAGGTAAGTAAAACTCCCCTGCCTCGGCTGGGTGATTTAGCTGGACATTCCTGGAGAGATCAAGTAAGTGGTTGTGGCCCCTTTCTTCCCTCTCTCCCTGCCTTTCCCTCCTCCCTGGGCTTCTAGCTAAAGGTTGCTGGGTGCTGGGGGTCACCTAGGGGGTCCCACTGGAGCGGGGCTGGCTGTAACTAACATTTAAAAGAAATGTCATTTTTTGCTTACCTGTGTTTCTGTGTCTCCATGCTGTCGGCGGCCATTTTGAGGTGGTCCATGCCAAGTTTGGCCTCTTGTAACTGCCTGGCGGCCATCTTCCTGTGGTTCGGCCACACCCACTGGCCCCTATCAGGTGATCGGCGGCCATGTTTGTCCACCCTGTATGCAGATATTGCCGTTCGGCGGCCATCTTTTTGTGGGCTATGGCTGCCTGATCTCTATCTTCTGTCGGCGGCCATTTTCTTAGAGCCCACATTATCTTCCATACAGACGTTTTTGGCAACCATTTTGCGAGAGCCTCCGGCCTCTAGGGTGCATTACACTGGCGCGAAAATTCACACAGGAAGTGCTGATAAAAGAAGCAGACTGACACAGCAGCAAGGGGACAGCATCACAGGCGCAGCATAGCAGTACCTATCCAGGGTGGTGAGTCCTCTGGGTAACCCAGCATCTCTGCAGCACAGGAGGGTGGCCTATTGATATCTTGCCTGGAGCCCTGTGAGTGTCAGCGTGTGGTCAGCATGGCATCTGAGCCAGAGGTCTTCTCCCCTGAAACACCAGATTTAGCAGCTGGTGTCCCTGAGGTGTCTATGGACGCTATGTCGGCAATCCTAGAGGCGTTTGCTGCCAGGGTGGAAGCAGCACACGGGAATACAGGGGGTAATAAACGCCCCCGTCCCCTGCAATCTTCTGGGGATATTTCTGATGCAGAACCAGGTCCAGCTACGGCTCATGGCCCAGATTCTGATGCATCAGAGACTGCAGACCGTGACCGATCGGACAGTGAGGAGGACTCCAAGTCCAGGTCAGTACGCGAGACGGCTTTGGTATCTGACCTTATTACTGCAGTGCGGGATACACTAAAGTTGGAAAGGACTGAAGAAGTAGCAGATACTCCAGTCCCCTTTGGGTTTCGTAAACCTGCCCGCACTGCTAAGGTGTTCCCTTGTGTGTCTTATTTTGACAAACTCTTATACAAGGAATGGGAGAACCCACTGAGGGTCTTTACAGCCCCAAAGAGGTTTGCAGTACGGTACCCCTTTGAGGAGAGTTTTCTGAAGATATGGACCTCTCCCCCTATAGTGGACCCTTCGGTGTCCAGACTTAATAGAGCCACCACTATTCCAGTAGAAGGGGCTCCTGTTTTCAAGGACCCTGTGGATAAGAAGGCTGAAGCACTCGCTCGCTACCTATACTCAGTGGTAGGCTCGGCAGTACGCCCGGCATTGGCGGGGGCCCTAGTGTCTCAGACACTTACTGAATGGGCAAAATTGCTACTCCAGGGGTTAAAGGAGCGAGATGCTCCTCCTAATGAGATAACTTTGGCCGACCAGTTGGTCCAGGGCCTTAAGTTTGTCTGCGAGTCAGACATGGATACTATTCCCCTGCTGTCAAGAGCTTCAGTTTATGCAGTAGCAATACGCCGCCTGATCTGGCTAAAGGGCTGGTCTGCGGACCAGACTTCCAAGAAAGCCCTATTGGATCTGCCTTTTAAGGGCGACAGACTTTTTGGGGCTTCTCTGGATGACATCATCAAGGATGCCACAGGAGGTAAAAGCACTTTGCTTCCCCAAACTAGCAAGGGTAAGGGACCACGCCAAGGGCAAGGGCCCTCCTTTACTGCACGTAAGCGGTTTTTTCGCCCCCTTACGGCGACAGGGAAAAGACCCCAGGCCGATAAAGCGCCTGCCCAAGGACAAAAGCGTCCTTGGTCCCGCAGACCCAACAAGCCTGCGGACAAATCTGCGTCCACATGAAGGTCCGCCCCCACCCAGCTCTCGGGTGGGGGGACGTCTTCGCAAATTCACGATTCAGTGGACTGCTCTAGTCTCCGACAAGTGGGTTTGCGAAGTAATCTCCTCAGGCTACAAGATAGAATTTCTCTCTTGTCCACCAGACAGATTCATCACCTCCAATCTCCAGCTACTACCGACCCATCGGGAGGCCCTGTATGGGGCGGTCCAGGGTCTACTGGAACGCGGGGTAGTTATTCCAGTTCCAGAACAGGAACGGGGTCAGGGTTTTTACTCAAATCTGTTCATTGTGCCAAAGAAGGAGGGGGTTCGTCCAATCTTGGATCTCAGAGCCCTCAATTGCTTTGTGAAGGTACAAAGATTTCGGATGGAGTCGGTTCGATCCGTAGTCACGGCTATCCATCCGGGGGACTTTCTGGCCTCCTTGGACATCAAGGACGCATACCTGCATGTCCCCATATACTCCAGACACCAGAGGTTTCTGCGATTTGCTATTGGGAAGAACCACTACCAGTTTGTGGCCCTCCCGTTTGGCCTTGCCTCAGCACCCAGGACGTTCACCAAGGTGCTCGCTCCAATTCTGGCACTTCTAAGACAGCGGGGTATCGCTATCACAGGTTACTTGGACGACCTTCTGCTGAAGGCCCCTTCAAGCTCAGAATTAGAGGTAAGCGTGTCCATCTTCGAGACTGTGGTTGGATACTAAACACGCAAAAGTCAGTATTGGTGCCCACTCAACTCCTAGTGTACCTGGGGTTGATTCTGGATTCCTCAGAGGCAAAGGTATTCCTCCCGGTGGAGAAGTTGCAGACCCTCCGGGCTGCAGTACGGCAGCTGACTTCCAGGAATTGGTCGTCACTCCGTTTTTGCATGCGAGTGTTGGGCCTCATGGTAGCCTCCTTCGAGGCGGTCCCATATGCTCAATACCACACGAGTGTTACAGAAGGAAGTTCTGTCCAGATGGAACAGATGCCCTTCATCTCTGGATTATCAAATCCGAGTGAGCCACCTAGTCAGGAGATCCCTGGTATGGTGGCTGACAGCACCGGCTCTAATGGCCGGGAAGTCATTTCTTCCGGTTTACTGGATAGTGATCACGACGAACGCCAGCCTTGCAGGTTGGGGGGGAGTCTGGGGTGTCCAGTCGGCGCAAGGTCGCTGGACCCCAGAGGAAGCCCTCCTGCCGATCAATGTCCTGGAGATCCGGGCGATCAAGCTGTGCCTCTTCAAATGGTCTCAGAGACTGCAAGGGCGTCCAGTCAGGATCCAGTCAGACAACGCCACAGCAGTGGCATATGTCAATCATCAAGGAGAACAAGAAGCTCAGCTGCAGCATCGGAGATCGCTCGCATCCTGAAGTGGGCAGAGAGGAGCGTACCCGCACTGTCGGCCGTGTACATTCCGGGTGTGGAAAACTGGCAGGCGGACTACCTGAGCCGCCAGATGCTGGACCAGGGAGAATGGTCCTTACACCCGGAGGTGTTCCAACTCCTCTGCCAAAGATGGGGCACACCAGACGTAGATCTTCTGGCTTCCCGACTCAATCGGAAGGTATTGAGGTTTGTGGCCCGGTCAAGAGACCCATGGGCAGACGCAACGGACGCGTTGGTAGCATCGTTGGGTCAGTATCGGCTAATCTATGCCTTCCCTCCCTTAAGGCTTCTTCCTCTTCTGCTCCGCAGAGTGGAGGCAGAGGGAATTCCAATGATCCTAATCGCTCCAGATTGGCCTCAGCGTCCTTGGTACGCCGATCTAGTACGTCTGGTAGCAGACGTCCCCTGGCGCCTACCACTACGGAAGGACCTGCTATCGCAAGGTCCCATATTCCATCCTGCTTTACAGTCATTGGCTTTAACGGCATGGCTGTTGAGAACCAGGTACTGAGAGATCGGGGCCTGTCAGACTCAGTAATCTCTACTATGAGAAGTGCTCGGAAACCGTCCTCTAGGATGGTCTATCACCGCACTTGGAGGACCTACATCTCCATGTGTGAGGAAATGAAATGGCATCCACGTACCTATTTGGTTTCCAGAATCCTGCTGTTTTTACTGCATGGGGTAGACCAAAGGCTTGCCCTAAGTACGATTAAGGGACAGATATCTGCCCTGGTTGTCTTTTTTCAGCGACCCCTGGCGACTCACTCTCTCGTGAGTACATTTGTGCAGGGGGTTCGACATGTGGCCCCTCCGGTCCGGCCCCCGTTACCTCCGTGGGACTTGAACCTGGTCCTCTCGGTGCTTCAGAAGGCACCGTTTGAGAATATTAGAGATATTCCCCTGTTGACACTTTCTCAGAAGGTGGTCTTTTTGGTGGCTGTTACGTCAGTTAGACGAGTCTCTGAGCTGGCAGCCCTGTCCTGCAAGGCTCCCTATTTGATTTTCCACAAGGATAAGGTGGTGCTGCGGCCGCAGCCTTCCTTTCTTCCGAAAGTCGTTTCGGCTTTTCATCTCAACGAAGACATTGTACTTCCATCCTTGTGTCCTCAGCCGTCGAATCCTAAGGAGTCGGCGTTGCATTCCTTGGACGTTGTCCGAGCTTTGAGAGTATACATATCTGCTACTTCCCTGTTCCGGAAGTCAGACTCACTGTTTGTTTCGGTGGCTGGTCCCAAGAAGGGCCAAGCAGTCTCATCGGCCACCATCTCTAGGTGGATCCGACAGATAGTAATCCAGGCTTACGCCTTAAAGGGTCAGGCGCCCCCCTTTCCTGTCACGGCGCATTCGACCAGGGCAATCGGTGCCTCTTGGGCTTTCCGACATCAAGCGTCTGTTTCCCAACTAAGTAAAGCGGCGACTTGGTCGTCCGCTCACACTTTCACAAAATTCTACAAAGTTGATGTAGGTGCATCTTCGGATGCCTCTTTCGGCCGCAAGGTTTTGCAGGCGGCTGTTTAGAGTTGCAACTCCTCCGTTGGAGGAGTGCTGTTTTGTGTTTTGGGGTGAAGTTTGTTTTTATGCTGTTACCACCCCTCGTTTTTTCTCTGACACTGCTTTGGGACGTCCCACTTTGTCAATAGAGAAGCTGTGTCGGTCCATGGACGAAAGAGTAAATAGGATTTTTTACTCACCGTAAAATCCTTTTCTCTGAGTCCATGGACCGACACAGCACCCACCCCTCCTTTTAAGTTTGTACTGCTTTTTGACGAACTGATCTGCGATGTGCAGACTGAGAGGGTATACCCAGAGGGTCCGCCCCCTGGGCGGTACTGTAGAAGGTGTGATGCAACACTTTTTACAAGTTTTTCTGCCTAGTCACTCCTAATTAACGGATAATACCCACTTTGTCAATAGAGAAGCTGTGTCGGTCCATGGACTCAGAGAAAAGGATTTTACGGTGAGTAAAAAATCCTATTTTTTAGTTTTTTTATATTTTTTTTCGGATATTTATTATAGCAAAAAGTTAAAAAAATAAAAACCGCAGAGGTGATCAAATACCACCAAAAGAAAGCTCTATTTGTGGGGAAAAAAAAGGAAGTCAATTTTGTTTGGGTACAACATAGCATGACCACGCAATTGTCAGTTAAAGCGACGCAGTGCCAAATTGCAAAAAGTGCTCTTGTCAGGAAGGGGGTAAATTCTTCCAGGGCTGAAATGGTTAACAGCTCAGCATCCAGCTATGCATTCCCTGCTAGCAGGAACAGAAGTCGTATACAAGGGTACTTTCAGTTTGTGCTTCATATGTGACCACATTGTATTGTGAGCAAGGAGGGAGAGGGATTCCTCCACCCATGTTACCTGTGTAGATGAGGAGTCTGTTTTTTAACTGTCTATGCCCAGCTGAGGGCTTAGATTTTTTCATTATTCCTAAGGGCTAAATCATGTGCCCCACACTACAGGCAGATCCTGTGTTGGGTAAAAGTGTAGCATACACGATAAAGATCAATTTATTTTTTTCAAGATGTTTTATATTAATGCATATGTAACAGATATGTTTTACATGCTGATAGTATAACTGAATAAAGGTGGTTTAATCTTGCGGCCTTGACTCTAGAGAGAATCTCTTTGGAGCTGTGAGGTCCTCGGGATGAAAATAAGTTAATTCATACTAACAACGGTCCCCTGCCTACCACTTCTGTAAAATCATTCTCAGTATGCAACTTTGCAGAGAGTCTCCCCAGAGCTGTGTACATGCAGAGAGACTTTGAAGCTAAAACATACCTGCAGTAATGGCTGCAGCCCCCTGAAAAGCTGCACAATGACAATGCAGCAAGCAGGAGCCACTTAATGAAAGTTTATTTTCCTCCTGTGGCCCTGACAGCTCTGAAGAGACTCACTATGGAGTTGTCAGGCAAAGCACCCACCTTCCCCCATGTTGAGGGCATGCGGTCTGGTATGATTCAGGAGCAGGAGGGGGACACTTGCTCGTCCCCTCCCTTTCCTGACCTGCCGGGCTGCATGCTCCGATAAGGGTCTAGTATGGATTTTGGAAAGGACCCCACGCCATTTCGATTTTTATTTTGGCATAGGGTTGTCCTCTCCTAATTAGTATGGTCTTTGGGGGGGAACCCCATGTTGTTTTTTTTGTGAATTTTTTTAGCCGGCAATTATTATTTTTTACATTCAGCTGTCAGAGGGGAAGCCCCCTGACAGCTGATGACTCATCAGTTGTTAAAGACGTGGCGGCCGGCTTCCCAACCCGCTCCTCAGCAACCAGCTACCTACAGTGCATGTAAAAAAAAACTAAAATTGTGGCAAAAACGCAGTACTTGCGTTTTGTATGCGGGTCCATTGACGTCTATTACATGCAAAACGCTGCATTTTGTGGGGAAAAAAGTCCCCGACCCTTTCCAAAAACGCAGAGGCAAAAAAATGCATTGATGTAAATGTGCTCCATAGGAACCCATGTTAAAAAAAATTCCCTGCATTTCTGCAAAATGCAAAAAACATCAAAAAACGCATTACTGTGAATCGAGCCTTAGGCCTCATGCACACAGGACATTCTGCAAACCCTTCTAGAAGCCTTTCCTCCTGGCAGCAGCATTTTGGCAGAAAATCACCTGATGATTGTAAAACTGTGTAACGTAACTGTGTTTTTAGGTGCGTTTACAGGCATCAAGCGCTTGGGTGTTAAATTATTATTCTGGCCAATGAAATGAATTATTCTAGCCATTGAAATAAAATATTGTTTAAATGAACAGATTACTGTGCCCGTGTAAACACGACAGACAGAAGCGCAAAGATTTGCAACTGGGCTACAGCTGCTCAGTTTCCCTAATTTTTTAACAGAATAAGCAAGTAGAAAAAGTGTTTTCCTATACACTTTTAAATAAAAGGACACATGCAATAATTATTCAATATAATGAGCAACCAGAGAAGCAAAGCAGCAAATTCCTGTTGTGATAAAATATTTAGCCTACAGTCTATAACTCACTACCTAAAGCAGCTAAACTATGCAATAAGCAAGTATATTAATGCTATATTTACAATCCAGTGAGAAACATGGACAGCTGCGTGCCTGAAATAGCAGGTGGACACCTGCAATAGGACTCAAAATAGTAATATTACTAAGAAAACATACCACAGAATAATGTACCAAAACTAGGCAGAACAGTATATGACATTAAGAAATAAGCTCAGCAAAAATGATTTGCATGTTTAACAGGATGTCACAGTCCATTACCAGTTATTTACTGCCGTTGATGGTTATGTTAGTAGTTTCTTGTGGCTTGTGGGTCCTGACACTGAGGCATGGTTTCAGTGCATTTACGGGTAGTGATGACTCCTAGGGGGCCACTGGGAATAATTGGGTTCTCTTATCTGTCCTGTGGCTACCTACCCTGTATCTTAACCCATTAGCTCACTGCCAAACCTGGCAGTAATCAGGCTCAAGTCACTTGGGTCTTTTTACCACTCATTTCAGTACTCAGAACTAGAGAAGGGTTCAGGGGTGCAGGATACCCAAAGAAAATATCCAATACCCAAACCAGAGTGCAGGATACCTAAAATATAAGGACTGGAAAACCGGATTAACAGTATGTTCCTATGGGAGCAACTATTGAAAAATGAGATGATGATAGACAGAGGGCAGTCAGATAAATCTGGGACCCTTAGAGCAATCACAATGGGGGTTATTTCAGAAAGGCAAATCCACTTTGCACTACAAGTGCAAAGTGCACTTGAAATTGCACTGAAAGTGATCTTGGAAGTGCAATCGCTGTAAATCTGAGGGGTAGATCTGAAATGAGGGGAAGCTCTGCTGATTTTATCATCCAATCATGTGCAAGCTAAAATGCTGTTTTTTATTTTCCTTGCATGTGCCCCTCGGATCTACAGCAACTGCACTTTCAAGTGCACTTTGCACTTGTAGAGCAAAAGTGGATTTGCCTTTCATAAATAACCCCCAGTGTTTCCATGTTTGTGTATCTGGCTTCTGTCCCTTGGTATTGAGATAAAAACACCAGAGCCTTTGGGCAAAGAATCCTTCTTATAATGTCCAGATGGCAGCTTCTACCCAGCTATTCTGCGATACTCTTCAGCAAAAACTTCTTTGTCCACTCTGTTCCCTTTATGTATGCACTCCAGCAACAGCTTAGTTTCTCTGGCCCTTAATACAAGTATTTTATGGTTCATACATGATTTATCAACATTAGACACTAGTGGTGATCAGGGTACAATTATATCACATAAAATATCCTAATCTGACTTTCCCACAATATCAACCAAATATAAATCTTATTCAGAAGTTTTGTGTTTTGGGGACCTCTGCAAAAACTGCTGGCCCCTCGATCCGCCTCCATTCTGCTGTTTGCATGACTGGCTGGACAGTATAATTGTGCAACCCCCCTACTAGCCACCACTCCAGGCCATTCAAACTGTACACATGCACAGTGCACTCTCTCTCCTTCCTTAGCTGCAGTGGCTGGGCTTAGATAGAGGAGGAGTCCAGACCTAGGTGACCTTGGGGTAGCTTGCAGCTAACACATACTCATGGAGAGACAGATAGATCAGTGCCAGGTTGGAGGCAGCATTAAAGGGGCTGTAAAGGTTTGTTTTTTATTTTCTAAATAGGTTCCTTTAAGCTAGTGCATGGTTGGTTCACTTACCTTTTCCTTCTATTTCCCTTCTAAATGTTTTTTTTCTTAGTCTGAATTTCTCACTTCCTGTTTCTCCTCAGTAAATTTCACACCATTATCCGAGTGGTGTTTAGTCAGCCAGAACAGCTTACTGAACAGCTTACTGAGGAGGAACAGGAAGTGAGAAATTCAGACAAAGAAAACAAAGGGAAAAAAAACATTTAGAAGGGAAATCGAAGGAAAAGGTAAGTGAACCAACAATGCACTAGCTTAAAGGAACCTATTTAGAAAACAAAAAAATGAACATTTACAACCTCTTTAAAGAGGCATCTCTGGACTTCAGACCAGATTGGACTGAAGGACACCTGCATGGTGACTAGAGCAGGTGTTAACCATGCACCAATGTAAAAAAAATTGTACATTGCTGGTCCAAAATATTGGAGCCGATAGTCAAGGGTGCTTTCCCCAGTCCACATATAATGCAGAGTCTCCTGAAATTGAATTAACAAAAATATTATGGGCGAACTTGGTTCAAGACAGAAAAGAGACCCAGCTGTCATGGTGTTCAAAATGAGCAAGTGGAGAAACTGTTCCTGGGTTTTGTTTGTTCTCTGTGTTTGACCATTACGTGTAGGATGGTAAGTGGATCAAAATGGAAGAGAATGTTTAACCACTTAAGCCCCGGACCATTTTGTAGCTAAAGGACCAGAGGTGTTTTCAGATTTTTGCACTGCGCTGCTTTAACTGTAAATTGTGCGGACATGCAATGTTGTACCCAAACGAAATTTGCGTCCTTTTCTTCCCACAAATAGAGCTTTCTTTTAATGGTATTTGATTGCCTCTGCGATTTTTATTTTTTGCGATATAAACGGAAAAAGACTGCAAATTTTGAAAAAAAATGATATTTTCTACTTTTTGTTATAAGAAAAATCGAATAAACTCAATTTTAGTCATACATTTAGGCCAAAATGTATTCAGCCACATGGCTTTAGTAAAAAAAATGTCAATAAGCGTATATTTATTGGTTTGCGCAAAAGTTATAGCGTTTACAAACTAGGGTACATTTTCTGGAATTTACACAGCTTTAAATTTATGACTGCCTATCTCATTTCTTGAGGTGCTAAAATGGCAGGGCAGTACAAAACCCCCCCCCAAATGACCCCATTTTAGAAAGTAGACACCCCAAGGAAATTGCTGAGAGGCATGTTGAGCCCATTGAATATTTTTTTTTGTCCCAAGTGATTGAATAATGACAAAAAAATTAATAAAAATTACAAAAAGTTGTCACTAAATGATATATTGCTCACACATGCCATGGTTATATGTGAAGTTGCACCCCAAAATACATTTTGCTGCTTCTCCTGAGTACGGGGATACCACATGTGTGGGACTTTTTGGGAGCCCAGCCGCGTACGGGCCCCCGAAACTAAGCACCGCCTTCAGGATTTCTAAGGGCGCAAATTTTTGATTTGACTCCTCACTACCTATCACAGTTTCGAAGGCCATAAAATGCCAAAATAGCACAAAACCCCCCCAATTGACCCCATTTTGGAAAGTAGACACCCCAAGCTATTTGCTGAGAGGCATGGTGAGTATTTTACAGCTCTCATTTGTTTTTGAAAATGAAGAAAGAAAATTTTTTTTTTTTTTTTTTTTAATTTTCAAAACTTTGTGACAAAAAGCAAGATCTGCATTACAGAAGATGCACACACAATTTGCAATTTTAGTCTAACTCCGGGCAAACAGCCAAGTAAAAGTTTGCCATTGCTCTTAAGTCTTATTTAGTGGATCACTCCTTCGGCTGACCAGTGCAGACACCAAGCAGGAACTTGTTCTCATCTTGAACTATCAACACATTCAGAGAAAAACCGCCAGCAACACACCATTACATCCAACACTTGTAAACATTTTATTATTCTAGGACAGACTTCAAGAAGCTCCTCCTTAGACCTTCCTTCTCTGACATGTTTTACCCACTACTTAGCTCAGTCGTAAAGCTGAGGGGGGACAGAAAAGGGGAGACATTTTATACATTTACAAAGCTCTAATGTGAAGATAATTATAGAGATACATGTCTATACTTAAACATCTACAAAGCTCTTATGTGAAGGTAATTATAAAGATGCATATCTATAATGGTAGTACTTCACTGCCACAGTCATTTACCTTCCACACTCCAGTGCTGGTGCCTCCTCCATCTCCTGGGGGCATGGACACTTCCAGGTATTGCCCATGGTGTCCCAGACATTTAAAAACATGTGTCACAGGGTTGGAAAATCTGTTTAAAGTGGGAGAAAAGTTCAACTTGAATTATTCTTAAATAATGGCTGGGCTATGGGGCAGGCGGGTGATACAATGGCTCCAGGAATTCAGATCAGTTGTTGAGTGTTTACTTACACAGGGGAGCCAGAGCTGCTGGATCACATAACCAGACCGGATATAAAAAGGTAAGTATATAGATCTTTTTTATACAGGGTATGCAGAATAGGTAGATGGAGGGGAAGGAAAATTTTTAAGAATATCTAGATTTAGCCTTTCCTAATGCTAAGCGCAAATGAGACATGCTGTCATCACTCGATCATTGTGCCAGTCTATTGGTCCCTGTGCACACGAGCCACAGTTTCTAGTCAATCTTCCCTGCCTGTCGATTTCTGTGTCGTGTTTATTACCATTTATTACCAGGACTTTGCTATCACATGCAAATGGTCCTACCATGCCAAGAGAGAACATACTCTGTGCCGAAGCTTAGAAGTGTCTCTTTCCGCTGCAGGTAGTAAGTACCCTTTCTTTCCTTTCTGAATACATTGTTTCTAAAAATGGCCTTCAAATGGATCCTGACAATATCTCAGCCGTGTCCTTCTGGACAAATAGCCTCCAATGATTTTTAGGTTTTTGAAATTACTACCGCCGTACTAGTTGATCAATGGCTATTCTTTACTGGTGGCACCTATCACAGCCCTGACCCATAAAGGTGCTGATCCCAAGAACTGTAGTCTAAAAGACATGGAAGCCTGTGATGCCCTGAAACCTTCTAAATGGACCAGCTTTACACCATCTTGATGGTGCCAAACCTTTTTTCTTGGAAGTTGATGCATTCACTGTAGGGGGTAAGAGCTTTTTTATGCTGCAGAAAGTCCAAGACAAGAAGCACCCTTGTGCCTTTTTGTGAACTACATTTTTACTAACAGAACAGAGTTATGGCACAGGAGACCGATTACTGGCCATTAAGTTGTCTTTAGGAGTATGGAAGCATCTTTTTTGGGGGCTCTCCCCATCATCTCACCATATTTACTGATAAAATAATCCACAATCTCTTCAATCTAACTGTCGTCTCAATCCAAGTTGAGCTCGCTGGTCTTTTCTCATTTTAATTATTACATACAAATGTCGTTCCAGCAATACAAGAGCTGTTGCTCTCTCCTGCTCCTTTGACCCCCATGGGTCGTGACCACTGGAGCCTTCTAGTTCCTAAGTCCTCCTTCCCAGATTCTTTCCATTACTGCCCTCACCAAGACTTTAATTCCTCCTGGCAAAACCTTCCCGCATCTTAACCTCAGGATCAAGATTCTCCACTGGGCACATAATTCTCTAGGCTAGGTTCATACTGCTGGAATGCGATTTTGATGCAATTTGCAGTGCGATTATGTAGTGTGACTTTGATGCAGCTTTTCCAAAATCGCAACACACCGAGTCACATTGGTGTGAACAAGCACTTTTGAAAATAGTGTGATTTCCCTTGCGATTCTCTGTAACGCAAGTCTCATCTGAAATTGCACTAGTGTGAACCAGGCCTAACTAGCTGGTCATCCAGGAGTACACAGAACATTTTCCTTTTTGACCCATCATTACTGGTGGCCAGGATTGGGGAAGGACATCAAGAACTGTAAAAACATCTAACACCTGTGCACAGAACATGGTTAATATCCACCTCCACATCCAGTGCCTAACTAACCCTGGAACTGTGTGCACGGGCTTTATCACAAACCTTCCTCCCTCTAAGGGTCACTCATTTAGGTCGTGGTTGGCAGGTTCTTGAAAATTACATATTTGTTCCCCTCACAGTATTTCCCTTGGCCGCAACTTTAGCACCAATCCTTGAGAAATTCTCAGACAGGGGAGTTCAGTTCACAGGGCCAGAGCTAGCCTGTCTGATCTGGGGGTGCAGCAAAAAAAAAGAAAAGAAAAAGAAAAGTCAAGGGCCTGCATTAAAAAAAAAAACAATACATTACGAACTGCGTATGTAATTTGACAATGACAATGAATTGGGTAACACTGGCGAAATTAGTAAAGCAGAGAAATCTATGGAGGTCACCCCTCCTTGTTTTTCTGTCTCTCCAGCCCCCTCATCAGACATTACTACATAAAAACACTTTCACTGTGATTGTGACAGGAATGCAGATCTATATTAATAATAGGCAAATTTTGGCCAGAAATTCAAGCCAGGGATCCAATTAAAACAGCTCTGTCAAAAAGTGAACAAGTGTTCCAATATACAATGTTTTTCGTAATCGCATCCATGAGTTCTGTTCAGCAACCCCACATGACCACTTCCTCCACTTGTATCTTCTGCTCCTGGAGCATCAATATGAGGCACTTGTAGGCAGGTGCAGTTTATTTCCTCCACTGCAGGTGATGCTCAACAGCAGCGGCTCTGCAGCTGGAGAGAAAGTCAGGAGGAACCTGTTTCCTCTATGGTTTCCTGGGTCACTGGGGAAGCGATCTGGTTGGATGCTGTTGTCCCATGTGACTCGGGCAGCCATGTTGGATCAGCCAAAGCCTATTTAAAGAGAAACTGTAGTCTGCTCCCATAATTTGTAATGAAAACATCTTTGCTATTCTGAAGCTTCCCTTCAACCACTTTTCATATTATTTTATATACATGTAGCACACACGTCCTTCTCCTCCCGTCCTTGGCTCACTCACAGGAGGAAAAGGCACACAATGCCACCGTGCCCGTACCCTCTGGTTTGCAGAGGTTAAGCACACTTGTAACTTATGGGTCTTGCAGCAAGGTTCTCCCTTAAAGTTGGTTCTCGTCCCCTAGAATGTAAGGGACAAGTCTCTATAACCCAAGTGACTCCAAGGTCTACACCAGTAGCAACTCCAACGTAGAGTTTATTTTCCTTATGCATGAATAACCACAAAGTTGAGAAGAGAGAAAGGTGTTAGAAAGGATAGATCCGATTCAAACACTCCTGGCTTCTTCGCCACTCGATCCCGAGTGGGTATAGCTCACCCGGATAGTCACCCAAGGGCACAAGCAGCCGGCATGTAGCTCAAACAGTCAATCAAATCCCCTTGATAGATGCGATCGGGAGATCCCCTGCCACAGAATCTATAGTGTCCCGAACCTTTTAATGGTCACATTGTTTAGATCCCTTTTTGGATGGATGACATCCCTCCAGAGAGTTACTGGGCCCCTTCCTTCACTGTGATCTCTCACCAGTCCTTCGGAGCGGTCCTCCCCCAGCCTCCTCTTCCAGATGCGGGTCCCCTCGCAAGGCGGCACCCTGAGATTCCTCCTCCCCGAAGTGGGCTCCAGCTAAAGGTGCTGGGCCCAGGGTTGAAGTTGTAGTCCCAGGACTAAAGGTGCCTGGGACTGAGGCGCACGTGGCTTCATGGCCTGGAGGGCCATGCACTTGAACTTGGACTGTAGGTTCTCCCTCCGGGCATGGGCCCCGGGAATTGCTCTCTCTCTCATGGCGTCCGCCCCTTTTGTACCCTCTCCCGGCATGCACAGCGGGTAGACTATGCCCACTGCATGGCTGCCGAGAGAGGACACCCAATCGCCACTCCATCACCTGTGGTTCAACCCCGAGTACAAGTGATAGCGCCACCCATACTTCTAAGTGAACTACACGCCAGATGAAAACAACAGCAAGGCAGAGTCCAATAAATTGAAAGATCCGAGCCAACTACCACTCGAATCACCCCCTAAATTGGGACCCCCGCTACATACAGTATACTGTGATTCTGTACATGCCAAATATACTGCAGAAATATCCGTCCACTGAGTCTGGCTGCATCCATTTTAACTGTGGGCAGCTAAAGCTGCTGCCGGTTAACTTCCTGGATTACAAAGAGGCACACCTTCAGCTCTGCAGCTCTCATTGGCCCTCTTATGACTCACGCCCCCTCCCTTCCTGGCAAACTCTCACAAGAGTGGAAGAGAGAGCTGTGCATGATGTCATAAGTCAAGGAACAGGAAGTGAGTTGTATAAGGTATTTACTGGCAGAAAAAAAATGTTTTACTATCCAAAGTTAAAACAACAAGGGCAGGGGATTTAATAGATGGAAAGATGAAAAAATTACTGAAGGTCCACTTTAAGGCCCTGGCTCCTGGGATTGGTGTACTTGTATGCGAGTGGGTAGTGCAGGGAAATATACCCCATCTGTTAGAGACAGTGCTAGTGATAAGGAAAGGTTCCTGGTGAGGAGGGAAAGCGTGGGGTCGCATATTTTCTGGACATCTTCCCAATTAGGAATGAATAGCCAGGCCGCATTCTGTCCCTGTCTACAGGCGCTGTCACTCTGGTGGGAACTCTCTCTGTTCACGTTGCTGTAACTTTGCAACACAGAGGGTTAATCAAGCGCACTCAGGATAAGGGTCAAAAATAACAAAATAGGGAAGATAGTGAACACATTGGGTCAATGTCATATTAATCCATACTTGTAAACATGACTATACTGAACACATTGGGTCAATGTCATATTAATCCATACTTGTAAACATGACTATACTGAACACATTGGGGCAATGTCATATTAGTCCATACTGGTGGAAATGAAAACTGACTAGTCCACAGAGAAGGCTGCCAGCTGACAGATAGAAGGGATCTGGAATATGACAAAAAACACAAAAAAGCAGCGCCTTCTAAGCGTAGCAGTCAGTGAAATTTATTTAAATATAAAACCAAGTACAGGTAATGCACTCACAAAAGAAGAGTAAAGGTGAGCTTATCTGAAAGGGGGTCCAGGGTAGTAAAGTTCATCCGCTTGTCCCGGAGATGTAATGCTGTATGTCCAGAGATGGAGGGAAGGTGGTGTCTCTGAGCCTCTTCTCAGGAGTCGTCAGTGTTCACCGTGGAGCGGAACCACTCACTCACAATAGCGGAGCGGGGGACGACTTAGCTGGAACAAACCAGCAGACTACTTCCGGGTCGTGGGGTCAGCGGGGAGGATGCGCGCGTTCGAAGCATCCGTGCTTCTTCATCAGGCTTAACCACTTAGCAACCACCTGCCGACAAATAATGTCAACAAGGTGGTTGCTTAACTCTGGGAGGACGTTATATAACGTCCTCCCAGAATCCCGAATCGCGGTAAATCGCCGCTGATAGCGGCCATTTACCACGTGATCGCTCCGTCAAATGATGGAGCAATCACTTGTAAACAGACCGGCGTCATGTGATGACGCCGGTTCCTCTCTCCCCTCTCTGTACCGATCGGTACAGTAGGAGAGGGGAGGGAGCGGATCATGTCAGCTCCCTCCCCCATGTCAGATCATGTCAGCTGTGGGCTGGATCTGTGACAATTGCAGTCACAGATCCAGCCATCCATCCATCCCTGCTCAGCCATCCCTGGTGCAATACCCTGCCAATACTCTGCAAAATACCCGGTGCAATACTCTGCAAAATACTCTGCAATACTCTGCAATACCCTGGTGCAATACTCTGCAATACCCTGGTGCAATACTCTGCAATACCCTGCACAATACTCTGCAATACCCTGCGCAATACTCTGCAAAATACTCTGCAATGCCCTGCGCAATACTCTGCAATGCCCTGCGCAATACTCTGCAATACCCTGCGCAATACTCTGCAATACCCTGCGAAATACCCTGCAAAATACTCTGCAATACCCTGCGCAATACTCTGCAATACCCTGCGCAATACTCTGCAAAATACTCTGCAATACCCTGTGCAATACTCTGCAATACCCTGCACAATACCCTGCGCAATACTCTGCAATACCCTGCACAATACTCTGCAATACCCTGTGCAATACCCTGCCATACTCTGCAATACCCTGCCATACTCCGCAATGCCCTGCAATACTCCGCAATGCCCGGCAATACTCCGCAATGCCCGGCAATACTCTGCAATAACCACTTCCCGCCCGCCGGCCGTCATATGACGTCCTTGACTTTGTGCGGGGATATCTGAATGATGGGAGCAGCTACAGGCATTATTTAGATATTAGCTTTTTCAGCCGGCGATTCCCAAACCATAACAACAATCATAGCGGCTGTTCCGCCACTTGATCATTCTTACGGGAGGCGAGAGGGGATGTCCCCCCCCCGCCGCCCTCCGGTGCTTCTACCGACTCACCGCTACGATCAAATCCAAGATTGGGTTTTTTTCAGGCTTCCCAGCCTAGAGGTGAGATGTGGGGTCTTATTGACCCCATATCTCACTGTAAAGAGGACCTGTCATGTGTATAGCGTTTGTTAAAAATATGATTTTTATTATATTAATCAGACATAGGATACATGGGACAATTTTGTAATAGTGAGTTGGTCAGATTACCTGTCAGCATTTGGTTTAAGTAGATTTCTCAAACAAATGACAATGGGATTAGATACCATTGTTGTATTTTAGTACATTACCTGTTTGAGATTTCTTTCAGCTCTCAAACTGAAAATAATTACAGTTTAGATTACAGGTTTCGTTTTGAGTAGACAATAGGTTAGATACCATTGTTGTATCCAATATGCTAATGTCTCTATAGACATTACCTGTTTGAGATTTCTTTCAGCTCTCAAACTGAAAAGAATTACAGTTTAGATTACAGGTTTCGTTTCAGTAGACAATAGGTAGATAGCATTGTTGTATTCAATGCTATTGTTGAAATACATCTATGTTTTCTGTTTTGGTAACAATGGTAAACAGCCTGACACACATAAAAGCAGTAAGCTAGGATACACACACACACACATCATGTTGCTGTAAGAGAGGAGAAGCCACTCATCATAAGAAGAAGATGCCTAGTCTCAACAATGAAGATCATGAACAAAGCGTAATCCAAGTTAAGTAACCTTTAAATGTATTTGTAGTTATAGACCATAGGCTGTTCTATTTGCTAGGCATTTTGCTTGTTATAGAAATCTGTCAGTCTTGTAGTATATTCCTAATATTGTAATAGTTTTGTATGTACAGCATCTTGTATAGTAAAAGCACATTTACACACTGCAGAAGTCTCAGCTTCCTTGTTATACCACAGAGTAACCTTGCTAGATAAACGCAAGCGAAACATCATGCCATATTCCTATTACAAGGGATGTTTACGTTCCTTGTAATAGGTATAAAAGTGATCAAAAAAATTTTTAGGGCGGAAAAACATGTCAAACTAAAATAAATAAAGTAAAATGAACAATAAAAAAATATATTTTTTTTTAAAGCGCCCCTGTCCCCGTGAGCTTGCATACAGTAGCGAACGCATACGTAAGTCCCGCCCACATATGAAAACGGTTTTCAAACCACACATGTGAGGTATCTCTGCGAACGTTAGAGCGAGAGCAATAATTTTGTCCCTAGACCTCCTCTGTAACTCAAAACATGTAACCAGTAAAAATATTTAAAGCGTCGCCTATGGGGATTTTTAAGTAGCGAAGTTTGCCGCCATTCCACGAGTGTGTGCAATTTTTAAGGGTGACATGTTAGGTATCTATTTACTCGGCGTAACTTCATCTTTCACATTATGCAAAAACATTGGGCTAACTTAACTGTGTTTTTTTTTTTTTAAGCACAAAACATTTTTCCGTAAAAAACGCGTTAAAAAAATTGCTGCGCAAATATCTTGCGAGATAAAAAGTTGCAACAACCACCATTATATTCTCTAAGGTCTTTGCTAAAAAAAACATATATAATGTTTTGGGGTTCTATGTAATTTTCTAGCAAACAAATGATGATTTTTACATGTAGGAGAGAAATGTCAGAATTGGCCTCGGTGCTCCAGAACGCCTGATGGTGCTCCCTGCATGTTGGGCCTCTGTATGTGGCCACGCTGTGTAAAAGTCTCACACATGTGGTATCCCCATACTCGGGAGTAATAGCAGAATGTGTTTTGGGGTGTAATTTGTGGAATGCATATGCTGTGTGTGAGAAATAACCTGCTAATATGACAATTTTGTGGAAAAAAAAAGAGAAAAAAAAAATCTTGATTTTGCAAAGAATTGTGGGAAAAAATGACAACTTCAAAAAACTCACAATGCCTCTTTCTGGATACCTTGGAATGTCTTATTTCCAAAAAGGGGTCATTTGGGGGGTATTTGTACTTTTCTGGCATGTTAGGGTCTCAAGAAATGAGATCAGCTGTCAGTACTTCAGGTGTGATCAATTTTCAGATATTGGCACCATAGCTTGTGGACTCTATAACTTTCACAAAGACCAAATAATATGCACCAATTTGTACTTATTTTTACCAAAGATATGTAGCAGTATAAATTTTGGCCAAAATTTATGAAGAAAAAATAGTAATTTGCAAAATATTATAACAGAAACGAAAAAAAAATCATTTTTTTACAGAATTTTCAGTCTTTTTTCTCTTATAGCGCAAAAAATAAAAAACCCAACAGTGATTAAATACCACCAAAAGAAAGCTCTATTTGTGTGAAAAAAAGGACAAAAAATTCTTATGGGTACAGTGTTGTATGACTGAGTAATTGTCATTCAAAATGTGAGAGCACCGAAAGCTGAAAATTGGTCTGGTTATTAAGGGGGTTTAAGTGCCCAGTGGTCAAGTGGTTAATGAGGGCCATCTTTAGTTCAGGCTATAAGTACTAGGCCGGGAGTGGCTGATGAAACAGTCTGTGTCACCATGGAGACCAGATACAAACTACAGATACTAACCTAGCGCTGACAAGTATATGTGTTAAAGAGGGAAGGACAATGATTATATAGGGATGCAAATGTAGTATCAAAGATTAAGAGATAAATATAAGAAAATGACTAATACATAGAGGAATCAATGAATAATCAATAAAAAAGTATATATATATATATGAGAATAAAAAACATATATATATATATAGTATAGATTAGAATATCCAACCGTTTTTGCATTTGATGTCCCTTTAATTATCTTAGCCATTCAGTCTGTTTCTTATGGTATTTCATTTCATCCTCTTAATCTATACTATATATATATGTTTTTTATTCTCATATATATATATATTTTTTTTTATTGATTATTCATTGATTCCTCTATGTATTAGTCCTTTTCTTATATTAATCTCTTAATCTTTGATACTACGACACCACCTTCCCTCCATCTCTGGACATACAGCATTACATCTCCGGGACAAGCGGATGAACTTTACTACCCTGGGCCCCCTTTCAGATAAGCTCACCTTTACTCTTCTTTTGTGAGTGCATTACCTGTACTTGGTTTTATATTTAAATAAATTTCACTGACTGCTACGCTTAGAAGGCGCTGCTTTTTTGTCTTGTTTGCTGTAACTTTGAGTGCACCTGGTTGGGAAGTCTTCCCACCGGGATTGTTGTGAACTGTTGCTGCATTGCTTCAATACAACTTTATTACGGCACCTGACTTATTGTCATTACCTGTGAATTATTGTCATTACACCCACCTACACACTGGCACACTGCTGGCAGGACACTTGTTCCTCCTCCCTGGCCATACAGTAGAGCTCACAGAGCGGATTCTTACAGTCCTGTGCACGGTATGTGCAGAGCAGGACAGGAGAGCACTCAGAAGGGTTGCTTCTGCTGTTCTGAGGGGTGCCAGTGTTACTGGAAGAATCCGCTCTGGCCAAATCTAGAAGGTTCTGGGGGTGGCTTTGCTGGGAGGTCTCAGTCCATCCTAAACTCCCCTAGATCTGACCTTGTCATCCTGGTTTCAGAAGGTGCTCTGCAAATTTTTAAAGACAGTCTGGCGCTCCAGTGAACGCCGGAGGAGCAGAGCACAGAGCAGTTACTGACATTCACTGCTCTGTGTTCAGAACAGACCCGAGAACTGATCGTTCAATTCTCATTGTATAGCCAATGGGGGACAGCTACAGCATCGTATAGATGCTGCAGCCATCTAGGTAAGTAACGCCTCATACACACACTTAGATTTTTGGATGACCAAACGCCGTCTTTTGTGGCATGCTAGTCTCATGTCGAAAGTGAAAAGGGTTACTCACAATATGAACATTTTCTTACGACAGAATACAAAGTCAGAAGTGATGTAATGTGTTGAATGGTTTTGTATGTATTCTTTTGTTTCTGAGCTTGCGTAGTCTTGCTCTTACAATTTTTTTCGTATGAAAACCATACTAATGAAACGAAAATCGGACGTTGAGTTCACATCTGACTAAAATGTTATAGTCTGCACATCCAGCTTTTGTCTGTTGAAAAAGCAAAATTGGCTGTCAAAAGCACCGTACTGACGATCCAAAAATCAGCGGACAGCTCGTCGTACAAGTTTTTCCAACCCGATTTTCATATCATGTGTACGGGCCTTAAAGTGGGTGTAAACCCACTTTTCAAAAAAAACAAAAAAACAACACCTGCAAAACAAAGGCATAATGAGCTAGTATGCATAGCATACTAGTTCATTATGTAATACTCACCTCAGATCGAAGCCCCCGCAGCCATCCTCGTACACTGCTCTGGTGGCCGACATCTCTCCCGGGGGGTTACTTCCGTGTATCACGGCTCCGGTGCTGTGATTGGCCGGAGCCGCGATGACGTCACACCCGCCAGTCACGGCAGGACCTCCTTTAAAAATGGCACTATCGTCGTTTCTAAAGTGTGCCTGCGGTGTTGTTTACGGCACATGCATCATAGACATTGGCGCCCGTCATTATTGCAAATATCTCCTAAACCATGGAGGTTTAGGAGATATTTCGAGCACCTACAGGTAAGCCTTAATCTAGGGTTACCTGTAGGTAAAAGTGGTTGTAAAGGGTTTACAACCACTTTAAGACTGTTCTCTTTTAACCACTTAATGACCGCCCACTGTAAATATACGTCGGCAGAATGGCACGGACAGGCACAATCACGTACCTGTACGTGCCTGCCTGCGTATGGGTGGGGGGTCCAATCGCACCCCCCTCCGGTACAGTGAGCAGCCGGGATCGCTTCGGGAGCGATCCGTGATGAGGGGGCCACCAATCGATTCTGGCCACCCCCTCGCGATCGCTCCCAGCGAATCAAATGCTTCCTCTGCCTGTGTAATGTTTACACAGGCAGGAGGAAGTGATGTCATCCCTCATGCGGCGCTCACATATACCGAGCGCCGCATGAGAGAAGACACACAGGTTAGTAATAGTGCACAAACACTACACTAACACCAGCACACATAGGTACATAAATCGCCCCCCCAGGCCCCCCCAGATCACCCCCCAGCCCCCAGTCACAGTGTCACTGATTGCAGTGACCATTTATTTACTGATCACTGCAATCAGTGACATTTGTGACTGTAAAAGTGTCAGGGCAGTTAGTTTTAGGTCCAGTGTAGCCCCCTAACCCCCCCTAATAAAGGTTTAACCCCTTGATCGCCCCCCAGGTAACCCTTTCACCCCCTAGCACCGCCGTCACTAAGCAATCGTTTTTCTGATCGCTGTTTTAGTGTCGGTGATGCCGATAGGTAGCCAGTTATTTTTTTTAGGTTCGCTGCAGGTTTTTATAGCGTTGGGTACCCCCATATATTACCCAATAAAGGTTTAACCCCTTGATCGCCCCCCCAGGTAACCCTTTCACCCCCTAGCACCGCTGTCACTAAGCGATTGTTTTTCTGATCGCTGCCCTAGTGTCGGTGATGCCGATAGGTAGCCAGTTATTTTTTTTAGGTTCGCCGCAGGTTTTTAGAGCGTCGGGTACCCCCATATATTACCTAATAAAGGTTTAACCCCCTGATTGCCCCTAGTTAACCCTTTCACCAGTGATCACCATATAAGTGTTACGGGTGACGCTGGTTAGTTAGTTTGCTTTTTATAGTGTCAGGGCACCAGCCGTATATAACCCAATAAAGGTTTAACCCCCTGATAGCCCGGCGGGTGATATCAATTAGGTTTTAGCGTCAGAGAGGGTCTGCGTCGCCCCAGGCAGCGTCAGGTTAGTGCCAGTAACGCTAACACCCACGCGTGAAGCATACACCTCCCTTAGTGGTATAGTATCTGAACAGATCAATATCTGATCTGATCAGATCTATACTAGCGTCCCCAGCAATTCAGGGTTCCCAAAAACGCAGTGTTAGCGGGATCAGCCCAGATACCTGCTAGCACCTGCGTCTTGCCCCTCCGTCCAGCCCAGGCCACCCAAGTGCAGTATCGATCGATCACTGTCACTTACAAAACACAACACACATAACTGCAGCATTCGCAGAGACAGGCCTGATCCCTGCGACTCCAGTGCTGTAGGAGGTGATTTCACCACCACAGTTAAAAAAAAAAGCATATATGCCGAAGCATTGGGGCAGCAGGGGCGGAGGAGCGGAGGAGCGATTTTGCTCCTAATGCCGACGGAGGCTTGCCTGTGGAAAAGTCTGACCATGTGTGTGCGGCATAACTTTTGCGGGGGATGCCCTCATGCTTCGGCATATATAAATAGTGCATGTATGCCCATCATTAGAAGTGGGTGAATGAAGGGAGGTATTCTAATGGTGGGCATACCCACCGATCAATCTCTTTTTTCGTTCAGCCAACAGGCTGCATGAAAAAAAAGATTACAATACATGTCCAACAAGGACCAGCAACGTACTGGTATGCTGCTGGACTTTGAATGGTTATACCAGATTGATGCCTGCGGGTTTAGGTATCATCTTGGTATCATTCTTTTCAGCCAGCGGCCGGCTTTCATGTAAAAGCAACCCTAGTGGCTAATTAGCCTCTGGACTGCTTTTACAAGCAGTGGGAAGGAATGTCCCCCCCCCCCCGGATATAAAAAGCGCCATTGGGAAAGCATTTTATCACACTGATCTTGGTGTGGTCAGATGCTTTGAGGGCAGAGGAAAGATTTAGGGTCTAATAGAGCCCAGTTTTTTCAAAAAAAGAGTACCTGTCACTACCTATTGCTATCATAGGGGATATTTACATTCCCTGAGATAACAATAAAAATGGTTGAACTTGGCCCTGCTTCCGCCTGTCTCCCTATTGGTCCTTTAATGTGAGGGATAGCCACAATGATGAATAGAGAACCTCATAAGGTAGGAGAGGGTTGGGGTTGGTCCAAGCTAAAGAACTTACAAGAAACACAGTTTTTATTGAAGGTAATTTTTACCAATTTTTTTAACATATGCTCTGATTACGTTTCCCAGGTTGTTTATAGATTAACTTGAAACACCTTCTCTAGTTTAATTTTAAATTTAGTTTACCTGTGACTACAGTTAAAAAAAGTTAGTAAAGCACTACTTATCCTGCTCTACAAATGTATGACAAAGGGCTACCACAGCAAAAACTCCTTTACTTGTGTGCGTCGATATCAGCTTTAGCTACTGAGCCCTGTAAATTAAGGGCTTTTAGGAACAAAGAAACAAAGAAAACAGAGATCCACTGTGAATCAAACAATAAAGTGCTTTGTGCTATATTTTTTCAATTCTTGTGCAAAAATAAGTCCGCTGCAAGCCTTTTCCGTATTTCACTCTACCAACACCAACACTCAAGAGAACTCACAGAAAATCCATGACCTCCCAAACGAAGTGGGTCAACGTGTGCTTTGTTCCCTCAGGGAACCAATCATCCAGGAGCAGTTCTGCTGCTTCCTCTCAATATGTATGTAGCGGGATTCCCATATGCTATGTAGGTTTTGACATTTAAAAGTAGGAATCCAGCTCCCTCCGGTGGTATACGTGTTACAATGCAACTAATACACATGTGATAGTTTAATGCACCCTGGAACAAATGGCAACAAGGAGAAAAGACTCTGTTACTTTTAGTAGAAGACAGACTACATTACCCAGAGTACAGCTGTGTTACCAGGGTGCAATGCAATTCCGCAAAGCCTTCTGGGCAGACTACTTAAACCAAGGGAGGGGCCTCCTTCGCTCTCTCTGGATCCAGCTCTCAACCAAGCAGGAATCTGGCACGGAGGCCTGCTTCCTGAGTGTTAGGCCAGAAGCCTGGGCCTGAATTACTCAAGTGCCCTGAGTGATTTTCAGTAGAGGATCGTCCACGGCGTCCTGTGATTGCCCAGCAGAGACCGGAGTCATCCATCATCACCACCTTACGCTGTTAGTGACGGAGGCCGGAGACTGCAGCAGAAGCAGAAGCGTGGAGATCGAGTGACCGGGACAAGCCAGAGGAGACTATCCAAAAGTCGGGCCTGTTTGGTGATAAGGGCACCTGCCCAGAATTGACTACTACCTTAGAGTAAAGTAACTTAGTTAGTGCCAGCCACACTTCACCTATCACGCCACAGCTTGCGGCCTAGTGTATCTTACGGGAGACTATGTGACTAGAGATTGGCGCATTCCCTATTAGTGGGTGGCAGGCACACAAGTACTCAGGAATATTGTGGATAACTACAGCATCTTGTTGAAACCTTGTGGATTACAAATTAACTTGTGCACCAACGGTGGCTAGCGAAGACTCCATTTGGGAAAGGAACTTTGAGCGGGACTCAGATAGGCTTTGCTTGCCTGTTATAGTGACTGAACAGGTGCAGGGTATTGCAAGATAGGGGGAGCTTGCGAGCAATCAGTTAGCTGTGCAGAGACACATACAGATATATATATATATATATATATATATATATATATATATATATTTATATATACATTTATAAGCTGATGTTGTTTCCTGTTATTACCTAATCTCAGTGATACCCATCCTCTTTGATTCATTGACTCTGCAATGCGCATGCAGAGTCAACTGTGTGTATTAATGTGATTCTTTACCCTTCCCTTTTATACTGAGTAAAGGTACCTTTGATTAACTACATCATTTGCGTGAAGTATCTTTGTCACTTGGAAAGACTAGTGACCAGCAAAGGTAATAATATTTACAGGGTATTGTGTGATGCATGCTGGATTGTGTCTCCTAATACTCAATAGGTTTCACAATCCTGATTCATATCAGTTGTGCTAAGGGAGGTTTTGAGCCACTTCCAGGGGTTGATAGGCAGGACTAGGGATGAGCCGAACACACCCCGTTCGGTTCGCACCAGAACCTTCAAACGGACCGAACGTTCGCACGAACTTTAGAACCCTATTAAATACAATGGACGCGAACGTTCGAAATCTAAAGTGCTAATTATAACGCCTAATATGCATGTTATTGTCCTAAAAAGGGTTTGGGGACCCAGGTCCTGCCCGAGGGGACATGTATCAATGTAAAAATAATCTTTCAAAACTGTAGTTTTTTCGGGAGCAGTGATTTTAACCACTTCCCTACCCAGCCATAGACAAATGACATCCACAGATGGGATCTCCCATCCTGGGTGGACGTCATATGACGTCCTCGGCTTTGTAGGGGGATATCTGAATGATGCCTGCAGCTAGAGGCATCATTTAGATCGTTGTTATAGGCGGCGGGAGGGGACACCCCCCCCCTCCCGCCGCCATCCGGTGCTTCTCCGGGCTCCCCCGTGCGATCGGGGACCCGGAGCAAATCTTCCGGCATCGTTGGTGGAGTCACGTGATGAGCATAGAGATGACTGGTGACCAGATGGTCACCAGTCATCTCTATGATCGTCGGAGGCCCGGGCGCGATGTGATGACGTCACGCCCGGGTCTCAAATGTAAACAAAGCCGCCATTGCGGCTGTAAGTATGAAATCAGTGAAAAAAAATTCCAGCCTGGAGGAGAGATGTGGGGTCTTATTGACCCTGCATCTCTCAATAAAGAGAACCTGTCACACACATTCCTATTACAAGGGATGTTTACATTCCTTGTAATATGAATAAAAGTGAGCAAAAAAAAAAAAAAAAGTAAAATCATTGTAAAAAAATAAATAAATAAGTAAAATAAATAAATAAATAAAAAAAATAAAAAATTAAAACGCCCCTGTCCCGGTAGCTCGCGATCAGAAGCGAATGCACACGTAAGTCGCCCACATATGTAAACGCCGTTCAAACCACGCATGTGAGGTATCGCCGCGTGCGTTAGAGCGCGTGCAACAATTCTAGCACTAGACCTCCTCTGTAATTCTAACCTGATAACCTGTAAAAAAAATTAAAGCGTCGCCTATGGAGATTTTTAAGTACCGAAGTTTGGCGCCATTCCATGAGTGTGCACAATTTTAAAGCGTGACATGTTAGGTATCTATTTACTCGGCGTAACATTATCTTTCATATGTTCCCAAAAAATTGGGCTAACTTTACTGTTTTGTTATTTTTTAATTCATGAAACCATTTTTTTTTTTTTAAAAAGGCGTTTGAAAAATTATTGCGCAAATATTGTGCAAGAAAAAATGTTGCAATGACCGTCATTTTATTCCCTAGGGTGTCTGCTAAAAAAACATATATAATGTTTGGGGGTTCTGAGTAATTTTCTAGCAAAAGAATGATGATTTGTACATGTAGGAGAGAAGTGCCAAAATAGGCCCGGTATTGAATAGGTACAAAAAGCCCTGTATTGAAGTGGTTAATGATGCATAAAGTGAAAAAAAAAAAGTGAAATATTCCTTTAAATATCGTACCTGGGGGGTGTCTAAAGTATGCCGGTGAAGCGGCATGTGTTTCCCATGTTTAGAACTGTCCCTGCACAAAATGACATTTCCTGACAGACTCCATGGCAGCCTACGTGTGGGTTAATCCCGCCCCTCATACCTCATAGGACCCTTCTCCCATAAATCTTTGCTCTGGGCCAGAGGCCGTGTTCCTTTTTTTGTCCTCCTCCTAGGACCAAGATATAGTCTTACCTTTTCATGAAGTTTTCCTGTAATCCAGGCCTGGCGGTGTGCACGGCGATACGTTGGTGGTTAGCGGTGATCCTCTCTGCAGTCCAGCAATCCTAGCTATTAGCAGGTGGACATGGGCGATATGATGTGATACCATGAAGAGCTTACTAACCTGGCCATTGGCAGGCAAGCGGCAATATGGCCAAACGTCCCAGCTATTAGCGGGAGGCTTTGTAAACGCCCGATCGTGCGGTGGGTCGAGCGAACAGCTCCCCAGTCCCAGGTTCTGGTCCGGATCGTGCCGTGGTGGTGGTAATGTACAAAGATATTCCTTTTATATGGCAGCCGTATCTCTGTGTTTTGTGTGTCTCCTTATTTTCTATCAAGCTCCAGTGAGTGGCCACGGCGGCTGGAGCGCAGCTGCGTTCCAGCTCGCCGTTTCAGGAAGTCGCTGCGCATCCGCAAGCCGCGAACAAAGATTCCGTGCTTGGTTCGTGCAGGCGCAGTTTTGCCAAAATGGCGGCGGCGGTCGCGCATGCGATTGGCCGCCACCGGATGGCAACCGCTATGGGGCGGTGACATCGTTTAAATAGATTTAAATAGCTGTCAAAGCAGCTATTACTTGGGATGACTTGCAGGCTTATGCGGTATTTACCCAGGCACTGGGCTCTGGTTTACAAGGTAAATTGTTTGCTGCAGGCTCCCTGGGTGCTGGCTATGTTTTGTTATGTGCTCTCTCATGCCTGTTGTCACTCCTGTTTCTCATAACGCTTTAATGATTCATTTCACTTTCAAACTGCCTTGCCATGGATCTGTCACCGCCCTCTTGTGGCCAACCCTTGTGCTGCAGGTAGGATTTATTTCTTTTCTACCTGTGATGCTTGGGTTCACTCATTCAGGAGCTCTTAACCCTTTCTTTTTCACTCAGCTCTTCTAGGTCTGAACACCAAAGCACGGCAAAGACCGTCCTAGGTCTCAACGTTGTCACTCCTCTTCAAGGTCCAGACGTCAGATCTTCCTTTAGATCTAGGTACCACAGATAGGAGTCTAAAACCACCTCTGGGCGTCACTCTCACCGCCACTCCAGCCGCTCTGTGAGGAAAGCCTGCTGGGTATGCGGGGCCCAGGTTCCTAAAGGCAAATCGCTCTGCGAGCGATGCTTTTCTAAAGTCGCATAAGAAAGAGAGGGTGGAGACCAACAAGTGGAAGCACTGGTCAGAAAGGTGGTCCATGAGTCCCTGAGTAAAGGGGATTCTGGTCATACCCACAACCCTGCTGGCGACACTATGTCAGTCCCTATTAGGGATGATCTCAAGGCTCCAGGCCCTTCACAGCCGAGCCATTCCTCAATTGAAGCCTCAGACAGTGAGGTGGAGGTAGATGACCCTGGTGCAGGTTTTGAATTTGCCCTAGTACCACAGCTGGTCAAAAGCTGTCAAAGAAGCTTTGAGATGGAAGAGCCAGTGGAGGCACCCTCCAAACAGAGGAAATATTTTAAACGCCTCAAAAAAGAACACCCTAATTTCTCCTTTTTGGGTGAACTCAGCGCAATAATTACCGACGAATGGGGTGGTGTTGAAAGGAAGAATTGCCTGTTAATGAAGGTATCAAAAATGTACCCATTTAAAAGCAAGGATGTAAAACACCTGGAGTCGGCTCCTCTCATTGACTCAGCCCTAATGAGGATGGTGAGGCACGTCACACTCCCATTGGAGGATACTGTTTCCTTTAGGAATTGCCTGGAGTGGAAAATTTATACCGACCTCAAGCGGATCTACATTACAGCGGGTATGACCTGCAAACCAGCTCTAGCTCTCGCAGCCCTTTCTAAAGCGATGGAAGTCTGGACAGACGACGTAGATGCTTCTCTGAGGAGCATCTCGGAAGAACTGGCCAGGAGCTCACCTATTCATGGGCTAAGGTTGACGTTGGCTTTTCTCGTGGGGCTTCCCTAGACATAATTCGCCTGGTGGCTCGGATCATGCTGACATCTGTCACGGCTAAGCGTGCCTTGTGGCTGCGCCCATGGGTAGCTGACCCTGCCTCCAAGCAGGCATGGTGCAGGATTCCATTTGGGGGTTCGTCCCTCTTTGGGAACATATCGGACAGTGCCATCACCCGTGCCACAGGGGGCAAGTCGGGGTTCCTTTCCCAGGATCGCCGTCTGCTAAACCAGAAGAGAACACAGCCCAGGCAAAGTTCAGATCGAGCAAGGAATGCTCGCTACTATAGGCCTGGCCGTGAGTTCAAGAAGACCTGGAAGAAAAAAACAGCCTTCAGGCCAGAAGTTTTCAAAAGGGGCATCTTCCGGTGGACAAGAATCCCCTAAGTCTTTATGATATTTCACCTGCCTAAAACAGAGCGAGTCGGCATCCTTGCCTCTCTCGGAAGAGAAAAAGCGAATTCTCCTGTCTCTCTTGTGGCTCAGGGCGCTGCAATTCCAGTTCCAGATGACAAAAGGTTTTAAGGGGTCTACTCGCCCCTCTTCATGGTGTTGAAGAAAAACGTCTCCTGGAGGCCAGTTATAGACCTAACCCACTTGAATTATTTTATCTAGAAGGAGAAGTTCAAGATGGAGACACTACTCATGATCAGTCAAGCAATCCAACCAGGCGATTGGCTTGTCTCTATAGACCTGAAGGACGCCTACTTCCATATTCCGATAGCGTCAGAATTCCAGAAATACCTTCGCTTTGCTGTCGATTAAATCCGTCTGCAGTTCACCTGTCTCCCCTTCGGGCTTACATCGCCTCGTGTGTTTTCAAAACTTGTTGGCTGTCGTGGCTCTGATCAGGACCAGAGGTGTCCGTCTGTATCACTATCTAGACGACCTGCTGTTGTCTCGGGACAAGGAGCAGTTGCTAATCCACAGATCCCAGGTCATCTCCACTCTACTCGAGTTTGGTTGGCTTCTGAATCTGGAAAAGAGCCATCTGGATCCTACGCAGTCCCTGGTATTCCTCGGGGCACACTTCAACGCTATCAAGAGCACCATCTTGTTACCCCTGGAAAAATCCCAGTGATCCGGGACAGAGTTTGGCTTGCAATGTCGTCCTCATCTCCAAGCCTCTCAATGCCTAAAGATCATTGGTACCATGGTGGCAACACCCATGGTAAAGTGGGCTCAGTGGAAAATGCGGCCCTTCCAGAAGGGTTTCCTCCAGCAGTATAATCCAGGGCTTCGGGATCACTTTATCCAAATAACCTCATCCATGCGGGAGAGCTTTCCTTGGTGGCTACAACAGATGAACCTCCTCAATTGTCACTCCATCGCACCTGTGTCTTGGGTCACCATCACTACAGATGCCAGCAACAGGGGCTGACAGAAGTAGCCCAAGGCATATGGAATTTTCTCTCTCACAGGATAGTCTCCAATGTTCTGGAACTCCGGGCAGCGTTCTGCGCTCTGCAGGCCTTTCACCACTTAACAGCAGGAGACCCCCTAAGACTGGACAACACAACGGCAGTCGCATACATCAAGAGACAGGGGGTACTCCCAGTCTCTCCCTGTCAAAGGAAATAGAGCCCATCATGATCTGGGCCCAGAAAAACCTGGCCAACCTGACAGCTGTCTATCTCCCTGGAGTCCAGAATGTTCAGGCAGATTTTCTGTTGAGAGTTTCTCTGGACAACGAGTGGACTTCCCCCCGAAGTCTTCAGGTGGGTCCTGTCCCTGGGAGTCATTCCGGAAGTAGACTTGTTTGCCTCCCCATGCAACTTCAGACTAGTGAGATACTACACAAGGTCTTGGTATCCCCAGGCTTTTGGGTAGATGCTCTGACAGACCATTGGCGGTTCCACAGGGCCCATGCCTTTCCCCCGGTTCCTGTCATTCTCCGTTTTTTGTCGAGGCTCAGGATGGAAGAAGCAGAGATAGTGGCAATAGTCCCCTACTGGCCAAACAAGCCATGGTTTCCACTGCTGATGCAACTCAGCTTCCGGGACCCAGTTCCTCTACCCTCCAGACCAGATCTCCTATCACAAGGGGCATTTCTACATCCATGCCCGACCCATCTACATCTGATGATCTGGTTCTTGAGAGGGGAAGGTTGGAGGCCCTAGGCTGTCCAAGTAGGGCCATCTCCACAATATTAAATGCCAGAAGAACAGGCACCAACAGGGTCTACCAGAGGATTTGGAAAAAGTTTTCAGACTACACCTCTTCCACTGCAGGTTCTTGCAATAACCCAAAGATACATGATATCCTGGGCTTCTTACAATCAGGATTGGATCTCTCATTGTCAGTCAGCTCGCTGCGAGTCCAAATCGCTGTAATCTCTGCCTTTACCGGTGTTTCCTGGGCTAGACACCCTCTTACTCAGTAGTTTTTCAGAGGAGCAATAAGGCTCAGACCTCAGAGCCAAGTTTTTCTAATTGGGATCTTCTCCTTGTCCTGGATTTTTTCTTAGGTAGAGAGTTGGAGCATGAAGATCAATCTTCTGTCAAATGACTCTCTAATAGTTGTCTTCTTGGTGGCTATAACATCGGCCAAGAGGGTCTCTGAAATCAGCTCTCAGGGATGCAAGGGGCCATTTCTAAACTTTTTAATTCCTATGTTGGGTTCAAACCCCAAAGTGGCATCTGTGTTTCATGAGAATCAGGAGATTGCTCTTCCAACGTTCAGATCTACCGAGGATTCCAGTGTTTATCCCTTAGATGTTGGAAAAGCTCTGAGTCAGTATCTTGAAGCTACAGCTTCTTTCCGTTAGACCGACCAACTGCTCGTTCTTTTCACAGGAAGTATAAGGGAATGCGTGCCTCTTCCAGATCTATCGGAGCATGGATTGTTCAGGCCATTCAGTGGGCCTATAAAGCCAAGGGCTTGGCGCCTCCAGAAGCGGTGACTGCTCACTCAACGAAGTGTCTTCATCATGGGCGGCATCACGTCACGTGCCTCCAGAAGTTATTTGCAAGGTGGCCTTGTGGTCTTCAATTAACACGTTCATGGCACACTACTGCGTAGTGGTTTACGTATCTTGTCTGTTGATGGTGGCAATTAAACCTTTTTTCTTTTGTCCAGCACTCTGCCCACCCGGGTGTGTATGGCTAGTTATTTCCCACACGTAGGCTGCCATGGAGTCTGTCAGGAAAACGGAAAATTGATATCAAATACTTACCGTAATTTTCCTTTCCTGATGGACTCCATGGCAGCAGGAGTTCCCTCCCAGTGGCTGGAGTAGGCTAAATTATGGAACACGGCCTCTGGCCCAGAGCAAAGATTTATGGGAGAAGGGTCCTATGAGGTATGAGGGGCGGGATTAACCCACACGTAGGCTGCCATGGAGTCCATCAGGAAAGGAAAATTACGGTAAGTATTTGATATCAATTTTCCGTTTTCTAAAGGAAAAAAAGCCATTTAAAACTGCTTGCGGCTTTAATGTAATGTCTGGTCCCGGCAATATGGATGAAAATCATTGAGAAAAATGGCATAGCTACCCCATCACCCCCCCACCCCACCCTACCCCAGCCCATTACCAGCCCCTTTGGGTCTTGTATGGATATTAACGGGAACCCTGCACCCAAAATAAAAAAAGGCCCTATATACTCTGAACAGCAGTATACAAGCGGTGCAAAAAAGACACGGACTGTAGGTTTGTTCTTAAGTACAATCTGTTTTTAATTTGGAACAGGTACATTTTTTAAGTGTAGCTCCAGCCAAAAAATCAATTTTTAAGCTTTTTGGAGAACATAGGGAAGGGTTATCACCCCTGTAACATTTGTTTTGCTGTCTGTGCACCTGTTCAGAACATTTCACCTCACTTTCCGTCCCAATGACAACTGTTTTTGGAAAAATTGTTTTTTTTATTGAAACAAGGATTGGTGATAAAGCATCAGTAGAGAGGAGACACCTTTTTCACATATTAACTCTTACAGGAGAGAATTTCCCTTCCTATGGGTAGATTTCCTCTCACTTCCTGTTGTCTCCTTCCTTTTGCAAGTAGGAGTCGTTCATAAGTTGGATGTTTGAAAGTAGGGGCCTGCCATATATAGTCTGCAGAAATTTGCCCCTTAGGTGTTGGTGTTGCCACAACACTGTGAGCCCTCACAGTTACTCTTGGTGGGCGCTGGAACGCCCTGCTGTCAACTATTATATCAGGAATTGTATTTACATGCCACTGTTTACCGCTCCTACACCGCTCCTTCCCATTGAAAGCAATGGGAAACCGCAGTAATACCACCGGCAATGCGCCTCTACAGAGGCGCATTGCGGGCGGTATTAACCCTTTTTCGGCCACTAGCGGCCGAATACCTCCGCAATTCCGACGGTATAGCGCCGCTAAAAATAGCGGCGCTATACCGCCACCGCACCCACCGCCCCAGTGTGAAACCAGCCTCAGTGTTTCACTGAGGCTGGTTTCACACTGGGGCGGTGGGTGCGGTGGCGGTATAGCGCCGCTATTTTTAGCGGCGCTATACCGTCGGAATTGCGGAGGTATTCGGCTGCTAGCGGCCAAAAAAGGGTACCGCGGTTTCCCATTGCTTTCAATGGGAAGGAGCGGTGTAGGAGAGGTAAACACACCGCTCCTCTCACCGCTCCAAAGATGCGGCTAGCAGGACTTTTTTTCACGTCCTGTTAGCGCACCGCTCCAGTGTGAAAGCCCTCTGGCTTTCACATTGGAGAGACAGCACCTGCTGTTTAGGCTCGGTTTGCAGGCGCTATTTTTAGCACAATAGCGCCTGCAAACCGCCCCAGTGTGAAAGGGGCCTGACTGTCTGCAGCTAGCACAATCACCTGCCTGCCTGTCACAGTATAGAGACTAACAGGAACGGATCTATCTAAACTCAATACAGTGTATAAATATATATACACAACACCTAGGATGCATATATATCCTCTACTACACACTGTAACAGCAGCTAACTGACTCGCCTGCCTGCTCTATCTAACTCAATATAAATGACACTGTCTATCTCTCTGAAACTGCCTCTTTCACAAACGCCAACACACTACACAAGGCCGACTTCCAGGTGGTCTTATATAGTGTGGGGCGTGTACTAAACCCCCTGAGCCATAATTGGCCAAAGCCACCCTGGCTTTGGCCAATTACGGCTCTCCGTTTTTTCCGCGCTGTGATTGGCCAAGCATGCGGGTCATAGTGCATGCTTGGCCAATCATCAGCCAGCAATGCACTGCGATGCTGCAGTGAATTATAGGCTGTGTCGCGCAACACGAATTTAGCGCGAACGGACCATAAAGTTCGTTCTTCATCGAATGGCCAATGTTCGAGTCGAACGTGTGTTCGATGCGAACACGAAGCTCATCCCTAGGCAGGACGTAGACATGTATATCATAAACCACAGGAAATAAAAACTTTATATAGTTTAAAACCTTTTATTAAAAACCAACAATACATGCACTCGCATTATAAGGTCCATTCTGCCCTGTGCCGGGAAAAAAAATGACTTAATCTCTTTTACAGACCAGCTCCAACATATGCAGTGTGAGCTCAGCCAGTTCTCCCAGCCCTTCCGGGTGTACCACGTCACTGCAAAGTATAGTCAGCAGGATGACATCACGTCCTGTAGTTCCACCCCAGCCTGTTTCCTTGTGATGATATCTTCAGGAGGTGTTACAGGAGGATGCAATCCCACTCCTCTTAAACTAAGCCATTACCTCTTGCTATACCAAACAAAACTTATACAATGTCAGGAACCATAAACCAGGCAGAGACAAAAAAAAAAATATTAAAATCATAACTTAAATGTAATGGCATAAATAACAACAGTTCAGGAACATGGTCAAAAACAGAAGCCAGGGTTTGGAAGTCAAAGCAGGTAATCAGACAAACCAAGATCAGGGAACCAGAAGTCAGCGTTGTCAGGAGCCAAAAATCAGAAGCAGGAATCAGAAGAAAAGTCAGCCAGGCCAAGTCATACACAGGAACACATTTAAGATGTTGACCACATGAGGGCACAGAGGGAATGAGCAAAGCTGTTTAAATAGCCAAAAGGGGCTGACTGTAGGCTGGATTAATGAGGCAGGTGATGGTAACCAGGTGAGTCACTGTGGAAACAATGAATGGCTGGTAATTAACCAACAGCTAAGCAGCCTCTGTGCACTGAAAGAAAGAGTTGCTAGTAAATAGCAGGAGCCCAGCCCTGATATACTGCTTATTCTACCGATTTAGTCTGCGGTATATATGCTCCCTA
This sequence comes from Rana muscosa, assembly GCA_029206835.1. Taxonomy (NCBI): domain Eukaryota; kingdom Metazoa; phylum Chordata; class Amphibia; order Anura; family Ranidae; genus Rana; species Rana muscosa. Next base: position 1,011,465,210 of record CM055116.1, on the reverse strand, counting down.
TTTTACTGCCTATTCATTGCAAATACCGCCAATATACTTCCACAAGTGAGAACAGGCTAAGAAATTAAACAATTTTTCTCTAGTCATCTTCCAGGACGGCACACCTGAGAGATGACTGGTCCACCTGACAGGAAACACAATCAACACATGAGGTTAAAAGGCCCCTCCCTTCCCCTGCACCTCAGTTCTTGATTGTGTTTCCCGGCAGCGAAACGTTTGTTATTTTTGTCAGACCTGAAGTCGGTAGCGGATGGTCTCCCCCCTGAGAGCTGGACGCCAAGGCCGGGGAGGGTTGCGGGTCCAGCCAGGGATCAGTCCCTTCTCAGGGGGGGTTCCCAATGACCGGTGGTATTCCCCGGTAAAGAGCCTCCCGGGCACAGGGGCGTTTCCCGGATCTCTTGTGGGTACATGCCTCCCCACCTACCTTCCACCCAGTCTAGGGTACTTGGGGGATGAAGGAACCGGAGGGTCTGCAGAAGTCCAGGCCGCTGGAGGAGGAAGGCTGTCATTTTCCTGACAGTGCAGCTCCATAGGGAATGCTGGAAACACTCCTAGGCAGGAGTGAGCATTCGTCGGGTGGAGCAAGATGGCGCCTCTTCCGGTTCCGGGCGACATCACTTCCGGTTTCCGGTCCACGCCAAAATGGCGGATCCGGACACTAGAGGCCAAAATGGGACTACCTCTGGCAGCGGGACTCCAGCAAAATGGCGCCGATCGGCGTCCTGGCCATACAAATCCGGTGGAGCCAGGCGGAGGTCCCACAGGCCCCTCTCACCGCCTGGAGTCTCACAGCAGAGCTCCTAGGAAGTAGGAACCAGCTGAGACCAGGAATGGAGCGAGAGGAGGACACAGCAGTGGCTGCATCCCAGGAGGGGACCACGAGTGGTGAGTCTTTCCTCTATTATTCACAAGGGGTTGGTTAAGGGAGTTCTTACCCACACCCCTTGGGGGGGGCAGGAGAAAGTACAGCTTGCTAAAAAACTAGTGCTGTCTTGTCTTTTTGTCTCCTTAGAACCCAGTGGATCTGCTCAAGGGGCCCACAAGGTTAAAAGCAAAAGTACCCCTCCCCCTAGAACAAAAAGGTGTGGGAATTGCAATGAAAAGCTCCCACTTGATCACGCAAAGCCTTTTTGTTACAGGTGCATACATAAATTGTCGGGTAAGGAAACCTCACAGGTGTTGAGGGACTTCCTTACAGTACAGGCAGAGATGCTGACTACGTTACAAACCCTTAAGACAGTTATTGCATCTAAGGAAGAGCATAGCACTAGTGGCAGAGAGGTTCTGTCCTCTAGAGAAGGTACTTCATCTCAGGGGGACACATCTGACAGAGGTCAGAGAACCCCACAGGGGCCTCCCTCTTCCATTACTTCAGGAGTAGATGAGATTGAGGACCCAGAGGAGTCAGAAGAGGACTCATTAAAGGAGGGGGAAGGTTCAGACCCTGAAAGCCAGGACAGTGACAGTCCTAAACTTAGGCATCTCTTTCCCGTGGAGGACATGGGACAGTTGCTTAAGGCAATTTATGCCTCTGAAGATATCCCAGAACCTCCAGTACAGACAACAGCCCGGGATAAGTTGTATAAGGGCTTAGGAAAACCTCAGTCCAGAGTATTCCCAGTACACCAAACCCTTAAGGAGGTAATTCTGAGGGAGTGGAAGGACCCGGAAAGGAAGGTCCTTAAGCTAAAAACCTGGAAGAGAAGGTTCCCTTTTGGGGAGGAAGAAGAAGATACGTTTTTCAAGACCCCCAAATTAGATGCAGCCCTTTCTCAGGTCTCTAAGAAATCCGATTTGTCCTTTGAGGACTCGGGTAGCATTAAGGACCAAATGGATAGGAAGGCTGAAACGCTTCTGCGCAGAGCATGGGATGCCAATGCGGCAGCCATGGCTCCTGCACTAGAATCTGCCTGCGTAGCCAGGAATGTGAATGCCTGGCTAGGTAGGCTCTCTGGCCATGTTTCTAGAGGGGACAATTCCGAAGAGGTTATGGACTCTCTAGAAATAATTAACAAAGCAGTAGCATATTTGGCTGATGCGACAGTGGAGGTGGTCAGAACCTCAGCCAAGTCAGCGGCCCTCCTGAACTCCGCAAGAAGGGCGGTCTGGGTTAAGTCATGGCAGGGGGACCCTATGTCCAGATCACGGCTCTGCGGGTTACCTTTTGAAGGTTCCCAGCTTTTTGGCCCTGGTCTGGATCAGGTCCTATCGCGATCTGCAGAGAAGGGGAAAAAGTTCCCGGTTAAGGCCAAGAGAGAAAAAGGCAAAAAGTTTTTTCGTGCCCCTCCTAATCAGGGCCAGTTCAGGGCCAAGAAAGACACCAATAGAAGATGGGGGAAGGGAAAGGGCGGACAGAAGGGTGGCCTGCTCTTCTCCGGACCCAAGGACGCCAGCAGGCAGCCAAAGTGACGCCAGCGTCAGGGTAGGGGGGAGACTTTCTCGATTTGTCCCTCAATGGCGAAGGATCTCCGAAAGCCCCTATATCCTGCATATCCTGACAGAAGGATATCGTCTGGAACTTTCCTCTCCTCCCCCTCAAAATTTTACTCTGACCCATCTCCCCAAAGAACCTTTGAGAACAGCAGGGTTGATGGACAATTTGCAGGGATTGGCGGACCAGGAGGTTATCGTTCCCGTTCCACCCGAAGAGCTCTACCAGGGATTTTACTCCCATGTGTTTGTGGTCCAGAAGCCGTCAGGAAAATTTCGCCTGATATTAAATCTCAGGAAGCTGAACAGGTTTCTGATACACAAGAGCTTTCGGATGGAAAGCATTTATACTGTGAGAAAACATCTATTGAAGGATGCCTTTATGGCCACAGTGGATCTGAGGGACGCGTATCTCCACGTGGCTATTGCCCCGGAACACCAATCCCTGCTGAGGTTTGCAGTCCTGACAAGCAAGGGTATACAACACTGGCAATACCGAGCACTTCCCTTTGGCTTAGCTGCAAGCCCAAGAGTGTTCACAAAGATATTGGCAGAGGTTGTAGCTTACCTGCATTTACAGGGGGTATCTCTGATACCCTATTTAGACGACCTCCTGATCTATGGACAGTCTTTAGAGCAAGTGACAGCAGACGTAAAGACGGTGATCTGCACCTTGGAGAACTTGGGTTGGATAGTAAACAGGGAAAAATCGTCCCTAGTGCCATCCCAGATAAAAACTTTCCTAGGATACTCTGTGGACGCAGGGGCTCAGAAGCTTTTTCTCCCAGAGGAAAAAAGGTTAAAGGTAATATCAGCAGTTTCCTCTCTATTGGAACCCAGGGACTGCTCTCGCAGACAGGTCATGAGGGTCCTTGGCCTAATGACTGCCTGTATTCCGGCGGTTCCCTGGGTTTAGCTCCATTCCAGAGAGCTACAGTTTTTCCTTCTATCCTCCTGGGACAAGAAGACAGAGTCTCTGGATGGGAAGGTGGCCATTCCAGCAAGGGTAAGGGCCTCCCTAGATTGGTGGCTGGGTCAGGACAGACTCACGTTGGGTCGTCTCTGGACCCAGTGGAACCCTATAAAAATTACCACAGATGCAAGCGCCTGGGGTTGGGGTGCTCACTTGGGGGACCTCCAAGCGCAGGGATCCTGGAACCAGATCCAAGCAAGGGCCTCCTCCAATTACAGGGAGCTTCTTGCGGTGGGTCAGGCTCTGAAGGCCTTCGAAAGCAGAGTTCAGGGACTAGACGTCCAAGTCCTCTCGGACAATGTGACAGCAGTTTCCTATCTAAACCGACAAGGGGGTACAAGATCCAGAAGGCTACTAAGTCTAGCCCTGGAGATTCTGAGTTGGCATATCGGCGGTCCACATAAGAGGGACCACCAATTTGGTAGCGGATTTCCTGAGCCGACAGCCCATTCACCAAGGGGAATGGGAACTAAACCAGAGAGTATTCCTCCAGATAAGTCAAGAGTTCGGGGTTCCGGAGATAGACCTTTTCGCCCACAGAGGGAACAGAATGGTGGAGCGTTTTTTTTTCTCTCACCAGAGAGGGAGGTTCAGAGGGAATAGATGCTCTAGCTCAGAATTGGGACTGTCACCTAGCATATGCTTTCCCTCCACTAGCTTTGATTCCTTGGGTTCTACAGAGGCTGGCCAACTCGGAGTGCAAGCTGATTCTGATAGCCCCTTGGTGGCTCAAGAGGACTTGGTTTGCTACTCTGAAGAAATGGTCGGTGGCCCCTCCTTTTCCTCTCCCAACCAGGCAGGATCTTCTTCTGCAGGGGCCAGTCGTTCACCCCAACCCAGGATTCTTCAGGTTGACGGCATGGCTCTTGAGAGGGAGATTCTCAGAGGCAAAGGATGCTCCGATAAAGTGATTGAGACCCTCCTAGGTAGTCGAAAACCAGTCACTAGGAGGATATATTCAAAGGTTTGGAATACTTTTTCTCACTGGTGTCAAGATAGAGAAGTGTCTAGTCCTTCGGTACCAGTGATACTAGAATTTTTACAGACAGGGGTGGACAAAGGAATTGCCACAAATACCCTGAAGGTACAGATAGCTGCTCTATCCGTATTTTTGGACCAGAGGCTCACGTTAGAGCCTCTGATTAGGAGGTTCCTAGTAGCTAGGGAGAGGTTAACCCCCATAAAGGTTAAAAGATTCCCCCCTTGGAATCTAACATTGGTCTTGGAAGCGTTGACGAAAGCGCCTTTCGAACCAGCTCAGGAGATCTCCATTAAATTTTTGACGCTTAAGTTAGCCTTTTTACTGGCCATCACAACAGCCAGAAGAGTAAGTGACCTGCAGGCCTTGTCAAGTAAAGAGCCTTTTCTGTTGATTCTGGAAGATATAGTGGTGCTGAAGCAAGATCCACTTTTTCTTCCCAAAGTCGCATCACAGTTTCATAGGTCGCAGGAGATCATTTTGCCTTCCTTTTGTGAAAACCCAAAGAACAAAGGAGAGGAAAAATTTCAGTTTTTAGATGTCAGGAAATGTTTGCTGACATACTTGGACAGAGTGAAGGACTTCAGGAAGTTGACTCACCTTTTAGTTTTATTTAGCGGCCCTAGGAAGGGAGGGCAGGCTTCTAAATCTACAGTGGCTAGGTGGATTAGGCAGACCATAGGTATGGCTTATGAGCAGTCAGGTTCCCCAGTACCAGGTAACATTAAAGCTCATTCAACAAGATCTTTGGCGGCCTCTTGGGCAGAAAAAGCAGGGGCCTCAATCGAACAGATCTGCCGAGCAGCCACATGGGCGAAGCAGGACACCTTCTTAAAGCACTATAGAGTGGAACTACTATCGCCTCAGGATCTGACGTTTGGAAGGAAGGTCTTACAAGCGGTGGTCCCACCCTAAGGTAGGCCTTGAACTTCTTGTCCATCCTCTCAGGTGTGCCGTCCTGGAAGATGACTAGAGAAAATTGACAGTTACTTACCGTTAACTGCTTTTCTAGGATATCTTCCAGGACGGCAGGCCTACTTCCCACCCCTGGTTTGATGTAAGTACTACGGGTAGAGTTTCCCTCTGGCACTCGGATAACCTATTACTTTGGTAGAACTGAGGTGCAGGGGAAGGGAGGGGCCTTTTAACCTCATGTGTTGATTGTGTTTCCTGTCAGGTGGACCAGTCATCTCTCAGGTGTGCCGTCCTGGAAGATATCCTAGAAAAGCAGTTAACGGTAAGTAACTGTCAATTATTCCAGGTGCATGGCGGAATGGACCTTATAATGCGAGTGCATGTATTGCTGGTTTTTAATGGTGCAATTTTTAATAAAAGCTTTTACACTACAGTAGATGACGTTTTTCTTTCCTGCGGTTTATGATATAAACTATATTACCAAAAGTATTAGGACATAGAGTTCAATATTAAGTTGGCCTATTCTTACCCTTTGCAGCTATAACAGCTTCAACTCTTCTGGGAAGTCTGTCCACAAGGTTTAGGAGTGTCTCTATGGGAATGTTTGATCATTCTTCCAGAAGTGCATTTGTGAGGTCAAGCACTAATGTGGACGAGAAGGCCTGGCTTGCAGTCTTCACTCTAATTCATTCCAAAGGTGTTCTATCAGGTTGAGGTCAGGACTCTGTGCAGGCCAGTCAAGGTCCTCCACCCCAAACTCGCTCATCCATGTCTTTATATGAACTTGTTTTGTGCACTGGTCCAAATCATTTGGTGGAGGGGGGTAAAAGTGTATCATATGTAGCGCCCATTCCAAATGGTTGGGACGCTATGTTTAAATTTAGGGGTATGTTTGAGCCATAGTTAGACTCAGACTTGTTTAATTGTGTTGAAATTCGGTTTCTGCTCTGGTTGTGACACTGCCTGGCAGTGATTCCCCTTGGTCGGTAGGTGGCACTGCCGCCACAGACTCAGGTTGGAATACAGGCATGACACAGCACATTTGGTGTCCTCTCTCGGCAGCCGTGAGTGGGCGTGGTTAGCCCGCTGTGCATGCTGGGAGGGGTACATAAGGGGCAGACGCCATTGGTTCGGGGTCCTTCTGGTGCGCCTTGTGGCCCTCATGGCACGGGGTGTGTGTGTGTGTTCTAGTCCCGGGCACCTTCAGCCCGAGGCTACATCTCTGCTCCCCAGGCCCAGCCCTGCTGGTTTGGGCCTACATTTCTGAGGGGTATCCCAAGTAGGGTTGCCACCTCATCCCTTTAAATCCGAACACATATTAATTACACAGGTTCTGAGGCTAATTTAATGCAGATAAAGCACCAAGTGAGTTTAATTATCACCTTTAATCAGCCACAGAATCTGTGTAATTAATATGTGTTCGGTTTTAAAGGGATGAGGTGGCAACCCTAATCCCAAGCTGTCCATCCATGGGAAGGAGGCTCTTGAAGATGGAGTCAGGGGAGGACCTACCCCAGAGGAGACTGCCAAGGCGCCGATGTCTCGGGAGAGGCCTAGAAACTCATTCAAGGAGGGATACACTCAAAAGTTCTATTATTGCTTGTCGGAAGGTTTGGGACATTTAAAATCCTGTGGCAGAGGATTCCCGGACGCATCCTAAAGCTCATCAGGTCTGTTGCAGAGACCCAAGTTCATCAGGTCTGTGGCAGAGACCTTTATTCATCTATAGCAGTGTCAGGGTCACCTGTGGCCAGGTGACAGATGCACACCGTAGGGGGACAGGAGTGCACCGCGAGGTAGTGAACCCTATGGCTGGCTTCTGTGGATAGGAAACTGGGTGGTTGTGGAAAGCGGGACCAGAGGAGCACAACCGGGATCCCAACGTAAGCGAGAGCCAAGATTCCCCAGGGCGCGGAGTCTAAGACCCAGCTGGTCTTCTCCAGGGCCTCTAGTGGTGAGGATGTTACGCTGCAGGCTGGGACCAGGTCGCGGCCCCTGGAGTTTCCTAGCTCACGCCCCGTAGGATAAGGGGAAGCAGCAGCACACGATAGAGAGAACCGAATAACAAGCCGAAGGTCAGGGGCCACAAGCAGACAAGGATAACGAAGAACGAGCCGAAGGTCAAGGGTCACGAGCAGACAGCGATGGTCGGGGACAAGCCAATAACGTAACAGAGAGACAGACGTAGCACACGGCAGGCAGGAACCCAAACACACAATGCCTAACAAACACGTTGATCAGCAAAGCAGGCTTGCAGTGCACAGGTTAATATAGTGTTCAGTGATAGGGCCTGGGGTGGAGTCAGGCTGGGAGGAGATTATAAAGGAAGCCAGGTGAAGGAGGTCTGGTCTCTAGATGAACACATGAGGAGGAAGGTAAGATGGCAGACAGACATTAATGCATATCCATGACAAGCAGTTTGTGGCAGAAACTGTTTAAATCTTATCACTGCATCATTCCGGCTGCTAGGACCGTGAGAGGGAACTATCCGGGTGAGCAATACCCACTCAGGCTTGAGTGGCGAATAGACTAACTTTATTGCATCTTATGTACTGCGTGCCTGAACCTTCCCCTATACTTCTCTCATTTCCTGCTTTCTCCTTAAGTTCTCACAGCAAAGAAAATAAAGCCTTACTGTTTAGGTTTTACATCTGTGTGGACATTGGCTTTTCTAAAGACTCTCTACAAACTTTTTACCCTGACAACGGAAGCCATGGAGGTAGTTTGCATGACCCAAAACAAAACCAGCAGCTCCTTCGGGGGTAAGCAGTGGCGTAGCGTGGGGGGTGCCGGGGGGTCCGGGCGCAAAATTTAGAGGGGCGCAGCGGCAGTCAGCAGGTTACCTGCAGCTCTTCTCCTGCACTGTTCAGTCTAGGAGACTGTGAGCTCTTCCTCTTCGCTATGAGGAAGAAGTTGCGGTGCAGTCCCGACTTAGGCTCCAGCGGTGACACTGACACAGCAGTGATCAAATGAACACTGAAGACCATCCATGATGATCCCAGGGATTGTGACCATGTGGAGACTAGGGGGAAGGCAGAGGGCAGGTGACTCACGAGGCATCCTTTCCATTACACGCCACTCGCCACACACGAGGTCCAGGATCCCGGCTCATGCGACATGCTGTCCGTCCACTTAGCCCGCCCACAGCCCAGACTTCTGACCACCGCCGCTTCTCCTGAGTCCTGCCTGTGCCTGTCAGTGTGCTGCTACGTGGCCCCGGCACTCTGACCCTGCACTGACCACCCCAGGACTGGAGGAAACCGGGGCCAGGTGGAAGAGGATGAGGCATCATCCACACAGACAGAAGCCCCTCCTTACCAACAGCTGCACGGACATTGTGAGTACTCTTCTACAGAGGAAAGCTCTGTACGGGATGATGGCAGCCGAAGGGGGGGGGCTAGGGGTGAGCTCTGGAATCTGTGGGAAAGAGAGCTTTGTATTTGGGGGAGATGTACACAGAGCAACCCCCTCAACCCTGCATGCCACACACAGCGCACCCCCCTAAACCCTGCATGCCACACAGCGCACCCCCTCAACCCTGCAAGCTGCAAACAGTGCACCACCCTCATCCCTGCAAGCCACACCCAGCAAAACCCCCCTCAACCCTGCAAGCCACACGCAGCGCACCCCCCTCAATCCTGCAAGCCACACACAGCACACTCCCCTCAACCCTGCAAACCACACACAGCGCACCCCCCTCATCCCTGCAAGCCACAGATAGCGCATCCCCTCAACCCTGCAAGCCACACACAGAGCACCCCCCTCAACCCTGCAAGACACACACAGCGCACCCCCTCAACCCTGCATGCCACACACCGTGCACCACCCAACCCTGCACGCCACACACAGCACACCCCCAACCCTGCACGCCACACACAGCGCACACCCCTCAACGCTGCTCACAGCGCACCCCATCAACCCTGCATGCCACACACAGTGCACCCCCCTCAACCTTGCACACTGCACACAGCGCACCCCCCTCAACCCCGCATGCCACGCACAGCACACCCCCCTCAACGCTGCACACAGTGCACTCCCCTCAACCCTGCACTCCGTACACAGCGCACCTCTAAACCCTTCCGTACACAGCACTCTGTACACAGTACACCTCTCAACCCTGCACTCCGTACACAGCGCACCTCTAAACCCTGCATTCCGTACACAGCACACCTCTCAACCCCGCACTCCATACACAGCGCACCTCTGAACCCTGCATTTTGTACAAAACGCATCCCTCAGCCTTGCACTGCATACACAGCGCACCCCTCAACCCTCATTGCTAATAATTAGTTCTAGTTCTTCTTTTCTGTCTATTGGTGGGTCCCGTCACTTCTGCAGTCTGTGGTGTGCAGGCAGTGAGATGATGTGCTGTAACCTTAAGCAACAAATCAGTGGGTTGTAATGATGTGCTGTAACCTCTAGCAACCAATCAGTGAGCCCTAATGATGTGCTGCAATGTCTAGCAACCAATTAGGGAGCATTAATAATATGCAGTAACCTCTTGCAACCAGTTAGTGGTAATGATGTGCAGTAACCTTCAGCAACCAATCAGTGAACAGTAATGTTCTGCTCTAATCTCTAGCAAGCAATCAGTAAGCAATAATATATTGCAGTAACCTCTAGCAACCAATCAGTTTGTAGTAATAATGTCCAGTAACCTCTAGCAAACAATGGGTAAGCTGTAATTATGTGCAGTATCATCTAGCAACCAATCAGTGAGCAATAATAATGTGTGTAGTGGACAGTGTAGGAATCAGGTGGGTCAGTGTAGTGGTCAGTATAGGAATCAGGTAGGTCAGTGTAGCAATCAGATAGGTCAGTTTAGTGGTCAGTGTAGGAATCAGGCAGGTCAGTATAGGAATCAGGTAGGTTAGTATAGTGGTCAGGTAGTTTGGTGTAGGAATCAGGTTGGTCGGTACCACTGTACTAGCGGAAGGGACTCAGAGAGCGCTATAAATCCGCGTGTTAGGGGGCGCAAATTTCTTGCCCTGCCCCGGGCGCTGAAAACCCACGCTATGCCACTGGGGGTAAGTGCTACACATACATAAGCGCTGTGTACTTACAGAGAGATTGCGTAAACATCGTGTTGTTGAACACAGCAGCTCCAGATTCATATATTTGGTGCGGGTGTATACAGTATACAGTAGACCGAGGAAAACATGAAAAGGAGCATAGAGCTCTACCTGCTAGCTGGGTAGAAGGCTGCTTAAACTTTGTATGAAACATATAATCACCCCCCAAAAATGTTTTATTATATTTTTTAATCCTGACTATCGAAAGGTATACAAACCCTCCTCACATTTCTTTACAAATATTCGGAATATATAGGAGTGCTGCCTATTCTGCATGGACTTTGTGTTCTTCTGATAAAGAGAACCTATACTGATGTAAACTGTTTTGCTGACCATTGCTGACCTTCATCTGAAAATTGCACTTGCCCACCTGTCTTTGGCGTCAATCACTCTTGCGGAAAAAAACATGCGGACACCAAATTTAGATTGTGAAGTCAAAACCTCTAATAGACATTCTTGTTTCTGGTCAGTAAATTTAGAAACTACCAAAGACATTGGAAACATCATGACATCCAGGGAGCTAGCATTTTCAAAAGGAAATATAGGCAATGGCAGCCTACAGGTTTCCTTTAACCACTTGCTTACTGGGCCCAGGCGAAATTTCAGCTTTCGGCACTGTCATGCTTTGAATGACAATTGCGCGGTCATGCGACGTGGCTCCAAAACAAAATTGACGTCCTTTTTTTCCGACAAATAGAGCTTTCTTTTGGTGGTATTTGATCACCTCTGCGGTTTTTATTTTTTGCGCTATAAACAAAGAAAAAGCGTCAATTTTGAAAAAAACACAATTTTTTGATTTTTGCTATAATAAATATCCCAATTTTTTTTTTCCCTCAATTTAGGCCGATACGTATTCTTCGACATATTTTTGGTAAAAAAAAATCACAATCTGCGTTTATTGATTGGTTTGCGCAAAATTTATAGCGTTTACAAAATAGGGGGTAGTTTTATGGCATTTTTATTATTTTTTTTATTTTTACTAGTAATGGCGGAGATCAGTGATTTTTTTTTGTGACTGCGACATTATGGCGGACACTTTTGACACTATTTTGGGACCATTCACATTTATACAGCGAACAGTGCTATAAATATGCACTGATTACTGTATAAATGTGACTGGCAGGGCAGGGGTTAACACTAGGGGGCGAGAAAGGGGTTAAATGTGTGCCCTGGGAGTGATTACTACTGTGGGGGGAGGGGACTGAACTGGGGGAGGTGACCGATCTGTGTACAGCATCGGTCTCCTCTCCCTGACAGGACGTGGATCTCTGTGTTTACACACAGAGATCCACGTCCTTGTCTTTGTAACGGCCGATCGCGGGTACCTGGCAGACATCGCGGCCGCCAGGCACGCGCATCGGCATCACAGTGACGTGCCGGGCGCGCGCTCCCCCCAGTGGCCGGATGAGCGGAGGCCGTAAAAAGACGGCCTCCCGGATTTGTAGAGCCACCTTGCGGCCGTATATAGCAGACATGGGAGTAAGTCACACATGTGCAAGTCACAAGCAAGTCTCAAGTCTTAACCTTCAAGTCTCAAGCAAGTCCCAAGTTACTGTGACGAAAAGCAAGCAAGTCAAGTCAAGTCCCTGCTAGAAGTCAAGCAAGTCAAGTCAAGTCATTTATTTTGGTCAAGTCACAAATCAAGTCAAAATACTGATCTACCCCATTTCCACCTTTAAATGCGTTAAAGTGGTTGTAAACCCGATTTTTTTTTTTTTTTCATAACCACCTGTAAGAGAAAGGCATAATGACCTAATATGACTAGCATAATAGCTCATTATGCATCACTTACCTTAGATCAGGGCCCCCGAAGCCGTCCTGGTCTCCCTCTTCAGCCGCATCCATCGCTGCGGTGATAGCCGGAAGGTTACTTCCGGGTATCGCCGCACCAGCCAATCACAGCGCCGCTCCGGCGCTGTGATTGGCCGGAGCGGCGGAGACGTCACTCTGCGCATGCGCGCGAGAGCCGGCACATTCGGCTACGCCCAGCGATTGCTGGGAAGTAGCCGATTTTGTGAATGGGATTAACCCCATGAATGCGCCGTTGTCTACGGCGCGCATGCGCCGTAGACAGCGGCGCCTGTCATTTTTAGTAAATATCTCCTAAACCGTGTAGGTTTAGGAGATATTTCTTGCACCTACAGGTAAGCCTTAATCTAGGCTTACCTGTAGGTGCAAGTTGAAAAAGTGGGTTTACAACCACTTTAAGTCAGTGTTCAGGAAAGGTTTTGTTTTATTTTCAACAATAACACTGTGCCCATGCCTCACTGTGTCCGTGCTTCACGGTGCCCAATGTCTCACTGTGCCCAATGCCTCACTGTGCCCGTGCTTCACTGTGCCCGTGCTTCACTGTGCCCGTCAGCCGTGTACCTGATCGGCGGCGTCCCGGCGGCCATTCCAGTATTCAAAAGCCGCGCCTCCTCCTCGGTCTGTGATAGGCGGAACACTCAATTTTCCAGCATTTAGTGTTCTGCCTATCACGGACATCCACTCATCCTCATAACACAGACGAGGATGAGAGGATGTCCGTGATAGGCTGAACACTGCCTGCTGTGAAATTGAGTGTTCCGCCTATCACAGACGAGGAGGCGCGGCTTTTGAACACTGCAATGGCCGCCGTCTGTCTGCATGGCACGCTGATCAGGTAGGCAGACGGCGGCTTGCGGTTAGTGTTAGTGGTGCCAAGTCATGTCAAGTCGCAAGTCATTAGTGACAAGTCAAAGTCAAGTCGAGTCATTTATTGAATTCTGTCAAGCAAGTCGCGAGTCCTCAAACGGGTGACTCAAGTCTGACTCGAGTCAAGTCATGTGACTCGAGTCCCCCACCTCTGGTATATAGTCGTACGGCGGGCGCGAGGTGGTTAAAGTGTCTCTGTTTCTATTTCCAGAAAGTAAAATAAAGCCCTCTGCAAAAAAAGCAATTGATCCTCACCTGTCCCGCGGCATGCACAGATATATTTTAAAGCAGTAATAAAACCAAAACCAAAAATGTAATTTATTAGATCATTAGATAGGATGGCTGCATTTGTTTTTTGTTTTTTTTTCCCTCTGTTTTCACATCGTGATCTGGCCAGTAACACGCCACCTGTATTAGTGAGACACACTGGATGAATGAGCACAGGAGACACAGCAGTCAGCAGCATTGTTAGTCTGGGGGGGGGGGGGGGTTAGTGTTGAATGTATTAGTAGATGTAAATACAATAACAAATAAAGCTAAACTCCAGCTCACACTTCATAAACGTTTTTTTTCGTTCCTTATGGGAAAAAGGTTTTACATGAATAAACTGAAGCTGACCACCGACCTGCCAGTGGTAAATGTTTTGTCTCGTCCATGTTAAATAATACATTCAGCTGGAGAGCTTGTGCTTCTGAAAAACAATGGGACACCAGATGAAAATAGAAGAAGAAAAGCCTAAAAAAGGAGCCTAATGCAGCCATCACATCTAAGAATTGGTAATCTGCAATATTATAAATGTTTGCTTTTGGGTTTAATACTGCTTTAATTGCTGTCTTTGAAAGAATGAGTTTGTTTTCTTTAAAGGGCCAGTTCACACCACATGCAGTCCAGTGCATTTTTTTTCAAAAACGCATGGAAAGTAGGTTATATGGTTTTCAATGGCATAGTTCACACCAGTTCTTGCAGTTCCAGTGCGTTCCAGTTCCAGAAAAAAATGAGAACATTCTGCATTTTACCTGCACCGAACTGTACTGGAACGCATCAAAAATGCACTGGAACGCACCTAAATGCACCAAAAACGCACTGGAACACACTTGTCCTTATCTAAGGTTAATAAAAAAGAGGGGTGAAAAAAAGCACCGGACTGCATTAAAAATTTACCAAAAACGCACTGGAACACATCAAAAACGCGTCAACGCGCATGCACACCAGTAAACACCATAGAAATGCAATCCGGATGTGTTCCAGGTGCTTTTTTGCATGCACGTTTTTGATGCGTTTTTGATGCGTTCCGGTGCGTTTTTGGTACGTTTTGAATGCAGTCCAGTGCTTTTTTTCACCCCCTCTTTTTTATTAACCTTAGATAAAGACAAGGGTGTTCCAGTGCGTTTTTGGTGCATTTAGGTGTGTTCCGGTGCGTTTTACAGCGTTCCAATACAGTCCAGTGCAGGTAAAATGCAACATGTTCTACTTTTTTTTCTGGAACTGGAACGCACTGGAACTGCAAGCACTGGTGTGAACTATGCCATTGAAAACCATATAACCTACTTTCCATGCGTTTTTGATGCAGAAAAAAAACGCACTGGACTGCATGTGGTGTGAACTGGCTCTAAAATAGTGTCAGTGTTCTTTCTTAAATAGTGTTAGAGTTGCTTTTACCACTTAAGGACCGCCGCCTGTACATATACGTCGGCAGAATGGCACGGCTGGGCACAAGCACGTACAGGTACGTCCTCTTTAAGATGCTTAGACGTGGGTCACGCGTGCGCCGCCGGCGGGGCGCTCGCGACCCGGTCCTGAGCTCCGCCAGTGTCCCACGATCGGGTCACAGAGCTGAAGAACGGGGAGAGGTAAGTGTAAACAAACCTTCCCCCCTTCTTCCTAGTGAGACTGTCACTGATTGTCTGTTCCCTGTCATAGTGAACGACGATCAGTGATGTCACACGCCAAGCCACGCCCCCACACAGTAAGAATCACACATTAGGTCACACTTAACCCCTTCAGCGCCCCTACAGGTTAACCCCTTCACTGCCAGTGTAATTTTCACAGTAATCAGTGCATTTTTATAGCACTGATCGGTGTAAAAATGACAATGGTTCCAAAATAATGTCAAAAGTGTCCGATGTGTCCGCCATAATGTCGCAGTCACAATAAAAATGCGAGGGTGATGACAAATGTCGAAACTAGTGAGGGTGGAGCCTAACGACGACCCATAGTGACGCCGACCATCAGGGAGCACGGCTGGAATCTTCGAAGCGCTGTTCCTCAGCAAGCGGTAGGAGACACCGTTACTGCCTGACAGCTGGCATGTGTGTGTAATGCTCTATGATTTTTAGATCCATGTAAGTGTACATCTGGAAGTTTTTTATGAATAAAATTACCAAACAGGATTACACTATGTCTGTCCTTATCCCCTTTTATTATTGGAACTACTGAGTGATCAGTGAAAAAGTGGAAAAATATTGCGCTAAGTGCTAAGCCTAATGAGGGAAAAAAAAAAGGAAACAAAAAGCTGCTACACACCAATGTGACGAAAATTGTGAACAAAATATTAAAAAAAAAGTGTAGCGCTACAAATTAAGAAAAAACAAAAGAATGTCTCTCTACATATATGGTGAAAAATAAAATGAATATCACACCAAAAAAGATATGTGTGTATTCACTACAAAATCCGTGAAAATCAACATGTATAATCATGAAAAAAACACATATATAAAGTGTCCATCAAAATAACCCGTGAAGGCGCAATGAAGAAGAGGACATGTAGACTGAAGGTCATCAAGGAAAACACAGCTTCCGACTACTAGAAAAATGGATGAAATACTCTTACCAGAGTTCGTGGATCTGCCTGCCCGTGGCAGCAGATCTAGTAAGCATGGAAGATCCAACCTCAGGAAGGATAACTGGAGCTTGGTACGCTACTCCCCATATTGCTTTGTTCTTATTTTTTCATTTATGTGATCACTTTTTATGTCAAAACTTTTTGTGGTTTTATTCCAATAAAACCTTATATTACCTTTTTGATCTGCACCATTGGAGCCTTGTCTCTTTTTTTCCTGCATGGGATTCGGGGAGAGCTCATCTGGAGTTACTCTACATCATCCAGTTATCCTTCCTTGGGGTCTTTGGTGGTCGAATTTCTCTTACAAGAAATAGGGTGATACCCTAGGAGTCCAGGTTTGTTCCATCCATCCGGGATATCTATCCAAGGTCTGGATTTGAGGATTGTCGAGTTTCAACGGTCCAGATTCCAACACCATAGGAGCCACCAGACAAGCCAATCGGTCCTGAGGTTGGATCTTCCATGCTTACTAGATCTGCTGCCACGGGCAGGCAGATCCACGAACTCTGGTAAGAGTATTTCATCCATTTTTCTAGTAGTCGGAAGCTGTGTTTTCCTTGATGACCTTCAGTCTACATGTCCTCTTCTTCATTGCGCCTTCACGGGTTATTTTGATGGACACTTTATATAACGGAAAATGTATTACCAAATACTTACCGTAATTTTCCTTTCCTGATGGACTCCATGGCCGCCTACGTGTGGGTTAACCCCGCCTCCTCTCCAATGCTATAGGACCCCATACCCATAAAAGTAAGCTCACCTCTCAGCACTGTGTTCCGTAACTAGCCGACTCTTGGACACTTACTTTCTTTCATTACTATTTACTTTCAGGGTGGGAACTCCGTCTGCCATGGAGTCCATCAGGAAAGGAAAATTACGGTAAGTATTTGGTAATAAATTTTCCGTTTTCCTGACTGACTCCATGGCAGCCTACGTGTGGGAAATAACTAGCCAGACCACACGGGTGGGTATGCTGAACAAAAAAGCTTTAATTTGTCCTGTCAACCGACAGGATTCTTAACCCAAAATTAACGGACGACAATGATGCCGGTTCAATGCAGTAATGGGCCATAAATGTATTGATAGAGGCCCATGAGGCCGCTTTACAAATGACATCTGGAGCCACATGTTGGGCTGCTGCCCAGGATGCTGCCATCCCTCTGGTGGAGTGTGCCGTCACCGCCTGTGGAGGAGCCAAGCCCTTAGCCCTGTATGCTTGCTGGATTGTTTGGACCATCCATGATGCAATTGTTCTGGTTGAAGCTTTCTTCCCTCTGTTGTTTCCAGAATGTAGAACAGATGATCAGATCGTCTGAAGGAAGAAGTAACTTGTAGATACTCCTTTAGGATTTCACCCATATCCAGGGGATGAGTTTCGCTGGAATCTGGAGTCTTAAATGTAGGTAGAACAATTTCTTGATTTTCGTGAAATACCGAAGACACCTTTGGATTTGAACCCAACATGGGTATAAGGACTACTCGATCCGGAAAAAATGTTAGAAAAGGTTCTTCATGACCTAGAGACCCGATCTCAGAGACCCTCTTAGCCGAGGTGATGGCTACTTTTGCTGAAAAGTCCTTAATGGAGGACGGGGAGGGTCCCGACATACTGAGTCCAATCAGAGAATCTAGAACGAGTGGAAGATCCCACTTGGCAAATCTTGGTTTTCTTTGGGGCTTAATTCTTGATGCCCCCCGAAAGAATTGTCTGACTAAGGGATGGACTGCCCATGAGACTCCAGAGAAGGCCGACAAGGCTGAAACTTGTACTCTTAGAGAGCTAACAGATAAGGGTAAGTCTAGTCCTGTTTGCAGAAAACTAAGAACATCCTAAACTACTGGATTTTTGAAGGACCTCCCAGAGGCAGAGGAGAATTCGACAAATTTGGCCCAAATTCTTCTATAAACCTTGTTGGTACTTGCTCTTCTTGAGCTCAACAATGTAAACATCACTCTAGAGGCGCAACCGAGGGATTCCAGCCTCTTCCTCTCAAGAACCAGACCGTCAGTCTCATCAGTGCCGGACAAGGGTGTAGGAGTGACCCTTGAGAGAGAAGGTCCGGCCTGAGAGGAAGAGGTACCGGGTCCCGGTAGCTCAGTTGGATCAGGAGGGGAAACCAAGGCCTGTTTGGCCAGTAGGGAGCCACTACTGTTACTTTGGCTGATTCCGCTTGAAGTCTTCTCAGGAACTTGAGAATTATCGGGATCGGGGGAAAGGCGTTGTCAGGGTCACCTGTGGCCAGGTGACAGATGCACACCGTAGGGGGACAGGAGTGCACCGCGAGGTAGTGAACCCTATGGCTGGCTTCTGTGGATAGGAAACTGGGTGGTTGTGGAAAGCGGGACCAGAGGAGCACAACCGGGATCCCAACGGAAGCGAGAGCCAAGATTCCCCAGGGCGCGGAGTCTAAGACCCAGCTGGTCTTCTCCAGGGCCTCTAGTGGTGAGGATGTTACGCTGCAGGCTGGGACCAGGTCGCGGCCCCTGGAGTTTCCTAGCTCACGCCCCGTAGGATAAGGGGAAGCAGCAGCACACGATAGAGAGAACCGAATAACAAGCCGAAGGTCAGGGGCCACAAGCAGACAAGGATAACGAAGAACGAGCCGAAGGTCAAGGGTCACGAGCAGACAGGGATGGTCGGGGACAAGCCAATAACGTAACAGAGAGACAGACGTAGCACACGGCAGGCAGGAACCCAAACACACAATGCCTAACAAACACGTTGATCAGCAAAGCAGGCTTGCAGTGCACAGGTTAATATAGTGTTCAGTGATAGGGCCTGGGGTGGAGTCAGGCTGGGAGGAGATTATAAAGGAAGCCAGGTGAAGGAGGTCTGGTCTCTAGATGAACACATGAGGAGGAAGGTAAGATGGCAGACAGACATTAATGCATATCCATGACAGTACCCTCCCTCTTACGAGGCCTCCCCCTTCCCCGCCTGGGCCCAGGTTTAGAGGGAAACTTCAGATGAAACTCCTTTAACAGACGAGGTGCAAAGACCTCAGATGCAGTGATCCAAGACCTCTCCTCAGGACCAAACCCTTTCCAATGAACGAGGTACTGAAGAACGCCTTTACAGAGTCGGGAGTCCAGAATTTGACTGATCTCGTACTCCTGATTATCCTCAGAGACAGGCGCCACGGTAGGAAGAGGACGAGAGAATTTATTGAGGACTAAAGGCTTTAGAAGAGCAACATGAAAGGAGTTAGTGATTTTAAGGCTCTTAGGAATCTGGAGTTTGAAACAAACCGGATTCAGTTTAGCAGTTACCGTGTATGGACCGATGAATCGTGGAGCAAACTTCAGAGAAGGAACTCGGAGCTTGATGTTCCTGGTAGAGAGCCAGACTTTGTCCCCTGGCTGAAGAGAAGGCGGTTTACGCCTGCGGCGGTCGGCAAAGCCTTTGAATTTTTCAGCAGCTGCCCGGAGGGAATCATGAACGTGACCCCAAACGGAATTGAGAGACTCCTGAACCGAAGCCAAAGCTGGAATGTCTGGAGAACAGATCATAGGAAGAGGAAGTTGAGGGTGTTTTCCATAAACTGTGAAAAAGGGTGTCTTCTGCGAACTGGTATTCACATGATTGTTATGGGAGAATTCTGCCCACGGGAGTAGAGAGGACCAATCGTCATGGTGAGAAGACACAAAGGTGCGAAGAAAGACCTCTAACTCCTGATTAACCCTCTCAGTCTGTCCATTGGATTGGGGATGGTAAGAAGAAGAAAAATCCAAGACAATATTGAGGGATTTGCAAAAGGCTCTCCAAAAACGAGACGTGAATTGGACTCCCCTGTCGGAAACAATATGAGAAGGGACCCCATGTAGGCGGAGAATTTCTCGAATGAAAATGGGAACCAAGGCAGGGGCAGAAGGAAGACCAGGAAGAGGAACAAAATGAGCCATCTTGGAGAATCGATCGATTACCACCCAAATGACTATTATTCTCAGACAGTGGGAGATCGGTGATAAAATCCATGGCAATATGGGCCCAGGGTTCCTTAGGAATAGGCAAGGGCATGAGGAGACCAGCAGGAGCTTGTGTGGAGGATTTGGACTGAGCACAGACATGACAAGCTTTAACGTAGTCTTTGACGTCTGAGCGGAGATTAGGCCACCAGTAGTGACGACTGATGAGTAGGAAGGATCGGAGGAATCCAGAATGCCCTGCCACCTTGGAATCATGTCCCCAACGAAGGATCTTAGCTCTTAGCTCAGTGGGGACAAAGGTCTTACCAGGCGGAATTTTAGACTTCAGGGTGGTAGAGTGGGCAACAATGCATGAGGTGGGAATGATCGGCTCAGGTTCAGGGGCGGACTCCTCGTCCAAAGTGTCAAATGACCTAGAGAGCGCATCAGCCCGACCGTTGCAGGAACCAGGTTTGTAGGTAATCGTGAAATTAAAACGGGCAAAGAAGAGACTCCACCTGGCCTGTCTAGGATTCAGACGTTTAGCATTCTGTAGATACTGTAAATTCTTGTGATCGGTAAAGATCGTTATGGAGTGAGGGGAACCCTCCAAGAGATGACGCCACTCCTCTAACGCCAATTTAATTGCGAGAAGTTCCCGATCACCGATGGCATAATTCCTCTCTGCCTGAGAAAATTTTTTGGAGAAGAACGCACATGGTTGGCGTCTCTTCTCAAAGATTTGAAGAAGCACAGCTCCCACCCCCATTGAGGAAGCGTCCACTTCAATAAAAAATGCATTCCCAGGATTTGGTCTCCTCAAGAGGGGGCCAGAAACAAAGGCCTGTTTCAGGTTGTGAAATGCAGAGACAGCTTCGGGAGGCCAGTCTCTGGCATTCACACCCTTCTTGGTCAAAGCGATAATAGGCGCGGCAATGGAAGAGTAATTCCTTATGAACTGCCTATAATAATTAGTGAAGCCAAGAAAGCGCTGTGTGGCCTTGAGGCTAGCAGGAAGAGGCCAGTTGGT
Organism: Rana muscosa; assembly: GCA_029206835.1. Classification (NCBI taxonomy): domain Eukaryota; kingdom Metazoa; phylum Chordata; class Amphibia; order Anura; family Ranidae; genus Rana; species Rana muscosa. Next base: position 1,011,444,387 of record CM055116.1, on the reverse strand, counting down.
GATAGCCAAGACCTTCCCAGGGTCCATACGAAGCCCCGAACATGAGACAAAGCACCCCAAAAACAGGACCTCAGAACATTCAAAGGAACATTTCTCCAGCTTGGCATAGAGATTGTTCTCTCTAAGACGTTGAAGTACAGTGCGGACATGGTTTCTGTGGACGAGCAGATTTTCAGAAAAGATCAGAATGTCATCCAGATAGATGACAACAAACTGGTACAGCAGATCTCTGAAGATTTCATTGACAAAGTTTTGAAACACGGCTGGAGCATTACACAGACCAAAAGGCATCACCAGATATTCGTAATGCCCGTCTCTAGTGTTAAATGCAGTCTTCCATTCGTCACCCTCCCGTATTCGAATGAGATTGTACGCGCCTCTGAGATCCAACTTGGTGAAAATGGAGGCACCCTTCAACCTATCGAATAGCTCAGATATTAAGGGTAAGGGGTATCGATTTTTAATAGTAACCGCATTTAAACCCCGATAATCGATGCAGGGTCTTAAGGTACCATCCTTTTTGGCAACAAAAAAGAACCCTGCCCCTGCAGGCGATGAGGATTTCCGGATGAACCCTCTCTCCAGATTCTCTGCTACATACTCCGACATGGCCTGGGTCTCTGGGATGGACAGAGGGTAGGTACGACCCTTGGGTAGAGTTGCTCCGGGGACAAGATCAATAGCACAGTCAAAAGACCTGTGGGGAGGAAGCACCTCAGCTGATTTTTTACAGAACACATCCCGGTAATCGCTGTATGCGGCGGGAAGATCAGAAGAAACAGAAGTGGCAGCAACCGGAAGACTCTCCTTGGGGGTCACCTTGAGAAGACACGACGAGAAACATGAGGAACCCCAGGCCAGGATCTGCCCAGAGACCCAGTCCACATGTGGAGAGTGGAGCTGTAGCCAAGGGAGGCCCAATACAACTGGGGTAGAGGCCTTGGGTAGAATAAGAAAGGATATCCACTCCTGGTGGAGAATCCCTACCGACATCCTAATGGGTAGCGTCTGGAAGCGAATAGGGCCCCCTGGGAGAACAGTGCCATCAATTGCCGAGACTACCAATGGGGTAGTGAGAGGTGAAAGGGTAAGCTTCATAGAAGAAGCAGTTCTCCAATCCATGAAATTGCCGGCAGCCCCGGAATCCAGGTATGCAAGGGTTGACTGAGGAGAAGTGCCTACATGAAGGGACACCGGCAAGAGCAGGCGAGAAGGTGATGTTTCTGGGTCCAATACTCCACCTTCCAAATGTATTAGACCCGAGCGTTTCCCGGACGAAGCGAGCAGGAGTCACGAAAATGACCCTTGCCCCCACAATAGAGGCACAAGCCCAGAGTTCTGCGCCTAGCACGTTCTTCGGGGGTTAGTCTGGTCCGGCCCAGCTGCATAGGTTCTTCAGCAGGTAGAGGATGCTCCACGGGATGAAGGGAGGGGAGCTCAGACTGGCTAGGACCCAGAGAGTGCTGGCGTCTTTTTTCTAAGGACCTCTCTTGAAAACGAATGTCGATCTGGTTGCATAATGAAATTACATCGTCCAGACCGACGGGAATGGCTCTTCCCGCTAATTCGTCTTTCACTCGGTCAGAGAGGCCATGTAAAAAGGTAGCGACCAGGGCCTCATTATTCCAGCTCAATTCAGCTGTGTGGATACGGAACTGAAGAGCATATTGCCCCACTGAACTAGATTCTTGGCGAAGACGTAAGACAGCACTAGCCGCTGAAGAAGCCCGAGCCGGCTCTTCGAAGATATTACGAAAGAGCTTCAAGAATTCGGACAGACTGGAAACCACCGGATCGTTCCTCTCCCACAGGGGGGCAGCCCAGGCCAAAGCTTCACCGGAGAGGAGGGAAATGATATAGGCTACCTTAGCCCGGTCAGATAGGAAGCTTTGAGGCTGAAGCTCAAAATGAATAGTGCATTGGCTGAGAAACCCCCTGCAGGCCTTGGAGTCCCCAGAGAAACGGAACGGAGCTGGCAATCTTAGTGAGTGTGAGGCTGCGACTGGTGCGATAGGTACAGCCGCTGGTTGTACTTGGGGTTGCGGATTCGGGGTTCCCAAGGAGACCTGAAGCTGCTCGAATCGAGAAGCCAGATCCTGGAGGAATCGCATCACCTGGGTCTGATTTGATTCCTGGGTCTCAAGTCTGCGAACTATGCCCTGCAATGGATCATCCGCGGGAAGCGGGATGTCAGCCGGGTTCATGGCTGATCAAACTGTCAGGGTCACCTGTGGCCAGGTGACAGATGCACACCGTAGGGGGACAGGAGTGCACCGCGAGGTAGTGAACCCTATGGCTGGCTTCTGTGGATAGGAAACTGGGTGGTTGTGGAAAGCGGGACCAGAGGAGCACAACCGGGATCCCAACGGAAGCGAGAGCCAAGATTCCCCAGGGCGCGGAGTCTAAGACCCAGCTGGTCTTCTCCAGGGCCTCTAGTGGTGAGGATGTTACGCTGCAGGCTGGGACCAGGTCGCGGCCCCTGGAGTTTCCTAGCTCACGCCCCGTAGGATAAGGGGAAGCAGCAGCACACGATAGAGAGAACCGAATAACAAGCCGAAGGTCAGGGGCCACAAGCAGACAAGGATAACGAAGAACGAGCCGAAGGTCAAGGGTCACGAGCAGACAGGGATGGTCGGGGACAAGCCAATAACGTAACAGAGAGACAGACGTAGCACACGGCAGGCAGGAACCCAAACACACAATGCCTAACAAACACGTTGATCAGCAAAGCAGGCTTGCAGTGCACAGGTTAATATAGTGTTCAGTGATAGGGCCTGGGGTGGAGTCAGGCTGGGAGGAGATTATAAAGGAAGCCAGGTGAAGGAGGTCTGGTCTCTAGATGAACACATGAGGAGGAAGGTAAGATGGCAGACAGACATTAATGCATATCCATGACAGGCGTATGCCCTCTTGAACCTCCATCTGTCCGTCAGGGCATCCGTTCCGACTGCCTGGCTGCAACGGCCCCGAGAATAAAACTTCACAATTTTGTGATTGTAGGGGGAAGTGAATAGGTCCACTTCGGGATTGACTCCCAGAGACAGAATCCAGTTGAAGGACTGTACATGGAGGGACCACTCGTTCGAGAGAGGAAGTCTGCCTGGGAGTTCTGGACTCCCGGAATGAAAACTGCTGAGATATTGGCCAGGTTTTTCTGGGCCCATGTTATTATAGGCTCAACCTCTAGAAGGAGAGTAGAACTCCGAGTCCCCCTTGCCTCTTCACATTCGACACTGCTGTTGTGTTGTCCATCTTTAACAATACCGACTCTCCTTTCAGGAACTGGGAGAAAGATTGGAGGGTGCACCAGGCCGCCCTGAGCTCCAGGAAGTTTGAGCCTGGGTTGTGAAGACGAGCATCCCATCTGCCCTGAGCTAGGTTCTGACCACAAAGAGCCCCCCAGCCCGAGCCGCTGGCGTCGGTCGTGACTGTAACCCAGGAGATGGGGGCAATGGAGTGACAATTTTGCAAATTCTTGAGTTGGAACCACCAGAAGAGGCTGTTTCTAATTTTTACCAATATGTGGATGAGTTGACTCTTGTCCCCTGACTTCCACTGCCGGAGGAACCCTGACTGAAAAGGGCGTAACCTCCATAGAGCCCATTTGACCATGGGGGTCGTGGAGACCATTGTGCCGATAATTCTTAGGCATTGTGATGCTTTCAGATGAGGAGCATCCAGAGCCTGAGAAATCCTCTTCCGAATCACCGGAATCTTCTCTGCCGGGAGGGAGATGGTGTTCTCCACTGTGTTGAACAGAGCCCCTAAGTAAATTAAATGTTGGGCTGGAACCAGGTGGCTTTTTTCCAAGTTTAGAAGCCATCCAAAGCTTGAAAGGGTTGAGATCACTTGTTCTCTGTGCACCAGGAGCTGTTCTCTGTTTTGAGACAGAACTAAGAGATCGTCTAAATAATGGTAAAGACGCACACCTTTTAGCCTGATGAGGGCCACTACGGCCAAGAGGACCTTGGTGAAAACTCGAGGAGAAGTCGTCAAACCGAACGGTAGGCAGATGAATTGAAGATGTTCTTGCCCGATATGGAACCGGAGGTACTTCAAAAAGTCCTTTGCCACTGGCAAATGGAAATAGGCATCTTTCAGGTCTATCGAAATCATCCAGTCGCCTGGTTGAATGGCGTGCTGGATTGTTGACAGAGTTTCCATTTTGAATTTTCCGTGCCTTATGAACCTGTTCAGGTATGTCAGATCTATTACCGGGTGCCAGGCACCGCTTTTCTTTTGGACTAAGAAAAGGGGGGGAGTATACTCCTTGGAATTGTTCTTCCTCTGGGACACGTACTACTGCTCCCTGTGTTTTCAGCAGGTCTACATAGGACAGTAAGGCCTGTTTTTGTTTTTCCATACTTGGAAGTAGGGTTGAGATAAATCTGGGGGGGGGAATGCTGGAGAAGGACCATGCGTGACCTGACGACACTGTCCTGACGACCCAGAAGTCTGAGATTGAGGCCACCCACACGTGCCGGAAGAGGAGCAGGTGTGCCCCTACCCAACCCGCCTGGGCGGGCAAAATCTCAAAAGGATTTAGCCTGATCGCGACCACTGGACGCTTGGTTGTTTGCTGGCTTGCGGAAGGACGCTTGGCCTCTGCTCCAGTTTCTTCTGAAGTCCCGGCCAGGTTTATAGGAGCGTGCTTCTCTTGAGCGCTCTGGACTGCATCTTCTGAACTGGGGCCTTCTTCGATTCTGTGGACGCCTGTCCTGTGGAAGAAAGCCAGATTTTCCGCCTGTGGCCTTTGCTATGGCGTCATCTAGTTTATTACCAAACAGGGATGATCCTTTGAAGGGAATCTTGCACCATGTTTGCTTAGAAGACGGGTCAGCCTGCCAAGGGCGTAGCCATAAGGCACGTTTAGCTGTAACTGAGGATAGCATAATCTTGGACAGTAGACGGATCAGATCAACTGATGCTTCACCCAAAAAGGCTACTGCTAGTTTTAGCTCTGCTGCTGCTGAGTTATTTGCCAGATCTTCTGAAACACCTTTGAGAAATGAATCTACATTCTCAGTCCATGCCTCCATAGCCTTAGATACGGCTGCCAAGGCTAGAGCGGGTTTACAAGCTGTCCTAGCAAGACCGTAAATTATTTTAAGGTCCTGATCCATTCTTCTGTCAAGACTGTCCTTAAAAGGAGACTGTGTCTTCAAGAGGGAGCGTGACGTGTTTAGCCAGACGCATTACCGCTGAGTCCACAGGAGGAATATTCTCCAGGTACTTCACCTCATCTGCCTTGAATGGATACATTCTGGAGGCCTTATTTGTCATCGAGGACTTCCTGTCCACTTTGCTCCACTCTTCATCAAAGATGCCCTTTAGTTCGGCTAAAAGTGGAAAGCTTGGGCGCTCTTTCCCCAGGCGCTTGAAAAACTTTTTCTGTTGAGCTGGGGGAGTAGAAGGGTCTTCTCACATAAGGGCCTCTTTGACCGCTTTAATGAGCGGAGTAACTTGAGAGAAATCAAATTCCACACTCTCTTCATCACTCTCTAATTCTCCTTCCGAAGGAAGAGGCGAGGATGCGTAGGGCTGGGAAGGACCTGGAACTTCACGGACCACATCAGCCGGGGAGCCAGATCGAATAGTGCTGGACTGGCTTTGTGCGTGGGAAGCATCCATCTCCTTAAGAGAACGTTGCACCACCTGTTTTACTAGAGACTCGATCCGTTGGTCTTCTGTCTCTTTTTCCCCAACCGCATGGGCATAGCAATGGCTGCATAATGATTTGCCCTCTGGGACTCGTGAGCCACATCCCCAGCAGGCTCTCCGATCAGAATAACTGTCCTGGTGGTGGGAGCGGTGTCTGGAGGAGGAATGGGAACTTCTCCTCTGGTAATGAGATGCAGACGGGAAATCACGTCTGTGTTTTGATTTTGATGTTGACGCATGCTGCGGCGTGGCAAGGTCTGTGTCAAATTGAAGATCTGCGGAAGGGCTAAAAGGAAAAAAGGGGAATTGGGGGGAGAAAGACAAGCCGTCAAGCAACATTACTTGCGACTAAACCCCAAGCCCTCCCCTCTCCTGCACATACCTTGTGCGTGAGGGCTGGCCACATGTAAGCGGTGAATGGTCCATAACTCCTGGACTAAGCGTCACACTAAGACAGGACTGGTAAGAAACCTATAGTCATACAATATAATAATGAGTAACTTGCCCTTTAAGAAGGCACTTTACAAATGACAAACATAGTGCAACTGTCAACAGGAACATGTACCCAAAGAAAAGTGCAAAAATACAGTGCATATTTTAAAAACACTGTGACAGCAGGAAGGTAAAGTCACCTGGTTGCATCCGGGGGGTAGATATATTTCGCCCAGATTCAGGCTTTACGCCGACTTATACAACTAGGTGGAGAGTTGTATAAGGCTAGTGGGCTCATGGATGACTCATACCTCTAGGGAGAGTGTGGGGCGTCGTGCAGACAGGGAGTTGATGAGACCAGCTGAAGCTTGTCAGCTCATTTAGGCCTCTATAAGAACTCCCAGCTTCATTAGATGTTTGCTCATGCCTGGACCCAGACCTGTGTGGACTGTCTAGGGAGAGTGAACCCCTGTGCGGTGAGACAAAGCCTGTGTGGCTATTTGCTTGGACATTTAAAACCAGGGACTTAGGGACTAGGACAGCACTAGGCTGATCCCAGTTGTTAGTTAGGAAACCTGTATGTTTAGTCAGAGGTCAAGTTGACCAGGATTTATTTTGTTTATGTTTCTTTTGCTTTGCTGTGTTTTGTCACTGTAAATAGAAAATAAACCGCACCTTTTTGATTTTGAAAACCACAACCTCCGTTTGCTGGGCCTGTTTTTGTGTGGGGAGCCCATCTCGGGGGTCACACACACCCGCTGCCGAGCTAACCCCCTCACAGTTGGTGGAGAACCAGTGGCAGTTTTTTTTTAAGCCAGCATGGAGGAGATACTGAAGCAGCTGGCTCTAGCAAATGCCAATCAACAGCAGACAAATGCAGGTTTGCAAAAGAGCCTTGCAGCTCATCAACAGAGCCTTGCAGCTCAACAACAGAACTTCGCAGCCCAGCAGCAAGCTCATCAACAGAGCCTTGCAGCCCAGCAGCAAGCTCATCAACAGAGCCTTGCAGCCCAGCAGCAGACAAACGCAACTTTGCAACAGAGTCTGGAGGCTCAGCAACAAGCCCAGCAGCAATCTGAGGCCCGCTTCATAGACCTGTTGCAGAAGCAAGAGCAGAGACTACAACAACAGATGGAAGCAGTAATGCAGCAACGTCCGCAGACCAGTGAGGAAAGCCGTCCCACTAATACCGCGTCCTTTGGGGTGAGTCGTTTATTGACAAAAATGACTGGAGAGGATGATCCAGAGGTATTTTTGACCACATTTGAAAGGACCGCTGAAAGAGAAAAGTGGCCTGAGGAGCAGTGGGCTGGACTGGTGGCTCCTCTGTTAACTGGTGAATCGCAGAAAGCTTACTATGACCTAGAGCCTAACCAAGCAAAAGACTATGTGATGCTAAAAGCTGAAATATTGGCACGGCTGGGTGTCACCCAGGCTGTCCGGGCTCAGCGTGTGCATAACTGGACTTTCCAGCTTGGAAAACCCCCCAGGTCTCAAATGTATGATCTCATTCACCTGAGCAGAAAGTGGCTACAGCCAGAGACTTTGTCCGCACCAAAGATTGTGGAACGTGTTGTAATGGATCGGTTTTTGAGAGCTCTTCCTACTGCCATCCAAAAGTGGGTAAGCCATGGAGACCCAGAGACGGCCGATGGTCTTGTGGATCGTGTGGAGAAATACTTGGCTACAGAGAACCTGACGGCCTCTTCCAGAGACACTCGGACTTTCCACCCTAAGACCAGACCATCCCCAGGGGCGGATAAGAGGATTCCAAGGGGTGAGGGTGGAGAGAGTGAGAGGGTGGGAGCTCTACCCCAAGTTTGGCGAGAACAGCCTGGGAAATCAGCGGCTCAAGAGGCCGCAAGAAGGATCGTTTGCTACCGCTGCCGGCAAGCGGGACATATTGCAGCCAATTGCCCGGTTGTGGAGGAACCCATGCAGTGTGACTTTCTGACGGGCAGACGTCAGTCGCTGTGTGCGACAGTCGCATGCACTGCCATTCGAGGAACTGAGAAACATTTATGCAAAATGTGTGTTAATGGTAGAAATGTTGTGGTATTGCTGGATTCAGGTAGCCTTGTGACCCTGATAAAGGCTGAGTTAGTTAAAACAGAGGTCTCTGGGAATAGCAAGGTAGCTGTTATTTGTGTGCATGGGGACACCCGAGAGTATCCAGTGACTACAGTGTGTTTCGAGACCCCCAAAGGTACCCTCTCTCATCCAGTGGGCTTAGTATCTCAGTTACCGCATGACGCCATTGTGGGAAGGGATTTTCCGAAGTTCTGGGAACTGTGGGATGATCCTGAGCCCCCCACTGGTGCCCCTATGTACCAGGAATGTGATAGCCAGAACTCCCCTGAGAGTGGTGAGGACTCTCCGGAATTTCCCTTATCAGTATTGGCAGGGGAGACTCAAGAAACTGGAGAGGAGCCCACCTCCTCAGACGAAAACCTACCGTCTGTGGAGTTTTCTGATCTTGAGGTTCACAGGGAAAACTTTGCCACAGAACAGTTGAAAGACCCCGCCCTAATAAAGGCACGGGAAAACGTAGTGAAAATAGATGGCGAGTTAGTGAACCCAGATAATACCTGCACTTACCCATACTTCAGCGTAGAGAAGGACCTACTGTATCGGGTGGCAAAAAGGGCAGAAGAAACCGTTGAGCAGCTTGTGGTGCCCAAACCTTACAGGAAGTTGGTGTTGGAGTTGGCCCATGGGCACATTCTTGGAGGTCATCTGGGGACAGAGAAAACCCGAGAGAGGGTATTACAGAGATTCTATTGGCCGGGGGTGATGAAGGACATAGAAAATTATTGTTCCTCCTGCCCTGTGTGTCAGAGGTCGGCCCAGATGCCACATTTCCGTAGCCCGCTGGTCCCTCTACCCATCATTGAGGTCCCGTTTGAGAGGATCGCCATGGATTTGGTAGGTCCTATAATCAAGTCCGCTAGGGGGCACCAGTACATATTAGTTATAATGGACTATGCCACCCGTTATCCAGAAGCGATCCCTCTCCGAAATACCTCGGCCAAAACCATAGCCAAAGAGCTATCTCTTGTGTTTAGCCGGGTGGGTATTTGTAAAGAACTGCTTACGGACCAAGGTACACCCTTTATGTCCCGGGTTATGAAGGAGCTGTGTAAATTGTTCAAAGTGACACAATTACGTACATCTGTGTATCACCCCCAAACCGATGGGCTGGTTGAAAGATTCAACAAAACCCTAAAACAAATGTTGAAGAAAGTGGTGGATAGAGATGGAAAGGATTGGGACTGTCTACTTCCTTATCTGATGTTTGCTATTAGGGAGGTGCCCCAATCCTCTACGGGATTCTCCCCCTTTGAGTTACTGTATGGGAGACACCCAAGAGGGCTGTTGGATATTGCCAAGGAAACTTGGGAAAGTGAGTGTTCTCCCCACAGGAGTGTGATTGAGCATGTCGCCCTGATGCAAGACCGAATTGCACAGGTAATGCCCATCGTGAAGGAACATTTGGCCCAAGCGCAGTTAGCACAGCAGAGAGTGTACAACCGTGGAGCCAAGACCCGTACCTTTTCCCCGGGGGATAGGATACTGGTACTTGTCCCTACGGTTGAAAGTAAATTCCTTGCCAAATGGCAAGGCCCCTACGAGATAATGGAAAAAGTGAGCGAAGTGAATTACAAGGTCAGACAACCAGGAAGGCGAAAGCCCGAACAGATCTATCACGTTAATCTGTTGAAAGCCTGGAGGGATAGAGAGTCCCTAGTCGCAGACACTTGGTCACCAGCTCAAACTGGTTGCGTGATTCCTGAGGTTGGAATAGCAGCCACCTTGTCACAACCCCAACAACAGGAGGTTAAGGAGTTTGTGCTTCGCAACAAGGAGGTATTCTCTGAGCTGCCGGGACAAACATCTGGGGTAGAGCATGACATCATTACCCCGCCCGGTGAAAGGGTGAAGTTAAAACCCTATCGGATCCCAGAGGCCCGACGGGAGGCAATACGGGAGGAAGTACAGAAAATGCTGAACTTAGGGGTGATAGAGGAGTCCCAAAGTGATTGGTCTAGTCCCATTGTGTTGGTGCCTAAACCGGATGGGAGCTGGCGATTTTGTAACGATTTTCGTCAGTTGAACAAAGTTACAAAATTTGACACCTACCCCATGCCACGTATAGATGAGTTGATCGACCGGCTGGGAACAGCCCGATACATGACGACTCTTGACCTCACAAAAGGGTATTGGCAAATCCCCCTGGCCAAGTCGGCCAAAGAGAAAACCGCATTTGTAACCCCAGACGGGGCGTTCCAATATAAAAGAATGCCGTTCGGGTTACAGAATGCGCCGGCCACATTCCAGCGGAAAATGGACCAGATGCTGAGGCCCCATCGGAAGTATGCTGCGGCTTACCTGGATGACGTAATTGTCCATAGCACAGATTGGGCCTCACATCTGCCAAAAGTGCAAGCAGTCCTGGACTCTGTTCGGGAAGCGGGGTTTACGGCTAACCCCAAGAAGTGTACCATTGGGCAGGAGGAGGCCAAATATCTTGGGTACACCATTGGGAGGGGAGTAATAAAACCCCAACTCAACAAAGTCGAGGCCATCCAGAGTTGGCCACGTCCCAACAGCAAGAAGCAGGTACGAGCCTTTCTGGGAATCGCTGGGTATTATCGGTGATTCATTCCCCACTTTGCTTCTAAGGCTGTGCCCCTAACCAACCTGACGAAGGGGAAAGGGTCGGTCATGATTAAATGGACCCCCGAGGCTGAGGCAGAATTCCAATTCTTGAAACAAGCCTTATGTAGCCAGCCAGTGTTGTACTCACCCGACTTCTCTAAAGACTTTGTCGTACAAAGTGATGCGTCAGATGTGGGGTTAGGAGCAGTATTGTCCCAGGTCTGGAACGGGGAAGAGCACCCAGTCATTTACCTCAGCAGGAAGTTGAAGTCCCATGAGGTAAATTACGCCACCGTTGAAAAGGAGTGTTTAGCGGTGAAGTGGGCTCTAGATTCCCTTCGGTACTACCTGCTAGGTAGGCACTTTGACTTGGTTACGGATCACGCTCCGTTAAAGTGGATGGCTCAAAACAAGGAAACAAATAGAAGAGTGAATAGGTGGTTCCTGGCCCTCCAGGAATTCAACTTCACAGTAAAGCATCGCCCTGGCGTTCAAATGGGGAATGTGGATGCTTTGTCTCGAGTACATGAATGCCTGATTGCTGGTGTTCCAACCCCGAGGTTAAAACAAGAGGGGGGGGGGTATGTGACAGCAGGAAGGTAAAGTCACCTGGTTGCATCCAGGGGGGTAGATATATTTCGCCCAGATTCAGGCTTTACCCCGACTTATACAACTAGGTGGAGAGTTGTATAAGGCTAGTGGGCTCATGGATGACTCATACCTCTAGGGAGAGTGTGGGGCGTCGTGCAGACAGGGAGTTGATGAGACCAGCTGAAGCTTGTCAGCTCATTTAGGCCTCTATAAGAACTCCCAGCTTCATTAGATGTTTGCTCATGCCTGGACCCAGACCTGTGTGGACTGTCTAGGGAGAGTGAACCCCTGTGCGGTGAGACAAAGCCTGTGTGGCTATTTGCTTGGACATTTAAAACCAGGGACTTAGGGACTAGGACAGCACTAGGCTGATCCCAGTTGTTAGTTAGGAAACCTGTATGTTTAGTCAGAGGTCAAGTTGACCAGGATTTATTTTGTTTATGTTTCTTTTGCTTTGCTGTGTTTTGTCACTGTAAATAGAAAATAAACCGCACCTTTTTGATTTTGAAAACCACAACCTCCGTTTGCTGGGCCTGTTTTTGTGTGGGGAGCCCATCTCGGGGGTCACACACACCCGCTGCCGAGCTAACCCCCTCACAACACATATTATGCAAGTTTGTCCTGGAACACTGACCTGAAACCAGAAGGGAGAGTGAATCAAAATTGTCTCTGCTCGCCTGTCAGGGGAGATCCCAAATGACAGAGGCGAGCATCAGCTTTTAAATTCCCCGCCGCCTGTGACATCACCGCTGTCATCCAACGCACCTGCGTGGAGAAGGATCTCCCATCTGCGCCTGCGCGGCCGCCGAGAGTCCCAGAGCGTTCCAGCCGCCATTAGGGAGAGCCGGGTCATGGGACAGACAAACAAATAATACACAGATGCGACTGCCATGGTAAATAAAGGAACAGACCTTGCCAGCCGAGGGATCTTGGGCACACCGCAGCAACTCTCATCCAGTCAATCGTGGTTGCTGTAAGCTCTCCACCCGCCCGTGGCTGGGTTCCGAGCTGCACCGCTTAAAGGTGTGTTAGCCATCCATCCATCCATCCGGGAATCTGCACGGACGTGCATGCTTCAGGTCCATTGGAGGAGGACAAAAAAGGAACACAGTGCTGAGAGGTGAGCTTACTTTTATGGGTATGGGGTCCTATAGCATTGGAGAGGAGGCGGGGTTAACCCACATGTAGGCTGCCATGGAGTCAGTCAGGAAATGTGTTTTTTTCATGATTATACATGTTGATTTTCATGGATTTTGTAGTGAATACACACATATCTTTTTCGGTGTGATATTCATTTTATTTTTCACCATATATGTAGAGAGACATTCTTTTGTTTTTTCTTAATTTGTAGCGCTACACACTTTTTTTTTTTTTAATACTGAGTGATCAGACTGGCTGATGGGCTGATAGCAGTGAGTGGAGACACCCGTGGAAATCAACTGTAATCACTGATTTACATGCTGTTAACCAAGCTCTTTCTGGTAAGAGTTTAGACAAGAGCGGGTTTCTATCCCCCCCCCCCTCCTATCTGTGCATGCATGTGTGAAGGTAATATTGTCTGATGTCAGCAGGATTTTCCATCTAAAAGGCTTATGCCGCGTACACACGACCGCTTTTCATGTCAAGAAAAAAAACGTCGATTTTCTCGACGTTATCTTTCTTGTTTCCTCTGAAGCATGCCTTGCCTACACACGATCGTGAAAAAAACTGATCTAGCAAAGCGCGGTGACGTCCAACACGTACGACGGCACTATAAAGGGGAAGTTTCATTCTGTTCGCGCCACCCTTTTGGCTGCTTTTGCTGATTTCGTGTTTCCGCGTGTTAGTAAAAGTTTGGGAAGAGACGATTCGCGCTTTTCAGTCTTCGTGCTTTAAAGATCGTTTTCGGGAGTTCAGTTTGTGCTTGTGGGTTCGTATCTGGCTTTCAGTGTGTGTAGTGAGTTCGTATCTGTTTTTGCAGTGCGTTCTTGTCCGCGCGTTACTGTTTTTCAGCTCGTTCTTCATAGGCCTTGCTGTTCTTCAGTGCGTTCTTTTAGTTCGTTCTGATTAGACGACCGTTTCTAAGCCATGTTGCGCGTACGTTCTTGTCGCCGAGATCGTGCTGTGCTTGCTGCTGGGCTTGTTGCTATGTCCCAGATCCGGTCCATGAGGAGGGTGAGGAGGAGTTCATGGACCAAGAATTGGTTGCTCCAGAGGGACCAATTATGTCATATGCCTCTGCTGCGGGAGATCCGGGAGAATAACCCTGATGATTTCAGGAATTTTCTTAGGATGTCTGACCCCGTTTTTCAGCAGCTCTTGGCTTTGGTGTCCCCCTATATCACCAGGCAGGACACCGTTATGCGGGAAGCCATCACTGCTGAGCAGAGGCTCATCGCCACGTTGCGATACCTTGCGACTGGGAGAAGCTTGCAGGACCTCAAGTTCTCGACAGGCATCTCCCCCCAGGCTCTGGGCGTCATTATCCCAGAGACCTGCTCTGCCATTATCCAGGTCCTTCAGGAGGACTATCTTAAGGTAATTTTTCTCCTTTATAAACATCACAATCTATGTTTTTTTATGCTTGATAATGTATAGTATATTTTGAACTGTCTCTAATTACCATGATTTGAATATGCTGTGAATGTCCCCTTTGTCCCCCTGCATGTTGTAAGCTTTGAATGTTCTATGTTTTTGGGCTACATGCATATTTTTTGGTCAAGCAATCTCCAGCATTAGATCCTGGGCCCAAACACACCTAGCCTAGTCAATCCTCATTTTTGTTTTGTACGCTCCATTGTAGTGCTTAGATTGCCTGATTCCCACCCCCCCCCCCCCCTAATTTTTTAAGTTTGTCTAATCTACCCAAATAAATTACATCGTACTATAGATTTTAATTATGATGTCCCCAACTCATCTCAAACCCTCCACCCTCTCCGAATTTCTCAGGTCCATCAGAGTGGGTGATGTTTTTGTTGCTTATTTTTCTATCTTATTCAAGCGCACCTCCATCCTAAATTTTGTGGGTCCGCTCATTGTAACCCTCCCCCGGTGTCAAAATTGACACCTTTCAGGGGGGAGGGGGGTGAAGATACCTGTTTAAGACAGGTATATTCACCCACATCCGGGAGTCATCTCTGCGGCAAATCTGCCTGAGCCAAGTCACTTCCCGCAGAAGACCCGTAGTGTTCTTGTAAACACTTGTCTCACAGAACACAGGAGGACCAGTCAGAACTGCGCAGCGCTTCTCGTGCATGTGCGTTTGGGAACCGGGCAGTGAAGCCGCAAGGCTTCTCTTCCTGGTTCCCTCACCAAGGATGGCAGAGGGGGCAGCAGAGTGACGAGCAATTGTTCGTCCTCTGCTGCGGACGTTGCTGGACTCCAGGACAGGTAAGTGTACAATTAGCAAACCTCTGCAGCTGCTGTAGCTGGAGCTGCTGTGTTATTTTATAGTATTTTGGCTGCGTAGCTCCGCTCTAAAATCCTCCTTCCAAATTAATGCTATCCTGATGTTTTGCCCAGAGTGTTTTGTGCTAACATGCTTGCAATGTATAGGTAGTAAAGTATATATTTGGTTTTTTTTCCTTTGACTCCACAGTTACCATCGACGCCACAGGAATGGCAGAATGTGGCATCTGATTTTTCTCAGCGGTGGAACTTTCCCAACTGTGGAGGAGCCATTGATGGCAAGCACGTCCGCATCGTGCCACCAGCCCATTCTGGGTCTTTTTTTTGGAATTACAAAGGCTTCCACAGTATTGTGCTCATGGCGGTGGTGTCTGCGAACTATGAATTCCTATTTGTTGATGTTGGGAAAAATGGGCGGATGTCTGATGGTGGTGTTTTCGCCCAGACCGAGTTTGCAGACCGGCTTCTTTCAGAGGACCTGGCATTGCCACCTGCTGAAGATAATGAACATGGCCTCCCTTTTGTGTTCCTGGCAGATGAGGCTTTTGCGCTTGGACCACATTTGATGAGGCCTTTTCCCCAAAGGTCCCTCACCCCTGAGAGGAGGGTGTTTAATTATCATCTGGCCAGAGGGCGAAGGGTGGTGGAAAACGCCTTTGGCATCATGGCCAGTCGCTTCCGGCTTTTTCTGACTGCAATAAACATGGCGGAGTATAAATGGAACCATTTGGTCATGTGTTGTTGCATACTGCACAATTTTTTAATCAAACACTCCACAAATTATCTTGCTACACTTGACCTTCAGGGCACACAGGGTTTGGATGGACCATTGCCAGCCCAGTTAGCTGGCCTTACAGGCTTGGCCCCCCAAAGCGGCCGTGATGTGCGGCAACGCTATGTCGAATATTTTATGAGTAGGGGGGCCATTGCAATGCCTGATCAGTTTTAAATCAATGTTGCTCATAATAAAAAATAATATCTTGAAAACATCTTGTTTGCTTTTCTTTTGTTGTATTTGTTCTTTCTTCTAGGTCAGTGATGGTGAACCTTGCCACTCCAGATGTTTTTCAACTCCATTTTCCATGATGCTCAACTACACTGCAGAGTGCCTGAGCAACATTAGAAATGTAGTTCCAAACCATCTGGGTTGCCAAGGTTCACCATCACTGTCCTTGGTTATACTAGTGCAGTTGTAGTCCCATGTTTTTTCCTAACAAGTGTGACAGCAGGAAGGTAAAGTCACCTGGTTGCATCCAGGGGGGTAGATATATTTCGCCCAGATTCAGGCTTTACGCCGACTTATACAACTAGGTGGAGAGTTGTATAAGGCTAGTGGGCTCATGGATGACTCATACCTCTAGGGAGAGTGTGGGGCGTCGTACAGACAGGGAGTTGATGAGGCCAGGTGAAGCTTGTCAGCTCATTTAGGCCTCTATAAAAACTCCCAGCTTCATTAGATGTTAGCTCATGCCTGGAACCAGACCTGTGTGGACTGTCTAGGGAGAGTGAACCCCTGTGCGGTGAGGCAAAGCCTGTGTGGCTATTTGTTTGGACTTTAACTAAACCAGGGACTTAGGGACTAGGACAGCACTAGGCTGATCCCAGTTGTTAGTTAGGAAACCTGTATGTTTAGTCAGAGGTCAACTTGACCAGGATTTATTTTGGTTATGTTTCTTTTGCTTTGCTGTGTTTTGTCACTGTAAATAGAAAATAAACCGCACCTTTTTTGATTTTGAAAACCACAACCTCCGTTTGCTGGGCCTGTTTTGTGTGGGGAGCCCATCCCGGGGGTCACACACACCCGCTGCCGAGCTAACCCCCTCACACAAGTAAATTACAAGCATTTATAGAGTCTAAACACACACATTTTTGTTGGGGGGGGGGGGGGTCAACATTGATATAAGAAGCCACACATTGTTTACTGTTTAAAAAATTTTATGAGTATAAAATTGGTAAGGTTTGTATCAAAATATAACCCCAATTTTTGGAGGAATTTCAAAAATATTTGCTTTTTACAACTCAGTACAAAACTGTACAACACGAACAATATCCCTTTATAGAAATAAAACATTTCCCCCCCAAAAAAAAAAAAAAATAAAAAAATATATACAAGTTTTAAACACTCCCAAGAATATGCTCAATTTTTAGTAATTTTTTCTCCATCATTTTGTTTGTTTGGTACATCTGGACCAGGTTGTGTTTGATGGTTTCAACCTCCCGAGAGCAGACCCTCACTTCTTGAAGCAACATCTGGGCAGTGGCTCTGGTGAAGGTTGCTGGTACTGCAGGCATTAAAGTCCCTTTAAGTTGTGAAAAGGAAATGTCTTACTAAATATACAGACCAACATCTATTACGTGAGGCTGTGGTGTATGACACTGACCTGGTGAGTTGCCATTTCCCTCTTCTGCCACATCCTGCAGTTGTGGGTCTTGAGTTGGTGGTGCGGGGTTTGCAGCCTCGTGTCTCTTAGCTCTTTGAAGCCCTAGGAGATATAACCAAAAGGTCGACTTGTGTAACTAAATATATTTAGGCGTGAAAGAGGAATATTAATCATTCTTGGGAAGTGTGTTACAATTGTATTACTGATAATTTTGGAGAAGATGAACACATGATTGTATCCATTTCCCAAGATGGTAGATTAATCTCTTTAGGTCATGTTTCACACATGGAACAACACCAGGTATCCACTGGATCACCTGTGTGTGACACCATCAAAAGGTTGTTCTTGTGGCCCACACTTGTGCTAATGAGTCCAGATGTGTAAGCAGCTGCTGAGCATATACTCTTGTAAACGTACACTGAATCTAGTTACATTAGCCAAATATAATTACCAACAACTACACAAACATGTTTATAATTACTTCTCACATAAACATTTCATGATGTCCTGTTTCATGTTCTTGGGCACAAGAATCCAACGTTGAAATCCTCGTTCAATACCACCCAAACGATGTTTTGGTGGAATACATTGCTAAAAACATTCGAACATGCCTATTATTTTGTGATTGATAAAATGTCGTGTGAACAATGATGAATCGTGGCAAAAGCTTGTGATTGAGTGAACGTTTGAACGACCATTTATACGATCGATTCGTGTGGCCAAAAACATGAAACATGACATTTTTCACTGTAATACATACATTATTTAAAAAGCACATGCAACACCACGTTATTAGGCAAAATCACATTTAATGTTAATCTACTTACTTTTTTTGATGACTTTTTTAATCTTTTTATATTGATCCGGCTCACGCAACGTAATGTCCGACCATCGTTTCCGGATCTGTTCCTGCGACCTGCGAACACCAAATTTCTGCCATAGCGCTTTGACCACTTTATCCATGATCTTGGACTTCACTTGATTTGGCTTTTTGTAGGGCCCATGTTTGGCGTCGTAATCATCCCGGAGCAATATGGTGACCATCTCCACCATCTCCTCAAAGCTCATGTTAGTGGCTTTATACCTTCTGTGTCGGGGCCTGCTTT
Organism: Rana muscosa; assembly: GCA_029206835.1. Taxonomy (NCBI): domain Eukaryota; kingdom Metazoa; phylum Chordata; class Amphibia; order Anura; family Ranidae; genus Rana; species Rana muscosa. The sequence continues at coordinate 1,011,426,170 of CM055116.1, read as the reverse complement.
CTTCCCCACTTTCCACATCATGTTGGTGATTCGCCGACATGTTTACACTCTCCGTCATTAAGGAGTAGCGAGAAGGGGCGGGGAAAGTAGTGTAACGAACGTCAGGGGCGGTTAAGCGTGCGGAGCGTCACGCATGCGCACTGTATATAACTCCAAAAAACATCGTTGAAAGCGACGTTCAGTGAGTGGAAGAAGGTCGGAGGAGACGAACGTGTAGATCGCGGGTACGTAACATTTTTCTTACTTGATATGGCTGTGTCCAGGAGCATTAAACCTATAAACATTCATTCACTGTATGTTCGGGGCCGGAGTTGGGCAATATGCATGTAACTTGGCGCTTGCTTCCCGTGCTGTTAGTACTGGCCGTGCACAAAGTGTCATTTTTGAATTGGGACTATAAACTTTGAAAAGTCAATCGCGGCTCTAAATGAATTCTTGCCTCCCGGCAAATGGCAAGACATTGAAAACTGATTTGTACCTGAAAAAAAAAAACGTGGGGTTCCCCCAAATTCAAGTTGCAGGCCCTTCAGGTCTGTCAAGGATTTTAAGGGGAACTCCACCCCCAAATCAGGAAAAAAAAGGGCGTGGAGTCCCCCCCAAAATCCACAACAGACCCTTTATCCGAGCACGCAACCTGGCCGGCCGCAGGGGAAGAGGGGGGGACGAGAGCGGCCCCCCCTCCCTCCTGAACCGTACCAAGCCACATGCCCTCAACATGGGGAGGATGTCCCCATGTTGATGGGGACAAGGGCCTCATCCCCACAACCCTTGCCCGGTGGTTGTGGGGGTCTGCGGGCGGGGGGCTTATCGGAATCTGGAAGACCCCTTTAACAAAGGGGACCCCCAGATCCCGGCCCCCCCTATGTGAATTGGTAAGGGGTACATTGTACCTCTACCATTTCACGATGAAAGCGTACAAAATGTAAAAAATGACAAGAGTCAGTTTTTGACAATTCCTTTAATTTTTAGTTTGTCTTTCTTCCATCTTCTTCCTTCTTCTTCTTTTCTCGCTTCGTGTTTCTTCCTCCATCTTCCTCTTCCTTTTCATCTTCCTTCGGTGTTCTCGTCCGCATCTTGCTCCGGGTTCTTCTTTCTCCGGCCGCTCCGTTTGAATTGGAGGTTCTGTGGGACGCTCAGTTCATCAGTTCTCCTCTTGGTCCGCGACCCCGCCCCCCTCTGACGCACAGAGATTTCACAGGTACTTTCCCCGTGCAGTCAGAGGGGGGCGGGTCCCCCGGCTCGCAGCGGACCTAGAGGAGAACTGCCTAACTTTGCGTCACACAACGGGAAACTCAAATTCAAACGGAGCAGCGGGAGAACAAAGAAGAAGCCGAAGCAAGATGCGGACGAGAAGCCCGAAGCAAGAAGGAAGATGAAGATGAAGAGGAAGATGGAGGAAGAAACTCCAATGCAGAAAAGAAGAAGGAAGAAGATGGTTGAAAAACAAAACCAATAATAAAGGAATTGTCAAAAACCGTGTAGTGTCATTTTTCAGATAATGCCATTTTTTAAGGTGAAATGGTAGGGGTACAATGTCCCCCATTACCATTTCACATAGGGGGGGGGCGGGATCTGGGGGGCCCCTTTGTTAAAGGGGTCTTCCAGATTCCGATAAGCCCCCCGCCCGCAGACCCCCACAACCACCGGGCAAGGGTTGTGGGGATGAGGCCCTTGTCCTCATCAACATGGAGACATCCTCCCCATGTTGAGGGCATGTGGCCTGGTACGGTTCAGGAGGGAGGGGGGGCCGCTCTCTCGTCCCCCCCTTTTCCCCTGCGGCCGGCCAGGTTGCGTGCTCGGATAAGGGTCTGTTATGGATTTGGGGGGGGGGGACTCCACGCCATTTTTTAATGGAATTTGTGGGGGAGTTCCCCTTAAAATCCTTGACAGACCTGATATGGATATTTGGGGGAACCACAATGCTTTCCCAATGTTTGTATCAATGACTTTTCTATGTATTGCAATTGACAGGAGACAACAATTAATTATACCCAGGAGTGAATTTAGGGTTAATTAAAATTTAATAAAATATGACACTTGGTGCAGGGACAGTTCGAGGTACTCCTTTATTTTTGGGGTGTCCTTTTATTCACCCTCTTTACAGGGCTTAATTTACTTAAATGTGGTTTGGGTTTGGGTAAAGTCAGGTCACGAACTCTAGCTTTTTACAAAGTTAGCTAAAAAGAGCTCAACACAAACATCCAGGTGTCCACTCAACTCTATGATGACTGATCAATTGCTACGTTAGTGGCCTATATATGGTTAGAAAGATTTGGAGTAGTCCTGACTGACATTCCTTTTTTGGTTTTTGGTTTTGAATTGCACAGATAATGAAGGCATTTAAGGACCCCGATTTTATGCTGGAATTCCTCCAAAGATGGAAGAATCTTCCAATTTTATGGGAGACTAAAAATAAAAATAATAAAAATAAAGAAGCCAGGAAGAGAGCACTGGAGACCTTGCTGGAATTTGTGAAAACTCAGATCCCCACAGCAACACTACAGGATCTGAAGAACAAAATTGGGACCATTAGGGGCACATACCGGGCTCAAAGGAATAAGGTTCAAAAATCCCTGCGGTCAGGAGCAGGTGCAGAGGACCGATACATACCAAATCTGTGGTACTATCAGCACCTGAGTTTCCTAGATGAACATCTGGAATCCAGGGAATCCCTTTCCAGCCTTCCACCCAGAACGACCTCCAGCCTTCCTTGCAGCCAACCCTCCAGCCAACCCTCCAGCCTTCCCTCCAGCATTCCATGCAGCCAAGCCTCCAGCCAAGTTGAGGTCTCTTTGGAGGAACAACCTCAAGTCCTGGAGGAGCCGGATTTAAATATTTGGAGCCAGGTATAATATTTCACAAAATATTTAGAGTAATAAAAGTTGAATGTTGTAAACGTTTCAAAAAAAGTGTGTAAAATGTTAACAGTTTAAAAAAAGTGTCTGACATATCAATAGACAGCAGTGGCCACAAATTAAGGGCACCAAAAAGAAATATACTGGTGTCAGAATGATTGACTTTAATATTTAGTAGCATTCAATTACCAAATGTCATGAGGTGACAAATGTGTGTGAAAGATGAAGGCAAAACTAACTCGATGTACCTTTTTTTTACAGGATGAGGAGGCAGGCCCCAGTGGGACCCAGGAAGAGGCAGGCCCCAATGGGACCCAGGAAGAGGCAGGCCCCAGTGGGACCCAGGAAGAGGCAGGCCCCAGTGGGACCCAGGAAGAGGCAGGCCCCAGTGGGACCCAGCACAACACCAGGCCCCAGATCCCTCTGCTGCGGATTCCTGCCAAAAGATCTAGGAGGCTGGTTCAAATGGAGGAGGAGACACAGGCCCTAATTAGGGAGGCTACTGCTGCACTCCGAGAGCCCCCCACCGCTGCAGAGGGATTTGCTGCCCTTATTGGGGAGAAACTGCCACAAATGGGACTGGACCAGAGGCTGAAGTGTGAAACACTTATATTGAAGGTGGTCAATATGGGCCTGTTGAACAAACTAAAGGAGTTCACAGATGTTGTGGACCTTTCCTATTTTTTTGCCCAAGTTCCTGGCCCACTCCATGCTCCTGCCCCACTCCATGCTCCTGCCCCACTCCATGCTCCCGTCCCAGTCCCTGCTCCTGTTCCAGACCCTGCTCCTGCTCCAGTCCCTCCTCCACGGACACAGCCTCCAAGGAAGGCTGCAGGGAAGGTCAAACAAAAAAGAGGAAAATGAACCCAGGATATGTGCCTCACATGGGGCTAGTTTTGGTCTTCAGATGCTTTGATGTTTGCTGTGGTGATCTGGGTGTGCACTAATTTCAGCAGGGTCTCCAGTGCTGTCTTCCTGGCTTCTTGATTTGTAGTTTACATATGGTTTTGTTTTGGCTTACCTTTTAATTTGTTATTAGGCCATAATAAATTGGATTTTTTTTTGAAGATACAAAATTAACATGTGTTTTTCTTCTAAATAGCCAGTTTGTAAGTGAGTAGGCAGGGACAGTGGATACAAATTTGAGAAATTAACAAGGGACACTAACCTCATTGAGGCAAAATTAGAATAAAGAATAATGTTGTGGTAACTTGACACACTCCAAAATAGCTAATAATATGTAAAAACAGTCTAAAATCTAAGACCACAAATTAAAGCAAAAAAAAAAAAATTATAAAAATAATTTTTAAAAGTTTTGGGTATTTAGGGAGATCTGGCTCCCCAAAATAGAGATTAATCATGATAAAACAATAAATCATAAAGACCAAAGATTGTCCTAACTCTGGGAGAATATCAGCAGCAAGAGAATTGGAATATTGCAGCATTAGAACGAAGAAAAGAATGCGCTGCATTAAACGATGTAATAATTTCATGCATGACGAATGTGCCATCTCCATTCCGAACAGTAGTTTTACCAGAACGAGCGCTCCCTTCTCCTCACTTGCTTCTGATCGTGCGCGCTTTTTTAACGTCGTTAAAGCCTACACACGATCATTTTTCATGATGAAAAAAACGACGACCTGAAAAACGGCGTGAAAATTTAGAACATGTTCTAATTTTTCTCGTCGTTTTTTCTGCCGTTTTTCTCAACGAGAAAAACGACATAAAGCCCACAGACGATCGTTTTTTTCGGCGAAAAAAAAAATGCCGTTTTTCACGTCGAGAAAAGCGGTCGTGTGTACGCGGCATTAGAGGACTGGTGGTTGCTGTCTTCATTTACAACTCACTTCTGCTTAAGGCCTATATATTATAGACATTCATTTGAACTTATATGGTTTTGAAAAAAACTTTTTTTCTGAGCGCTGCCTAGGTCTAATGTGACTTTGTTTGTATATATTGTTTATAGATCTCCTTTTGGATCTCATTTAGGCAGCAGCTGTTACCATTAATGTTGGTCTGCTCAATCCATTGATCTGTCTTCATTACACCAAAAGCGCTTGTGTGATTTGAATTAGGCCTGTGTTTCAACTCATTTTTTCTGAAGGTTAAACAACCGTTGCTGCAATATCTCAAAGAGACTTCGGAGGGAGCCGAGGATATTCTTTAAGATAACCATAGTCCTTTATAACACACTACAAATTGGCACCTTGCTACACACTCCCCCCACTTTAACTCTTTGGTCCCCAAAGATATTCAAAATCTTGGTTCTATAACACAATTTTGCCTCTAAACGGCTGCATAAGACTGACAGAGGAGCCTCCCACCAATTGTCATATGATGGGGAGCTGTCCTGCCTACAGGCCACCTCAACAGGAATGGCCTGACCAGCTGTGCCAGGGGGTGAGCTAGGGTTGCCCTCCACCAAATTTACAGTGGAAAGACCAGGCATATAAACTGTCCTTCTTGCAGTGAAAACAGCTTCTTCAGAGCATTCACCCATTTGATGGTAAGTCAGTCTCTTTGGAGGGTGAATTACTCTCTCTCTCTGCTCCCGAGGTGTTGGCATATCAAGGGCAATAGATTCTACTGGTTCGTCAGTTGCCCTCCCTTCTGGTTCGGGCATGCCAAGCTCCATTGCTTCGGAAGCGTCTGGTTCATTTTCAAGAAGCAATAAAGTCTCATCAGGGTCTTCTATTAGCAAGGAACTCAGACCGGAAGTGTTCGGCGAGCATGCTGTGTGGCACAAACTCAGGAGCCTCTGGGCGAAGAACTTCACTCTCAGCTACTTCAGATGGTGACCGGGAAGTGGTCATGGGTTCTGGCACTTGAGATGACCACAACCAATCAAGATCCATCTCCTCATCCTCAGAATCCCTCTCCTCCAAGTCTTCATTTTCTACATCTGGATGTGTTGACTGAGATCTGGTAACTGGTCTGGACCCTTGAGAGGCTGAAGGGAGCTCTTGTGAGTCTGAAGAGGAGGGTTGGCGAACTGCTTCAGAAAGGGGCAACAGATGGTTCCTGTGCCAAGTCTTTAATGGGCCTACACTCCCCTCTGGCCTTACTTGATATACTGAAAGGCCTGGCAGCTGCTTGCAGATGATGTACAGGTGGGATCTCCATCGGTCAGCCAACTTGTGTTTCCCAGGGATACCCAGATTCCGCAATAGTACCCTATCCCCTGGCTGCAAGTCCTGTATTCTGACTTTGAGGTCGAATTTTTTTTTGTTCCTCAATCCTCTTTGGTCAGATGTAGCTTGAGCTTTTCCATAGGCCATTTCCAGACTCTTCCGTAGCCGATCCACATACCCCTTGTGGGATGTTGCCGAGGTGTTGTCCAGTGATGTGCCAAAGACCAGGTCCACTGGTAGCTGAGCCTCTCGACCAAACATCAATCGGTACGGGGAGTATCCAGTTATATCACTGTTGGTGCTGTTGTAGGCATGTACAATGGCAGCCACATGCTTGCTCCAGTGTTGTTTCTTTTCTGAGCTCAGGGTCCCCAGCATGTCTAAGAGAGTCCGGTTAAATCGTTCAGTCTGAGCATCCCCTTGTGGGTGGTAAGGGGTTGTCCTAGTTTTTTTAATGTGAATAAAAAAGAAAATCTCGCGCCTAATATAACAACAAAAATAAATTAAAGCTGCTCTCCAAATATTCCAAAAAAAATGGAACAAAATATTGGTTGGGATAAATATATACATTTTATATACTAGTGGAGGCGCTGAGTGAAATTACTCGTGATAAATAGAAAAAATACCAAGTGTAAAAACAATACAAATTATAATACCAAAACACCAGCCTGCCTAGCGTGCTAAATTAAACTGTGTATAACCAAAGTGAAATTTATACAAGATTTCCCAGATCTTGCATAGGTATGTGTAAAGTGAGCTCCTGTAAATCAATACAGAAAAAAAAAATTCATACCTTAATACAAATTTACATTTGTGAAAAAAATATATAAATGGTGAGTTCATATATCAAGTGTCAATCAAGTCCTTATAATCAATGAATGGAAGATAAATCAAGTGAAAAAATCTGAAGAGCTGCAAACAGAAAATCCATAGATTGTGACAACTGTCAGAAATCCACCTTCACCGACTGAGAAAGACGAATCACCCAAATGTGCTCAAATAAAGATGGCCGCTTACCAAATGAAGTTGACCCTTTTACTTAAAAAATAAGTCAAATGTGCTTGCAGCAAAAAACTTTGCTTAGGTTAGATGGAGATGATGTCGGACCAGAACCGCTGCCTCATGGAGGCTCAGATAAGGATATGAAATGAAAATAATGCAGTAATAGCGTAATTCCGTTTATTAGGCCAAATCAATGTAAAAGTTAAAAAGCCAAATGCCTGCTTACTTGTATAAGTGCCACAAACCCGGCACTGAGGCTGGATAGCATAACAGGGAGATGGAAAGGTTGTCCCGTCTGTGGATATCTGGCGTGCGTTCCACCTACGATAATGGAGGAGCCAGAGGGACCGGAAGTAGCGTCTGTACGTGACCTAGTACCGCCTCGACGTACGTTTCGTATCACACGTCATCAGGACGCTTCCTTTTTCAACCGTTCTTCGTGTTCTTCCAGAGTTTTACCGAACACAATAATGTCGTCCAGGTACACCAGCACTTCAATGAGGTTCATGTCTCCCACTGTCTTCATCAGCCTTTGGAAAGTGGCTGGGGCTCCCGACAAGCCTTGGGGCATGCGGTTGAACTCAAAGAAACCCACTGGGGTGATGAAAGCTGTTTTCTCCTGATCGTCAGCATGCATGGGGATCTGATAGTACCCACTCTTCAAGTCTATCACACTGAACCACTTAGCCCCTGACAAACTCTGTAAAGCATCTTCTATTCGGGGGGTGGTATACTGATCAGGTATAGTCCTTCTGTTCAGTGTTCGGTAGTCAATACATAGCCTCAAGGACCCCTTTTCTTCCGGACTACCACTATTGGAGAGGCGTAGGGGCTCAGAGACTCCCGGATAATGCCCGTCCTCTTAAGCTCTGCTAGTTGCTCACGCAGATCTTCTAGGTCAGCCAAGGGAACCCGTCGGACTCTTTCCCTAAATGGCATATCTTCCTGTAGGCGAATCTTGTGGGTGGCACTTTTGGCACATCCCACATCAAATTCATTCTTGGAGAAGATCTTCTGCCATTGAGCAAGTTGGGCCTTAGCCCTTTCTTTACATACTGGTGGGAGGGTCGTATCTTCGGAGCAGAGCTTCTCCACAGTAACTTCACCCCGTTCCTCCTTCTCTAAGTCAGATATGGCAACAGGGCTGACTGGGTTCACTTGGCTCAATAGCATTCTGGCTGGTACACTCAATGGTGTGGTAGCAGTATTCCTAATGCTCACTGAGATTTTCCCATGACTTTTCCTAAGGGCCTTCAATGGGACCACTTCAGGAATTACTTCTAGTCCCCTCTGACTCTCCTGCGGATCCGGTTCAAGAATAACAAAGGGGCCGGGCTGCTCCCAGGTAAGATTTATAGAGGCCCTCAATCAAGTCATCTCTCCGGGCTGTAATACCTTCTCTGTCTTATCCAGCTTCCAGATCTTCCCAACCCCATTCTGCCAGGGCATTTTGCTCCAACACCAGCCGCTGGTATACTTGCTGTAGCATAGGATGGACCCTTGTTGTTGAGGTCTCCTGCTCTTGGACCACAGGTGTCAACAGCCTCCTAACCAGGTTAGTGTTGGTTCCTATGATGAGGGAACTCTTGCTGGCTCCTGGCGGTCGGGGACAAACTACAGCCAGGGTGTCGAAGGTCTCGGCCTCTCCCGCCACTGAGGGGTCAAAGGTCAACTTGATTGGAAGGTATCCATCATAAGGGAAACTCTGGGTCCCTATGCCCCATATCTCCAGGTCTTCAAGCTTTTGTAGCAGTAGATGTCGGAGGTGCTTGTTGTAAAAGTCTCTATATAACAGGGTTACTTGAGCTCCAGTATCCAGGAGGGCCTTAGTATAGATTTCTTCTACCTGAATGGAGACTACTGGGGAGGGCCCCACTAATTTGGCAGGGAGCTTCCTCTGAGAACCCTTGCTTGATTCAGTAATCTGGACCTTCTTGCTTCTTTTCTTGAGCCTTTCCCTGGATCTAAATCCTGGTTGGGACTGGTATGCACTGATCCCCCGCACTTTAGCATCTCTGGGCATGGAGCGGGAAATATCAGGTCGCTCAGAGGCAACAATGGGGGTGCTTGATAAAGAACTATTTCCCCTCTTTTGTCTCCCTGAGTGGTTGATCTTTTTGGAGTTGGCTGGGACTGATGCGCACCAGGTTGACTCCTTCACCGGGGCCCTCTGAAGTTTTCCGCCGGCTTGCGATGTGGTGCTGCAGCTTTCTTCTCCACAGTTGAAGCAAACTTCCTCATCCTTTAAGCGTTGAAATGGAGAAGTGGATGCAATTTCTGTGGTGGTTCCTTCTTCCTTTCTCATTCCTGAAGCCTTTGTCATCAAAGTAGTCAGCATCGCCATCATTTGTGTCATCTGAGACTTTAGGATAGCTACTTCAGATTCCCGTTCCATAGTTATTGCAGATCTTACTCCGACTGAAGGGGTAGAGACGGGTTGAACGGTCGCTTGTTGATCATTCAGCAGGGCTTCTTCATCTCTCACCACTCTGATAAGGTCAGGATAACTTAGTGACATAACACCAACTGAGGTTTTCAAGTGGAGCCAAACTGGATCAGAACATATAGCCCCTCTCAGGATTTGTTGCATCCTAGCTTGATCTATAGCCGATGGTGCTATTCCTTTCTTCAAGACTATTTGGCATAACATTTTGTTCAGTCTTCTAATGTACTCAGAAAGGCGCTCTCCTGGTTGTTGGAGAGTGTGTTCAAATTTGTAGATGAGGTCAACAGCCTTTTCTAATTGTCCAAACGCCCCCTGTAGCATGACCAAATAGTCGTAGGCTGTACAAGCAGCGTTACTAAACCTTAAGTTCCTGACAGCTTCCGCAGCGGCTCCTTTCAAGCTCTTGTTCATGCTCTGCTTCTTTTGGGCCTCTGGCAGTTCCCATCCTTCTAGGGCTTGCATGGCTTGCTCTATCCAGGTGTCAAATTCTTCTTCTCCAGCCGGCACCACCTGTCTCCCTGAGAAGATCCTCAGTTTCCTGTATCCAGCCTCCACACATACTGTGCTGCTCTTCTGGCACTTTGACACAAGGTCTTCCAGAGCATTAAGGAGTTCTGGACCAATCATGGTCAGGGGTGCGGGGGAGGTTGTAATTCCTCCTCCTTGTCTTTCCAGACTAGTACTTGGGGACTCATTTCTCTGAGCTCTTGGGTGGACTAGACACAACTTGGTTTTGCCCCCCAAGTGCACACTCTTTCACTTGAAGCTCTCTGGTATTCCTTCTTTCCACTCTAACAGTGCATGGGTGCTGGAAGTTCCTTGATCTGGCCTGATACCAAGTACCCATGCTCTCCTATGTGGGGGATAATAACTCTATGGTGGTGCAAACGCCAACTTTAAACCATGCGGCCTCCGTGAGATGCGCTATGTCCTGGCGCATGGCGCATTACTAATAATGGTGGGCCTTAAAGTCACAGGCCTACACAAACAGTTAATGAAGTGCGGGCAGGTGCCCTCTCACCAAAGTAGGCCTCTTCCCTCCGGTATGTCCCGCTGTCGGTACCTCGATCCGCGGCCTCTCCGCAACTCGCAGTCTCCGGTTCCTCTCACAGCCGCAGTGGATGTCGGTTGATGGATGACTCCGGTCTCTGAGAAGCGCGAGCTGGTCACACGGAAGAGGATCCCTCCTTTAGCTGAGTGATCCTCCGCAAAAGCTGTAGGCCCAGGCTTTTGGCTTAGATTCTCTGGGAGCAGGCCTCTCACAGACTTCCTGCTTGATTGAGGGCGAAGTCCAGAGAGAGCGAGCGTAGCCCCTCCCTTCCTTTAAGTAACCTCCCCTAGAAAGCTGTGCGAGAATGCAATGCACTTTGGGAGTACAGCTGCACTTTGGGTACCATAGTCTATTAGATACCCATGGCAATGGAGTCCCTTTCTCCCTGTACCATAAGTTCCACAATGTATTGTTCGATAAGGTTAAACAACCGTTGCTGCAATATTTCAAAGAGACTCCGGAGGGAGCTGAGGACATTCTTCAAGATAACCATAGTCCTTTATAACACACTACAAATCAGCACTCCACTACATTTATATATTTTTGTGGGATATTTATTATAGCAAAAAGTAAAAAAAAAATATTTTTTTTCAAAATTGTCGCTCTATTTTTGTTTATAATCGCAAAAATTAAAACCCGCAGAGGTGATCAAATACCACCAAAAGAAAGCTCTATTTGTGGGGAAAAAAGGACGCCAATTTTGTTAGGGAGCCACGTCGCACGACCACGCAATTGTCAGTTAAAGAGACGCAGTACCGAATCACAAAAAGTGGCCTGGTCCTTTAGCTACAAAATGGTCCTGGGCTTAAGTGGTTTAAGTAGAACTTCACCCAAAGGAGGAAGCGCTGTTTGTCTGCCTCCTCCTCCCCCCTCTTCATTAAGTTTTGGCACTCTATTTTCTTGGGGGGTACCCGCCTCCACTTCCGGTCAGATCAAATCTGAGCAGAAGTCTGCCCCAACCCCTCCCCCGCAGCCTTCTTAGACACATCACAGGTTCCAGAAAGCTGCTAGACCATTCACAAAGTGCAGCGTAGCTCTCGCATGCGCAGTGAGAAGCCAGCTGTAAAAGCAACAAGCAGTCACAGCGGCTTCTCAAGCCTCGTACACACGGCCGAGATTCTCGTTGAAAAAAACATGTCGTTTTTTTCGACGAGATTCTTGGACAAGAAACTTGTCCCGGCCGAGTGTACACACGCTCGATTCAAAGAACCCGCGGTTCTTTGAATGGAGCGTACGCGGTGATGTCATCGACTACGACGAGCATGCGCTCATCACATTGGATGCCGTCGCCGCCATCTTGGTTCACCCTACCTATGCCTAGGAAGCTACCGCGCATGTGTCGAAGTCATTTCGAGCATGCGCGGGCTTCCCGGCGAAAAGGTAGGTGTACACACACACACACAATTTTCTCGTCGAGAAACAGGCTGACGAGAATCTCAACGAGAAAATAGAGAGCAGGTTCTCTATTTTCTCGTCGAGATTCTTGTCGCTTTTCTTGACGAGAAACCATACACACGAACGAATTTCTCGGCAAAAAATCTCTGCCAGCAAGTTTCTTGCTGGTTTTTGCCGAGAAACTCGTTCGTGTGTACGAGGCTTCAAAGTAAACATGCCAGCGAGGACTCCGCTTGAACACAAGACAGGTAAGTGTCCTATTATTAAAAGTCAGCAGCTACAGTATTTTCAGCTGCTGACTTTAAATTTTTTTGTTTCTAGGTTAAAGAACTGCTTTAAGTTGGTTAAAAAAACTGCTGACCTCGTGTCTTCCTCTGAAATCTTTATCTATACAGCAGTCACATATAGGTCATTCAAAACCATGAAAATTTCATTTTTTTGTATATTTAGTTTGCTTTAGGCCTCATGCGCACAGGACATTTTTACTGCCGCGTTTAGGGCGTCAGACATTTTTTTTCCTGTTTCCAAACTCCCCTCCATGTTACCCTATGTGTCCATGCACACATAGACTTTTAGCAGCGTTTAGTGGGGGGCTTTTAGAGGCAGAAAAAAAAAAAAGCCCCACTGCCAGTGCGTCCAGGAGCAGCAGAAATTTGGCAGAAAAAATGCTTGATGCTTGTAAACCCATGTTAAAGCTAGGCATGTTTAGCGCTTGAGCGTTAATTAATTTCAACGATCAGAATAAATTATGTTTCTGGCCAATAAAAATTATTAACGTCAAAGCGTTTGATGCTTGTGTAGCTCCCTCTAGTGAGTGCTAATAGTGTTGAGAGTAGGTAAGAGCATATTTTAGGCAATTGTGGCATTTTTTCAGATGTTCCCATTGAAGTCTATTCAAAAACACTTGATGTTTTCAATTCAAAAGAAGTCGATGTACTTTTTTGAGCTTCAAGTAATACTACGCTCAGATGACACTGATGGGCAGGACTGTGTTTCTGGAAGCCTTTATTATACATAGAAATGTGTTACTGACAGTTGGCAACATGATGTATACGGGTGGCTGTGTCCTGCCCCCCCCCCGTCCCCTTCAGCAGCCTGAGGCCATGGCTTATGTTGACTGTGCAGGAATTCAGACCTAATGACAATTCTGTGTGCTGTCATTAGGTTTGAAATCCGGCAAACATGAACTTTTTCGGGTGTATCCCATTGACGTGTGTAAAGGGAAAGGGTATATAGCAATTTTTAGGCCTAATAGGCAAGCTATTGAAGCTTCGGGAACAACATTAAAAATACACAATTCCTTGAAAATAACATGCTTGGGGGATATCTAAGGCCCCTTTCACACTGAAATAGAAAATAAAAATAGCGCATGCAATGCGCCCTGAAAAAACTGCTCCTTTGTATCCAGTGTGAAAGCCCAAGGGCTTTCACACTGGAGCGGTGAGCTGGCAGGAGGGAAAAAAAAAAAACCTCCTGCAAGCCGCATCTTTGAGGCGCGATAGGAGCGGTAAAAATACCGCTCCTATAGCACCCCTACATATTGAAATCAATGGGGTAGCGCCTCCAAAACGCCCGCAAAGAGGCCGTTAGCGGGGGTTAAAATCACCCCTCTAGTGCCTGCAAATCGCGGCAAAAACTACGGTATAGCGGCGCTAAAAATAGCATCCAGCGAGTCGGTGTGAAAGTAGCCTAAAGTGTTTGTTACCCCAGCATTACATATTCCTGATATGTGCCTGCCGTACCATGTACTTATATGAAAATGTCTCCCGTTTTCTTTGTATTGCTTCCTTTATGTGAACCCCCTGGTGTTCCTGCCAGTCCCTCTGCTTTCCTATTAAAAACTGACCACACTAAGCAGAATAACACACTGTTGTCATTTCTTAAGCTATGCTTGGAACTCAGCCTGCTCTCCGCCAATGATCAGACTTGTCTTGACAGACACCTGCCCCCCCTGCACACAATTTACCGGGAAGATCAGTGTCCTATTGATTCTCATCCCCCAAGCTCTTATGCAGAGAACAGAGGGAATGTGATCACTTATAAGAAGGGGGAAAAAAAAAAAAGTATTTCTATATTATATATATATATATATATATATATATATATATATATATATACACACACACACAAATGTGTTGCCTTTTGTTTCAATTTTAAACTGAATGGGCTGTTTTACAAGGTGATCGTTTACAATCATTTTAACGCATTCACTGTCAGAACCATTTTTTCATTTCTTGTGGACATGTTTAAAAAATTATTTTAGGCTCGAAGATTACTTAAAGTGGTAGTAAACCACCCTTTTTTTCATTTTAAATAGAAAACCCTGCTTGACAGTGGCATAATGTGTTAGTATACATTGCATACTAGCACATTATGAAATACATATGAACAAAGCCCTCCAGTGATACGCTGTCACCGATGGACAGGGTTTCCATCTTCACTCGGTCATCCTTCCGGGTTCGCGTGCTCCTGCCATCTGATTGGCCGTGCTGCGATGACGTTACTGTCGTGCATGCACGTGGGAGTCATGGACCGCGAAACAGAGCTCTGAAGGGACAACCCTCGGCATGCCGTCCCTTCAGAGCGCACGCGCCGGTGACATCACTGACTGCATGTAGTGTGAATTTCTCCTAAACAGTTTTTAGGGGATATTCAATGTACCTGCAGGTAAGCCTCATTATAGACTTACTTGTAGGTACAAGTTACAAAAAAGAGGAGTTTACTACCACCTTAAACTTCCCAAACATTATATATTGTGTATCTATATATTGTGGGAGATTAGCTCGTGGGGATCACCTTTTCTCAGAATGAAGGTCAACATACAGGCAGTTTCTTTAAAACCTGGCGTATTGCCAGCTTTATTTACAAGTGGTTTGCAATAGTCATACAAAATAAACAAAACAGAAAATCAAATCCTTGCCGTCCAGCGCTAAACTAAACAGTAACCGCTCTCTATACGTTGAGGGGCTGGTCCCCGTCACCCACAAAGCACAAGGTGAAGCAAACCTTTCTTTTCCAATCCAACAAACAGAGCTCCTCTGCCTCAGGTTCCCCTCTGAGTCTCAGGCCAGAACCCTGCTGTGTTCTCTTCCTGGACTTTTAACTTCCACCTGAGTGTGGACTCAGGTGGACCAGAACATCAGGACCGGAACCCAGCTTGCCACAGAGGCTGGAAAAACCGGACCGGATTCCCGTTCAGTCCCTTACAATGGACCGAATGTGAGGTGAAATGTAGCAATTTTTAAATTTTTTCCTTAGACCCCTTTCTCACTGGGACGCCTGGCTGTTAGCACTAAAGTGCCGCTCGTTTTTGCTGCGCTTTAGCAGCGCTTTTGTGCCACTTTTCGGCCACTAGTGGGGTGGTTTTTACCCGAAAAAAAGAGTAAAAACGCTTAATTTGCAGCGCTTTCAAAACGCTTTGGAATCGCTGCTCATTCATTGCAATGGCAGGGTATTTTGGGAGCGCTAAATACAGCGTTCCCAACCCGCCCCAAAGTTGCTGCTTGCAGGACTTTTCGTAATGTCCCGCAAGCGATAAAAGGCGGTTTTCAGTCGCTTTGCAGAGGCTATTTCTAGCTCTAAAGCGCCTAAAAACAGCCCTAGTTTAAAAGGGGTCTTAAAGTAGACACGTGTCAATCGCAAGGCCCGTGGGCTGAGACCCGCCTGCCAGGCCATTTTATATGGCCCTCGCACCTCTCCTGCAGCTGTGCCACCTCCCACCTTGTCTCAGCAGTCGACTAGACTCCTCTGCCAGATCCTGCATTTCTCTGTGCAGCCTCGGAGAGGCTCGTCTCTAAGAGGGTTGGGGTGCTCTGGACATCTAGACTTATGCCGCGTACACACGATGATTATTCACGGCGGTTAAAAAACCGCCGTGAATAATGTCATTAAAAACTAGGGAACGGCTTGTTCCCCACACACGGTCGTTTTTCACGTCGTTTTTTCTCTTGTCGAGAAAAACGACCGTCTGTGGGCTCCGCGGCAGTGTTTCCCTATGGGAAACACTGCCGCGGAAAACATGTCGAAAAAAACAACGAGAAAAATTAGAACATGTTCTAATTTTTCTCGTCGTTTTTAATGCCGTTTTTCTCGTCGAAAAAAATGACAGAAAGCCCACAGACTATCGTTTTTCTCGTCGAATGGGAAAAATGTCGTTTTTCTCGACGAGAAAAACGGCCGTGTGTACGCGGCATCACAGATACAACCGGCCCTTTGTGGGCAACCTTAATGCTGATATGGCCCCCAAAGAAATTGAGTTTGACACCCTTGCTCTAGAGAATAAAATGGTGGCAGTTCCACATTTTTATTTGAGCAAATTTTAAGTGAAAAATTTACTAATGTTAATTTTTAGAGAGCACAAACGCAATAGATTACTCAATTTTTGGTAAATTATAAAAGATGAGGTCGAGCTATGTAAAAATAAACTCAATATGTGAAGCTTTAAAATTGCGCGTGCCTTCAAAAACAATGTCAGACTTCGGTATCCAAATGTTTCCATAGGTGACACTTACAAAGCCCTACAGCTGATCAGGTTAGATCGTGAATAATGGCCCTGGAATTATTGCTTTCACTCCGGCATGCACAGTGATATGTAACGTGTAGTACAAGCAACATTTTCATATGTAGTAACCCCTATCAGTGGTGTACTGTTTACATTAATTTGTTCGTGTATGAGGGCTCACATTTTTTTTTAGGGAGTTTTAAGTGTTTGGGTGTTACTTAATTTTTTTACCCTATTTTTTACTAAATCTTTATGTATATTACATAGGGGACAAAAAGTGATATAAAAAGTCCCCAATGTGATATGTTTTCTGTGCGGTCCCGTTTATCCTGCGTAAGGCATCTCTTTCATTTCAATGGGCTGCTCTATGCCTGATAAATGTGTAAAAGACATCCCGACCCTTTTGCAAAATCGTGCTGCACTGCATCGTATGGTGCTTCGGCACCAGGTGTTTTGGCATGCAAAAACGTGCAATAGCAGATGCGTGGGGGTGGCACTCAGAATGGCACTGCGCATATCTGCTTAAGGGCAATGTTTTTCTGTGCATGTTGAGAAAGTGCACAATTTTGCACACGTTCCTGACTTGCACAGATTTGAACAAAGCCTTACTAGTGGATGTGTATGGATATTTTTGGTGAGTAAAGATATTGTTTAATTTCACTTTAAAGTTGATGTAAACCCTCCTGAAAAAAAAAAAACAAAAAAAAAAACACCCTGCAAGACAAAGGCATAATAAGCTAATATGCATTGAATACTAGCTCATTATGAATTACTTACCTGAGATCGAAGCCCCTGCAGCAGTCCTCGTTCCCCCTCCGGCGCCGACATGTTTCCGGAGTGACTTCCGGGTATTGCGGGCTTCAGCGCTGTGATTGGCGGGAGCCACGATGACGCATTCGCGCGGGAGCCGCCAGTAACGGCACGTCTAATTGAAGCAACGGCACGACATGCCATTGCTTCAGTGCGCATGTGCCGATGACTTTGGCACATGCAGACACAGGGGGATATCTCCTAAACCGTGCAGGTTTAGGAGATATCCAGGGTAGCTACAGGTAAGCCTTATTATAGGCTTACCTGTAGCATAAAGTGTGTTGTAAGGGTTTACACCCACTTTAACATGTATTAGCATGTTTAAAGTGTACCTTCACCTTCTTCAATGACTTTCTATAATCCCCCATGTATCAGACATTATTTTTTTGTGGCACCTGTTTTGCATTTTTGGCTTTTTGACCTAAGCCAGTCCCACCCAAAAGCCTCCTTGAATACTTATATCAGACATCTCAGGAGGCTTTGAGGCAATCTCCACCATACTGTGCAATGCATGTGTCATGACATGTCATAAGGGGGTGGCTGCAAGAATTTGGTAGAAACAGTTAGCCCCTGATAACGTAAGAAGAGACGATGGTGGCACAGGACCTAGTGAGTGGCGGATTACACCAGACAACATTGGGTTTGCTGTATATTTTCAGATAAGGCAAGAGGGGAACTAAACAAAATGTATGGAGAAATTAACATAATTTTTAGAGTTTTAATATACCCTCAGTTTTTCTAGCTCTTTCAGCAGCTACGGCTACATTTACACTTGCTTTTGGGGGGCCTGTAAAAACACATGGTTGAGCTGCATTTTAACTGCTCCCCCTTAGACTGCAAAGGCAGCAGATGCAGACATACCTAGGCAGTGGCATCACGGCGTGGAAAAAATTATCCCCCCATTGCATTCAGCAGGCAGTACTGCCCACTAAACATGGCCCATTTAACTGAACAGGGCTGAGCTGCAACCACACTGCAATTGCGTGCATTCCATGGTGGTGTGGGATTTTAGGGTTTAAAAAAGGCAGTGAGGAGGCGACATAATGCCAATTTACTGCCCTCTAAAAAGAGATCTACCACACCTCATGCATTATTATTACAGGTACTTACTGTATATACCACTGTCAATTTACGCAGCGCTTTACATACAGTATATATTGTACATTCACATCAGTCCCTGCCCTCAAGGAGCTTACAATCTAAGGTCCCTAACTCACATTCATACACATACTAGAGCAGCGGCGGATCCATGGGGGGCAACAGGGCAATTTCCCCCTCCGAGAATGCGGGTGAGTGAGAGAGCCGGCGGGCGGCTCCTCGTGTGTGAGAGCCGGCGGGCGGCTCCGTGGGTGAGAGAGGCGGCTCTGTTGGTGAGAGAGCGGGTGAGCAACTGTGTGGCTCGGTGTGTGACCAGGCTGCTGGCCAATCAGGGACAGGGAGCCAGCGGGCGTGGGAGCAGAGAGATGACATCTCTCATCGCCCGGCGCCCACCCTGCATCCCTGCAGTTCCGCCCTCACTGTGCATTATCTCTCTGCTGCCTGACTCTGGGACACAGCAAGAGACCACCTTAGCAGGAAAGTGACACAGCAAGTGACAATCCGCAATGTGTGGCATGAGACGTGGCAGATGACAATCCGCATTTTGTGGCAGGCGACATGGCAAGTGACAATCTGCATCTGGTGACAGGTGATGTGGCAAGTGACGTGGCAGGTGACAATCCGCATATGGTGGAAGGCGACGTGGCAAGTGACAATCTGCATCGGGTGACAGGCGACGTGGCA
This sequence comes from Rana muscosa, assembly GCA_029206835.1. Lineage (NCBI taxonomy): Eukaryota > Metazoa > Chordata > Amphibia > Anura > Ranidae > Rana > Rana muscosa. The sequence goes on along the minus strand of CM055116.1, from coordinate 1,011,407,197 downwards.
GGCGACGTGGCAAGTGACAATCTGCATTTGGTGGCAGGTGATGTGGCAAGTGACGTGGCAGGTGACAATCCGCATATGGTGGCAGGCGACGTGGCAAGTGACAATCTGCATCGGGTGACAGGCGACGTGGCAGGCGACGTGGCAAGTGACAATCTGCATTTGGTGGCAGGTGATGTGGCAAGTGACAATCTGCATCTGTGACAGGTGATGTGGCAAGTGACGTGGCAGGTGACAATCCACATTTGGTGGCAGGCGACAATCTGCATCTGGTGACAGGTGACGTGGCAAGTGATGTGGCAGGTGACAATCCGCATTTGGTGGCAGGCGACGTGGCAAGTGACAATTAGAATCTGGTGACAGGTGACGTGGCAAGTGACAATCCGCATTTGGTGGCAGGCGACGGTGGCAAGTGACACACTCGGGGCTCCCATTGATTCTGCATTATGGTGAGTTGAACTATTTAATTTTTTATAACAATGTAATATTAGTAATAATGCGCTTCAATCATCCTGACACCATAACAACCATGGTGCTGTTATGATTGAAGCGCTAACACCAGCCATTTCCCCGATAAATTTACCCCCCAAATTTTTTTTTCTGCCAGTACCCCTCCCGAGACTAGACTCTGGATCCGCCTCTGTACTAGAGCCAATTCACCTACCAGTATGTCTTTGGTATGTTCCAGTTTCAGCTGGTGCCATGACTACTGCCCCAGGTTTCCTATTTCAGGCTGGCTCCTTTCTGTTGATGCATCCTATGGAACTACCCTTGCATGCAGGAACTAGAGCTACCGGTATGTCTCCCTTGTGCATCAGTAGAAACACACCCCCCGAGACTAAGGATCCCCTTCTCCTCCCTCCTCCTCTTCTCTTATTCAAGCTAACAGACTGACTGCAGACTCCACTGTCCACTTTTAAAGCTTGACTCTGCAAGGGTTAATAGCTAATTTTGTCTACAGGAGAGGAGAAAAAGTTTTACTTACCTGATCCTCCACTACCCCAGCAGATCGTGTTCTCCCAGATGATGTTAGGACCCTAGACTAGTTGAGTATGGGGGGGATGATATGAGAAACAGTGTAGCCTGGAGTCTTTCCTGTAAAGACTGGGCATTTGGGGAAGCAGCACTAAGAGAGCATGTAAGGGGGTCTTTCCAACTACGCCAAAAGCATTCATACAGTATAAGAAATGAAATGCAAAAATAATCCTATTACAGGAAACTCATTTCATGAAAGACAATCATCCCACTTTTTTTCACAAAGCATAAAACCAATCGTTCTATACCTCATCATCTACCAAAACAAAAGGGGTAGTTATCTTTATCCATCAATCCTTTACCCTTGAAGTACAACAGGTTTACAAGGACCAAGATAGTAGATTTATAATTATTAAAGGTATCCTATCAGGTAGAGAATTGACGATCGCCAATGTTTATGCACCAAATGACTCTCAAACCACATTCTTCACTCAATTTTTTCACACACTACAACGCTATCATTCGCCTCCATATAATTGTAGCGCCCTCCCCAATATTTGGGGACGCTATGTTTAAAATTTATGGGTGCTCTGAGCCAGTACTTGGGCTTAGACATGTTATTGTTCTAAATTTTGCTTCTGCTCTGGGTGTGATGCTGCCTGGCAGTAATGTTCCCTGTTTGCCTGTAGGTGGCACTGTCACCACCGGCATAGGTTGAACTACAGGGGGTATCACAACACCTTGGGTGTCCTTTCTCGGCAGCCGTGCAGTGGGTGTGGTCTACCCGCTGTGCATGCTGGGAGAGGGTACATAAGGGGCAGACGCTATTGGTTCTGGGTCCTTCTGATGCGCCTTGTGGCCCTCATAGCACGGGGTGCGTGTGTGTGTTCTGGCCCCGGGCACCTTCAGCCCGAGGCTACATCGCTACCTGTTAGGCCCAGCTCTACAACTCAGGAAAGGATCCCAGGCTACCCACCTGCGGGAAGCCCACGCTTGGCAAAGGAGACCAGGGGAGGATCTGTCCCAGAGGAGACTAGCGATGGTACTGCGGTCTCGGGAGGAGGCCTGGAGCTCACCTAAGGATGGATCCATCATCATCATTACAAGCCCTGCAATACGCCAATCCGGCATAAAAGTTCTCTCACTATTGCTTGGCTGGGAGGTTCTGGACTTTTAATAATTCTGTGGCAGAGGATTCCTGATTGTATCCCTATTTTATAAAAAGATATAATTGATTCGTGCTTCATCCCAGCTGCTAGGAACACAAAACGGGACTATCCGGGTGAGCAATACCCACTCAGGCTTGAGTGGCGACGATTGCAACTTTAGTGCTGCGTACCTGAACCTTCCCCTGTTCTTTTCTCATATCTGACTTTCCTCTCAAGCTTCCCTCAGCAAAAGTAAATAAAGCCTGACTGTTTGGGTTTTATATTTGTGTGGACATTCGCCTTTTTGGAGACTTTCTTTCTATACCCTGACAACGGAAGCCTAGGAGGTAGTTCGCAAGACCCAACAAAACCAGCCCATCCCTTAAATGGGGGTAAATGCTACATAATTCTAGGAGGAGACTTCAACTCAGTTTCACAACCAAATCTAGATCGCAGTAAAAAAAAACAATCCTCAAAAAAAAATTCAAATACAACATCCAGATATATTAACAAAATGCAACTTATAGATTCATGGAGAGCACTCAACATAGGAGCACGTAAATAATAGGATTTTTATAACAGCTTACCTGTAAAATCCTTTTCTTGGAGTACATCACGGGACACAGAGCGACATAGTCATTACTAATGGGTTATATAGATACCGTCAGGTGCTGGCACTGGCAACTTCCAAAACCGGAAGTACCCTCCCCTATATAAGCCCCTCCCATCCGGGAGCACCTCAGTTTTGTAGCAAAGCAATAAGTGTCCCCAAAGAGGGGCGGGAGCTCTGTGTCCCGTGATGTACTCCAAGAAAAGGATTTTACAGGTAAGCTGTTATAAAAATCCTATTTTCTTTCTCGTACATCACGGGACACAGAGCGACATAGTCATTACTAATGGGATGTCCTAAAGCAATGCCAAATGAGGGGGGGGATACACCATATATAAGCTGAGCGCTATCAGACATGAGGATCTTTTGCGGCCTGCAACACACTGCGCCCAAAGGCGACATCCTCCTGACTTCTAACGTCCACCTGGTAGAACCTAGTAAACGTGTGAACTGAAGACCATGTTGCGGCCTTACAGATTTGAGCCAGGGAGGCCTGGTGATGCACTGCCCATGAAGTTCCAACTGCTCTCGTGGAGTGCGCTCTAACTTTGAACGGAGGCGGTCTCCTTCTCAAGCCATAAGCTTGCATAATGACCTGTCGAATCCACTTGGCTAAAGTAGATTTTGACGCTGCCTGACCCTTTCTGGGGCCTTCCGGCAGAATAAACAAAGTATCCGTTCTGCGAATCTGAGCAGTGGCTTTTAGATAAGCTTTAACTGCTCTTACTACATCCAAAGAATGCAATAACTTTCCCTCTACCGAAGTAGGTTTGGGGAAAAAAGAAGGAAGAACCACATCTTGGTTCAAATGAAACCTCGATACCACCTTAGGAAGAAAGGCTGGATGAGGACGTAACACTACTCTGTCCTTATGGATAACCAGATATGGCTCCTTACAGGACATAGCTGCTAATTCCGATACTCTTTTAGCCGAACAAATGGCTACTAGAAAAATCAATTTCCTGGTGAGAAGCACCAAGGAAATATGCTGTAATGGTTCAAATGGTTGTTTCTGTAGAACCGACAGAACCAAGTTTAGATCCCATGGACATATGGGAATATTAACCGGAGGACTAATACGCATCACTCCTTGTATAAAGGCTTTGACTAGTGAATGCGAAGCCAAGGGCCTTTGAAAAAATATTGACAAGGCCGAAATCTGACCCTTGATAGTACTCAAGGCAAGCTTCCTATCTACAGCCCACTGTAGGAAGTCCAGAATCCTACCTATTACGTACTTATGTGGATGCCATTTCTTGGCCTCACACCACGCGATGTACGCCTTCCAGATTCTATAGTAGATCTGCCTGGATACCGGCTTCCTGGCATTGATCATGGTAGATACCACAGCATTAGAGAGCCCTCTCTTTTTTAGAATGTGGGCTTCAATAGCCAGGCCGTCAAACCTAGGGCTGGTAAGGAAGGGTGGTATATCGGTCCTTGCGAAAGCAGGTCCGGACGACGTGGGAGAGTCCAAGGACTCCCCACTGAAATTTTACAATCTCCGCATACCACGCTCTTCGGGGCCACGCTGGAGCCACCGGAATCACTGGTTTCTTTTCTACCCTGATTCTGCGGAGTAATCGAGGTAACCATTGTGGCGGTGTGAATGCATATATCAGCTTGAACTGATCCCAAGGGAACACTAGGGCATCCGAGCCGCAAGCTAGGGGATCCCTTGTCCGAGAGACAAACCTGTCCCCCTTTGCGTTGAATCTGGATGCTAGAAGATCTACATCCGATGTTCCCCACCGCTGACATATTGTCCAGAAAACCTCGGGGTGAAGGGACCCTTCCTCTGGGCCTAATTGCTGGCGACTTAGAAAGTCCGCCTTCCAATTCTCCACTCCTGGAATGAATACCGCAGATATGGCTGGGACATATTTTTCTGCCCATTTCAGGATGTAATTTACTTCCCTCTGGGCTGCACGACTCCTGGTGCCCCCCTGATGATTGATATATGCCACTGCTGTGGCATTGTCTGATTGAATTCTGACAGGGGACCCTTGGAGTTTGGATGTCCATGCTACTAGGGCATACCGGGCTGCTCGTATCTCTAAGAGATTGATGGGCAGGGCCTTTTCTGCATCCGACCATCTGCCCTGGAGAGACTATTGCTCCAGTACTGCTCCCCAGCCTATAAGGCTGGCATCTGTAGTGACCACCTTCCAAGAAATCGGACTGAAGGATTTCCTTTTTTCCAGATTCTGGGGAACCAACCACCAACGGAGGCTCTTGCGAACGGAAGGGGACAAGGACATTGTAAGTCTAGGGCCTGAACTTTTTTGTTCCAGGCTGACAGTATGGCCCCTTGCAAATTCCTTGAATGGAATTGACCGTAGGGTACTGCTTCGAATGATGCCACCATTTTTCCCAGCAGCCTCATATACAGGCGTATGGACGGCTGTCTTTTTTGTACCCACTAAGTGGATCAAATCTTTCAAAGACAATACCTTTCCTCGAGGCAAGAATATTTTTCTCTGGCCTGAATCCAACCTTAGCCCCAAGTATTCCAGACTTTTGACTGGTTTTTAGGGCTGACTTGTCTCGGTTGATAATCCAACCGTGAGATTCCAGATACTTGATTGTCTTGTGAACGACCACGTCTAGTTTTTTCACTGAGTGGTCTATCAGCAACAAGTCATCCAGATATGCCATTATCATTACACCTTGTGTTCTTAGATTGGCCAATAAAGGGCCAGAATTTTTGTAAACACTCGTGGTGCTGTGGCCAAACCGAAGGGTAAGGCTCTGAACTGAAAATGGCGCCCTTCTACTGCAAAGCGTAGAAATTTTTGGTGGACTGGAAAGATGGGAATGTGCAAATAAGCATCTTTGATGTCGATCGCGGCTAACCAATCCTCCCCTTGTAGGGCAGTGGCCACCGATCGGATCGACTCCATCGGAAAGTCCTGATATACAGGAATTTGTATAGCCCTTTTAGAATTAATATGGGCCTCCCGTCCGCGTTTGCTTCGGGACTGTAAAGAGGTTTGAGTAAAACCCGAACCCTCATTCTTCCAGGGGAACCTCCATAATTACTCCTTGGAGCAATAGTTGTTCTAGTGCCAACAGGAGGGACTCTCTCTTCCGGGGATCCCTTGGCACGTTTGACCTCAAAAATGGGAAGGAGGAGAGTCTTTTAACTCCAAACTGTATCCCAAACCTACTGCGGAGAGCACCTATCTGTCTTGATCGTGTCCCGCCAGGTCTCTTGCGAACAACTGGAGTCCTCCCCCCACCCGACTGAGTGGGGGCTTCAATGAATTTAACTTTGGGGGAGGTTTTGTACCTCCCCTGACCCAGGGTTTCTCATTACCCTGCTACTGTCCCTGTTTTTTACCCCCGGGAATTGACCGAGGAGGCCGTCGGAACTGTTACACAGCCGATGCCCCAGGGACTGGAGAAGCAGGCCTCTTAAAGAGGGACCTCTAACTCTGTTTTTAACCGGCAAGAGCGTATTTTTACCGCTGGAAATTTTCTGGATATATTTGTCCAGGTTTTCCCTGAATAAGCGTTCACCATGAAATGGGACGCTAACCAGCCATTCTTTACAGGGAGCTTCAGCAGACCAGTTTTTGAGCCATAGGAGCCTACACATATGTACTATAGACAGCGTAAGGCGGGAGGCCTGATGGACTGAATCCTCTATGGCGTCAACCGCAAAGCCTAAGGCTCTAGGTAGATCAGCTAGGGCAAAGCCTGCTGATCTGTCAAGTCCCTCAAGACCTGTTTCAACTGATCCTTCACTGCTTAGCAGACCCCAATAGCTGCTACTGCTGGTTGTATCACCAAGCAGATTTTCATAAGGACTCCAATCTTTTATCTATTGGGTTCTTGAACATTTGGACATTATCCACTGGACATGTCAGTGATTTATACATACAAGAGATGGCTGCGTCCACTGTAGGGACCTTCCATTTTTTTTTTTTTTGATGAACTTATCCTCCATGGGATAGACCACCGGAAATCTCTTGGGGGAATAAATATTTTCTCAGGACGTTCCCAATCCTGGTAAATGAGCCCTTTCAGTAAAGGGTGAAGTGGAAAAGAACAAACAGTCTGGGGGCTTCTAGCGACCCCAACGAGGATACAGTAGTGGTTGATGGTTCCGCAAGGTGCATTTTTAAATGCTGATCGGACCATGTTAGTCAGAGACTGAACCCATAATCTTTCAGCTTGAGATGCTGAGAAAAGGTTCCCCCACTGTTGATTCCTCTATAACAGAATCAACCTCATCCTGATCCCCTTCAGGCAGGTCGATCCCTGTATGGGACTGTTGCTCTGCTAACAGGCACTCTGAAGGAGGAGACGGAGATCGGGCGTGCTTTCCCTGACAGGGAGGCAGCGATAAATGTTGACAATCTCTCTCTAATCCTCCCAGAGCTGAGGAAAAAACCTCCTCTGTTACATACACAGGAGCAGGTGAACTGAGGACAGCCACAGTACCAAGTACCCCTGCGGGGTCTCTACGGTCACTTACCTCTGAACTTCAGGGGAGACTGGTGCAGCAGAAGTATGCCCAAGATCCTCCGAGCCCGATGAGACCCCCTTCGCTTCCTGGAAGATTCAGTTCCGGAGCTTCTGGACGGCATATTCCTAAGCCTAAAGCTGAGGTATTCCAGCCGTAATACACCACTTTTACTGAGAATAGTCTAGCACAATTGCTGCTATATCACAGTTGGTGTCTACTAATGTGCCTTTCTAGGGGATGCCTGTATCAACCGCTTGCTGTATGCCCTTTTTTTTTTTTTTTTAAATGTTGCCAGCTCTGTCTCTGTACTTCATAGCCAGCTCACCACACAAAACTGTGGTTTTTACATGCTGGGACGCCCGCACATGCGCAGAAGCGCTGCGGCGCACACAGAGCGTCATCCCCCAGGCTCCGCCCCCTTTCCTGGCTCACCTCTATATATAGAGGCGCGTGCACGCGCACGCGCGCGGCCACGTGCGCCTACGGCGCTAATTTTGAAAAATGGAGTAGGGACAAGAGCCAGGGCCCCTCTTTGCCGCAGGCCGGGGGATGGACGAGCATTGCAACATGGCAGAGGAAGCAGTTTCCCATAAGAGAACTCACCATCTGCCTGGACTTGCTCTGCTGAGAAGAAACTAGTCCACATGACAAGAAAACATTCCACAGCGGCCTCTAGTGGACAAACACAGGTACCGCAGTCTAATATCTTAAATATATATAAAAAAATATATATATTTTTTTTTTTCTTGACCACCATTAAAAATTATTACATTTTTTTAGTAGTTACAGGCATGCACAGAATTTTGCGGAAAATACCATTAGGTAACAGACAGAAAGACAAATTAGGCTTGGGGGTCCCCCAATAGAACCAAGTTCCTGGGGGCCCCCACTTACCTGTTCCCCGCCGCAGGACTTTGTTTGGTCCACAAAAGCCCAAACTTCACCTATCACGGCAGGCATTGTAATCAAACCTTCAGGGACCGGGTTCCCAAGGATTCCACTCCCCTGGACCTGTATAGCACCCTGCACAGAAAACATCTTGGTCGTGGGTATGACCAGAGCTCTGGATCCCAGGGTCCAGCTCTCCTAAGAGAAGCATTACAGGCAAAACCTTGCTCTTCTCTGCAAGGCCCGGGTACCGACCGTTTAGCTATGAAGCTTTTTTGGTCGGATCCGGAATAGCTTACTGAGGCCCAAAAGAACCTGTACGCAAGCTCAGTGAAAAACACATGTTTCTTCTTGGCCAACACCTTAGACACTGGCAAAAAACTGAGGTGCTCCCGGATGGGAGGGGCTTATATAGGGGAGGGTACTTCCGGTTTTGGAAGTTGCCAGTGCCAGCACCTGACGGTATCTATATAACCCATTAGTAATGACTATGTCGCTCTGTGTCCCGTGATGTACGAGAAAGAAATACTTTCTATTCACATCCTCACAACTCATACTGCCGCCTGGACTACATTTTCTGCACCCCCATTATCCTGACCAACACACATGAAGCTTCAATACAACCTTGTTCCTGGTCAGATCATCATATTACCACACTCATCACTCAATTCATAGGACTCTCTCCAACTCCATACTCTTGGAGACTTAATGAATCTATGCTTACAGATAGTGATGAGCCGAACACCCCCGGGTTCGGTTCGCACCAGAACCCGCGAACGGACCGAAAGTTCGCACGAACTTTAGAACCCTATTAAATACAATGGATGCGAACGTTCGAAATCTAAAGTGCTAATTATAACGACTATTATGCATGTTATTGTCCTAAAAAGGGTTTGGGAACCCGGGTTCTGCACCAGGGGACATGTATCAATGCAAAAATAAGTTTTAAAAACGGCCGTTTTTCTGGAGCAGTCATTTTAATGATGCATAAAGTGGAAAAAAAAAGTCAAATATTCCTTTAAATATCATACCTGGGGGGTGTCTAAAGTATGCCTGTGAAGTGCCACGTGTTTCCCGTGTTTAGAACTGTCCCTGCACAAAATTACATTTCTAAAGGAAAAAAAGCCATTTAAAACTGCTTGCGGCTTTAATGTAATGCCTGGTCCCGGTAATATGGATGAAAATCTTTAAGAAAAATGGCATAGCTACCCCATCACACCCCCCCCCCTACCCCAGCCCATTACCAGCCCCTTTGGGTCTTGTATGGATATTAAGGGGAACCCCGCACACAAAATAAAAAAGGCCCTATATACTCTGAACAGCCGTATACAGGCGGTGCATACAAGACAGGGACTGTAGGTTTGTTCTTATGTAGAATCTGTTTGTAATTTTGAACAGGTACATTGTTTAAGTGTAGCTCCAGCCAAAAAATCTATTTTTAAGCTTTTTGGAAAACATAGGGAAGGGTTATCACCCCTGTAACATTTGTTTTGCTGTCTGTGCAGTGTGCACCTGTTCAGAACAGTTCACCTCACTTTCCGTCCTAATGACAAATGTTTTTTGAAAATTTGGGGTTTTTATTGAAACAAGAATTGGTGATAAAGAATCAGTGGAGAGGAGACACTTTTTTTCCCATATTAACTCTTATGCCGCGTACACACGATCATTATTCACGGCGGTTAAAAAACCGCCGTGAATAATGACAGGAAAAACGAGGGAACCGCTTTGGTTCCAAGGGTTCCCTACACACGGTCGTTTTTCCCGTAATTTTTTCTCTTGACGAGAAAAATGACCGTCTGTGGGCTCCGCGGCAGTGTCTCCCTATGGGAAAACTGCCGCGGAAAAAAATGATGGAAAAAACGATGAGAAAATTTAGAACATGTTCTAATTTTTCTCGTCGTTTTTTCGGCCGTTTTTCTCAACGAGAAAAACGACATAAAGCCCACAGACGATCGTTTTTCTCGGCGGAAAAAAAAATGCAGTTTTTCTCGTCGAGAAAAGCAGTCGTGTGTACGCGGCATAACAGGAGAGAATTTGCCTTCCTAGGGGTAGATTTCCTCTCCCTTCCTGTTGTATCCTTCCGTTTGCAAGTAGGAGTCGTTTGTAAGTTGGATGTTTGAAAGTAGGGGCCTGCCGTATATACTCAGCTGAAATTTGCCCCTTACATGTTGGTGTTGCCACAACACTGTGAGCCCTCACAGTTACTCTTGGTGGGCGCATGAATGGGCCCTGCTGTGACTTATTAGATCAAGAATTGTAATTGCATGCCCCCGTTGAACAGGGGCTGAAAAAATGGGCCTTTGGTGGTGGTGGTGGTGTTGACACAACACTGTAAGGCCTCACAGTTAGTCTTGGTGGGCGCAGGAATGGGCCCTGCTGTGAATTATTAGATCAAGAATTGTAATTACATGCCCCTGTTAAACAGGGGCAGAAAAATTGGGCCTTAGGCACAGGTGCCACAACACTGCAACCCCTCACAGATACTGTACTTGGAGCACAGCAATGAGCCCTGTTGCAAAGTATTGCATCAAGAATTGTAATTACACGCCCCTGTTAAACAGGGGCTGAAAAATTGGACCTTTGGTGGTGGTGGTGGTGTTGACACAACACTGTAAGGCCTCACAGTTAGTCTTGGTGGGTGCAGGAATGGGCCCTGCTGTGAATTATTAGATCAAGAATTGTAATTACATGCCTCTGTTAAACAGGGGCAGAAAAATTGAGCCTTAGGCACTGGTGCCACAACACTGCAACCCCTCACAGATACTGTACTTGGAGCACAGCAATGAGCCCTGTTGCAAAGTATTGCATCAAAAATTGTAATTACACGCCCCTGTTAAACAGGGGCTGAAAAATTGGGCCTTAGCCACTGGTGCTGGTGCCACGACACTGCAACCACTCCCAGATACTCTAGTTGGAGTGCAGGAATGAGCCTTGCTGCAAAGCATTGCATAAAAAATTGTAATAACACACCCCTGTTAAACAGGGGCTGAAAAATTGGGCCTTAGCCACTGGTGGCGGCACCCAGAAACAAAAATGTTCTTCCAAGCTATCATCGTCAATCGGATCATTGAGGAGGAGGAGGATAGTCAGTCAACATAACAGGACAGTCTCTCAGCATTAGGGATGAGCTTCGTGTTCGAGTCGAACATACGTTCGACTCGAACATCGGCTGTTCGATCGTTCGACGAAGATCGAACGATTTGGGCCGTTCGCGCCAAATTCGAGTGACGCGAACGGCCCACAATGCACTACGCCATCGCAGTGTCATCCAGGCGCTGTGATTGGCCAAGCATGCACTGTGACCCCGCATGCTTGGCCAATCACAGCGCCGGCAGCGAGGAGAGCAATGATTGGCCACAGGCAGGATGCCTGTGGCCAATTATTGCTGAGGGTGTTTAGTACACGCCCCACACTATAAAAGGCCGCCAGCACGGCGGCCTAGTGTAGTGTGTTCCGGAGCAGGGAAAGAGAAGCATAGGCAGGGACAGTGACATTTATTTTTTCTTGCTTAACCTGGATTCCTTTAGTTTAGGGAAAGAGAAGGATAGGTAGGGAGAGTGTCAGTGTGTTTTACTGTGCGAATCCTTGTTTCTAGGGACAGGGAAGGACAGTGAGGGAATTCTCCTTGTGCTATAGTGTGCTTTAAAAAAACATTTTTTCTAGGGACAGAAAACTATAGGTAGGGAGAGTGTCAGTGTGTTTTACTGTGCGAATCCTTGTTTCTAGGGACAGGGAAGGACAGTGAGGGAATTCTCCTTGTGCTATAGTGTGCTTTAAAAAAACATTTTTTCTAGGGACAGAAAACTATAGGTAGGGAGAGTGTCAGTGTGTTTTACTGTGCGAATCCTTGTTTCTAGGGACAGGGAAGGACAGTGAGGGAATTCTCCTTGTGCTATAGTGTGCTTTAAAAAAACATTTTTTCTAGGGACAGAAAACTATAGGTAGGGAGAGTGTCAGTGTGTTTTACTGTGCGAATCCTTGTTTCTAGGGACAGGGAAGGACAGGGAGGGAAATTCTCCTTGTGCTATAGTGTGCTTTAAAAAAAACATTTTTTCTAGGGACAGAAAACTATAGGTAGGAAGAGTGTCAGTTTCTTTCACTGTGATAATCCTTGTTTCTAGGGACAGGGAAGGAAAGTGAGGGAAATTCTCCTTGTGCTATAGTGTGCTTTAAAAAAACATTTTTTCTAGGGACAGAAAACTATAGGTAGGAAGAGTGTCAGTTTCTTTCACTGTGATAATCCTTGTTTCTAGGGACAGGGAAGGAAAGTGAGGGAAATTCTCCTTGTGCTATAGTGTGCTTTAAAAAAACATTTTTTCTAGGGACAGAAAACTATAGGTAGGAAGAGTGTCAGTTTCTTTCACTGTGATAATCCTTGTTTCTAGGGACAGGGAAGGAAAGTGAGGGAAATTCTCCTTGTGCTATAGTGTGCTTTAAAAAAACATTTTTTCTAGGGACAGAAAACTATAGGTAGGAAGAGTGTCAGTTTCTTTCACTGTGATAATCCTTGTTTCTAGGGACAGGGAAGGACAGTGAGGGAAATTCTCCTTGTGCTATAGTGTGCTTTAAAAAAACATTTTTTCTAGGGACAGAAAACTATAGGTAGGAAGAGTGTCAGTTTCTTTCACTGTGATAATCCTTGTTTCTAGGGACAGGGAAGGAAAGTGAGGGAAATTCTCCTTGTGCTATAGTGTGCTTTAAAAAAAAATTTTTTCTAGGGACAGAAAACTATAGGTAGGAAGAGTGTCAGTTTCTTTCACTGTGATAATCCTTGTTTCTAGGGACAGGGAAGGAAAGTGAGGGAAATTCTCCTTGTGCTATAGTGTGCTTTAAAAAAACATTTTTTCTAGGGACAGAAAACTATAGGTAGGAAGAGTGTCAGTTTCTTTCACTGTGATAATCCTTGTTTCTAGGGACAGGGAAGGAAAGTGAGGGAAATTCTCCTTGTGCTATAGTGTGCTTTAAAAAAACATTTTTTCTAGGGACAGAAAACTATAGGTAGGAAGAGTGTCAGTTTCTTTCACTGTGATAATCCTTGTTTCTAGGGACAGGGAAGGACAGTGAGGGAAATTCTCCTTGTGCTATAGTGTGCTAAAGCATTCCTCATCAACCATCTTTGAAATCCTTGTTTTTTTGGACAGTCAGGGAAATTGTCGTTGTGCTATTCTGTGCAAAAGCAATCATCCTCAACCATATTTAGAAATCCTTAAGTAAAGGGACAGAGAAGGACACCTGAAGGTAGCCCTTATTGCTTTTTTCCCATCTCCCTGCAGGCCATCTATTAGAATGTCTGGAAGGCAAACAAGGAGAGGCAGACAGTCAGGAGGCAATAAAAGAGGGCAAGCAGGCTCTGTGTCTGGGGGCAACAGTGCTGGTCGTGGACGCGGTGCATTGTCATCAGCACATGGCCATGGGACACGCTTGTCCTTCTTTTCGGCAGCTGGACATGTTGAGCCACATCATGCCGAAGACTTGGTAGAGTGGATGACCAAGCCCTCCTCCTCCTCCTCATCCTCTCTCACCCAGGCTCAGGGTACTGGAAAAGCAGCTGCCAAAGCGTCCTCTTCCCTGGTATCAATGTCAGACTCATCATCAGTCACTCCTTCCCTAGACCCACCATGTCCTCCTCCTGAGGAGTCCCACGAACTGTTTGAGCACAGTGTTGGGTACATGCTCCAGGAGGATGCCCAGCGTTTCGAAGGGTCTGATGATGAAACCCAGCTACAGGAAGGCAGTAGCGTGAGAGCAGACAGAGGGGATGCTCAAGAAGGACACCAATCTGGCAGTCATGTTCCAGCAGCTGCAGCATACTGCCAGATTGGCTCCAGTGATGAGGAGGGAGGGGATGATGAGGTCACTGACTCCACGTGGGTGCCTAATAGGAGAGAGGAGGAGGAGGAGGATGAGGAGGAGGCACATCTCCAACGAGGCAGGATGACCTTTGGTGGCCAGCGTAAGGGCAGTACACCGACGGAATCACACCGCAGAGCTCCGCCTGTGCAGGGCGCAGCCTCTGCCCGTCATTCAAAAAGTTCTTTGGTGTGGGCCTTTTTTGAGGCTAGTGCATCAGATCGCACAGCTGCTGTTTGCAACATATGTCTCAAGCGTATATCGCGTGGCCAAAACATCAGCCGCTTGGGTACCACATGCCTGACCAGACATATGTTGACCTGCCATGCAGCTCGTTGGCAAGCCTACCTCAAAGACCCACACCAAAGAACAAAGCGGACCTCTCCTTGCACCGCATCAGCTGGGATCTCCAACCCCACTATAACTTCAGTCCTCTCTGAAACATGCACTGAGAGGAATGAAGGTGTAGAATTAGGTGTGTCACAGCCAAGTACTTGCGGCCACTCTGCTAGCAGTACACCGACGTCCGATTCTAGCAGGCAAATTTCCCTGCCCCAGCTGCTGGACCGTCGAAAGAAGTTCACTCCCAGCCATCCACATGCCCAGCGGTTGAATGCTAGCTTGGCTAAATTGCTAGCGCTTTAACTGCTGCCTTTTCAGTTGGTAGACTCGGCCCCCTTCCGTGAGTTTGTGCAATGTGCGGTTCCTCAGTGGCAGGTTCCCAAACGCCACTTTTTCTCACGGAAGGCTATTCCGGCTCTCTACCGGCATGTGGAAGGCAATGTCTTGGCCTCGCTGGACAGGGCGGTCAGCGGTAAGGTGCATATTACCGCTGACTCATGGTCCAGCAGGCATGGACAGGGACGTTACCTTTCTTTCACGGCCCATTGGGTCACTCTTTTGGCAGCTGGGAAGGATGCAGGACAAGGTGCAGTAGTGTTGGAGGTTGTTCCACCGCCACGCCTCCAAAATGCTACTACTGGTTGTGACACACCTCTCTCCTCCACCCCCTCCTCTTCTTCTTCCTCCATGGCCTCTTCCTGTGGTTTGTCCTCGGAACCAGCGGTGCTCCGTAGGCGTTCAAGGGGCTACGCAAGTACGCAGGCAAAAAGATGCCATGCCGTGCTTGCGCTGGTGTGTTTGGGGGACAGAAGCCACACTGGGGCAGAGGTCCTGTCTGCTCTGCAGGGCCAGGCCGAGAGGTGGTTGACGCCACGCCAGCTTAAGCCAGGAATGGTGGTTTGCGACAATGGCACCAACCTCCTCTCCGCCCTCCGACAGGGACAACTGACCCATGTGCCCTGTGTGGCTCACGTCCTTAACCTGGTGGTGCAGCGGTTCTTGGGCAGGTACCCGGGCTTACAGGATGTCCTGAGGCAGGCCAGGAAAGTCTGTGTGCATTTCCGCAGATCTTATAATGCCAGTGCTCGCCTGGCTGAGCTGCAAAAGGAGTTGAACCTGCCCAAGAACCGCCTTATATGTGACATGCCCACCAGGTGGAACTCAACGTTGGCCATGCTGCAGCGGCTGTACACGCAGCAGAGGGCCATCAATGAGTACCTGTGCGACTACGGCACCAGGACAGGGTCAGGGGAGCTTGTTTTTTTTTCTCCACGCCAGTGGGGCATGATCAGGGATGCATGCACTGTCCTGCCACCATTTGAGGAGGCCACGAGGATGGTGAGCAGTGACAGTGCATGCATCAGTGACACTGTACCTCTTGTCCACCTGTTGGAGCACATGCTGCGTGGAATAATGGACAGGGCACTTGAGGCAGAACAGAGGCAGGAAGAGGAGGACTTCCTTGCCTCTCAAGGCCCCCTTTACCCAGACAGTGTTCCTTCTGTCCCACCCATCGCACAGGAAGAGGAGGAGGAGGAGGAGGAGGATTGTGTCAGCATGGAGGTGGAGGCTGGCACTCAGCATCATCAGCAGCAGTCTTTTAGGGATGATTTACAGTCCCAAGAAACCAGTGGACTTGTACGTGGCTGGGAGGAGGTGGCTGCGGATCATGTCGTCCTTAGTGACCCAGAGGACTCCGGAGCGAATGCCTCAGCAAACCTACGCTGCATGGCCTCCCTGATCCTGCAAAGTCTGCGGAAGGATCCTCGTATTCTTCGGATCAAGGAGAGGGACCATTACTGGCTGGCCACTCTCCTTGATCCACGGTACAAGGGTAAGGTTGCGGACCTTATGTTACCGTCGCAGAGGGAGCAGAGGATGAGACAACTCCGGGAGGCCTTGCAGAAAGGTCTGTGCAACGCGTTCCCAGAGACTGGGAGGTTACAAACTCCTGGTCCTGGACAACGAGTTGCTGAGGCTTCGGCCAGTCAAAGAAGGAGCGGTGGGGAAGGTGGCCGTCTGACCGATGCGTTCAGACAATTCTTTAGTCCGCAGCCCCAAAGTATGATCGGTTCCAGCAACCATCGCCAGCGTCTGATAAACATGGTGCAGGAATATCTAGGGGCAAGGTCAGACTTGGACACCTTCCCCACCGAAAATCCTCTGGCTTACTGGGTCTTGAGGATGGATCACTGGCCAGAGCTTGCACAGTATGCAATTGAGCTACTGGCCTGTCCTGCATCCAGCGTTCTTTTGGAACGCACATTCAGTGCTGCTGGAGGATTTGTCACGGATCACAGGGTGCGCCTGTCCACCGACTCGGTTGATCGACTGACTTTCATCAAGATGAACCAGTCTTGGATCACCACCAGCTACCACACACCTGATGCTGATATAACAGACTAATTGATTTTAACATGTCACATCCCTTCAAGACTGATGCTGATGCTGAGTGCCTGTGCTGTTATGTTGACTGGCTATCCTCCTCCTCCGAGTCCTCAATGATACGATTGATGATGATAGCTTGGAAGATCATTTTTGTTTATGGGTGCCGCCACCAGTGGCTAAGGCCCAATTTTTCAGCCCCTGTTTTACAGGGGCGTGTAATTACAATTTTTTTAGCAATAATTTGCCATAGGGCTCATTGCTGTGCTCCAAGTACAGTATCTGTGAGGGGTTGGAGTGTTGTGGCACCAGTGCCTAAGGCCCAATTTTTCAGCCCCTGTTTAACAGGGGCGTGTCATTACAATTTTTGAAGCAATACTTTGCAACAGGGCTCATTGCTGTGCTCCAAGTACAGTATCTGTGAGGGGTTGTAGTGTTGTGCCACCAGTGCCTAAGGCCCAATTTTTCAGCCCCTGTTCAACAGGGGCATGCAATTACAATTCTTGATCTAATAATTCACAGCAGGGCCCATTGCTGCACCCACCAAGAGTAACTCTGAGGGCTTACAGTGTTGTGGCAACGCCACCACCACCACGAAAGGCCCAATTTTTCAGCCCCTGTTCAAAAGGGGCATGTAATTACAATTCTTGATCTAATAATTCACAGCAGGGCCCATTGCTGCACCCACCAAGAGTAACTCTGAGGGCTTACAGTGTTGTGGCAACGCCACCACCACCACCACCACGAAAGGCCCAATTTTTCAGCCCCTGTTCAAAAGGGGCATGTAATTACAATTCTTGATCTAATAATTCACAGCAGGGCCCATTGCTGCACCCACCAAGAGTAACTCTGAGGGCTTACAGTGTTGTGGCAACGCCACCACCACCACCACCACGAAAGGCCCAATTTTTCAGCCCCTGTTCAAAAGGGGCATGTAATTACAATTCTTGATCTAATAATTCACAGCAGGGCCCATTCCTGCACCCACCAAGAGTAACTCTGAGGGCTTACAGTGTTGTGGCAACACCACCACCACCACCACCACCACGAAAGGCCCAATTTTTCAGCCCCTGTTCAAAAGGGGCATGTAATTACAATTCTTGATCTAATAATTCACAGCAGGGCCCATTGCTGCACCCACCAAGAGTAACTCTGAGGGCTTACAGTGTTGTGGCAACACCACCACCACCACCACCACCACGAAAGGCCCAATTTTTCAGCCCCTGTTCAACAGGGGCATGCAATTACAATTCTTGATCTAATAATTCACAGCAGGGCCCATTGCTGCACCCACCAAGAGTAACTGTCAGGGCTTACAGTGTTGTGGCACCAGCACCACCATCAAAGGCCAAATTTTTACTACCACTGTTCAACAATTATATGTAATTAAAATTCCTGATATAATAGTTGACAGCAGGGTGTTCCAGCACCAACCAAGAGTAACTGTGAGTGCTTACAGTGTTGTGCCAACACCAACAACTAAGGGGCCTATTTCTGCAGAGTATATACGGCAGGTCCCTACTTTCAAACATCCAACTTACAAACGACTCCTACTTGCAAACGCAAGAAGACAACAGGAAGTGAGAGGAAATCTACCCCTAGGAAGGAAAATTCTCTCCTGTAAGAATTAATATGGGAGAAAGGTGTCTCCTCTGTACTGATGCTTTATCACCAATCCTTGTTTCAAGAAAAACACCACATTTCAAAAACAGTTGTCATTGGGACGGAAAGTGAGGTGAAATGTTCTGAACAGGGGCACAGACAGCAAAACAAATGTTACAGGGGTGATAACCCTTACCTATGTTTTCCAAAAAGTTTAAAAATAGATTTTTGGGCTGGAGCTACACTTAAACAATGTACCTGTTCAAAATTACAAACACATTCTACATAAGAACAAACCTACAGTCCCTGTCTTGTATGCACCGCCTGTATACGGCTGTTCAGAGTATATAGGGCCTTTTTTATTTTATGTGCGGGGTTCCCCTTAATATCCATACAAGACCCAAAGGGGCTGGTAATGGGCTGGGGTAGGGGGGGGTCATGGGGTAGCTATGCCATTTTTCTTAAAGATTTTCATCCATATTACCGGGACCAGACATTACATTAAAGCCGCAAGCAGTTTTAAATGGCTTTTTTTTCCTTTAGAAGTGTCATTTTGTGCAGGGACAGTTCTAAACACGGGAAACACGTGGCACTTCACAGGCATACTTTAGACACCCCCCAGGTACGATATTTAAAGGAATATTTGACTTTTTTTTTTTCACTTTATGCATCATTAAAATGACTGCTCCCGAAAAACGACCGTTTTTAAAACTTCTTTTTGCATTGATACATGTCCCCTGGTGCACAACCCGGGTTCCCAAACCCTTTTTAGGACAATAACATGCATAATAGTTGTTATAATTAGCACTTTAGAATTCGAACGTTCGCATCTATTGTATTTAATAGGGTTCTAATGTTCGTACGAACTTTCGGTCCGTTCGCGGGTTCTGGTGCGAACCGAACCCGGGGGTGTTCGGCTCATCACTACTCAGCATCAGCATCAGTCTTGAAGGGATGTGACATTTCAAAATAAATTAGACTGTTATATCAGCTTCAGGTGTTTGGTAGCTGGTGGTGATCCAAGACTGGTTCATCTTTATGAAGGTCAGTCGATCAACAGAGTCGGTGGACAGGCGCACCCTGTGATCCGTGACAAATCCTCCAGCAGCACTGAATGTGCGTTCTGAAAGAACACTGGATGCAGGACAGGCCAGTAGCTCAATTGCATACTGTGCAAGCTCTGGCCAGTGATCCATCCTCAAGACCCAGTAAGCCAGAGGATTTTCGGTGGGGAAGGTGTCCAAGTTTGACCTTGCCCCTAGGTATTCCTGCACCATGTATATCAGACGCTGGCGATGGTTGCTGGAACCGATCATACCTTGGGGCTGCGGACTAAAGAATTGCTTCGGTCAGACGGCCACCTTCCCCACCGCTCCTTCTTTGACTGACCGAAGCCTCAGCAACTCGTTGTCCAGGACCAGGAGTTTGTAACCTCCCAGTCTCTGGGAACGCGTTGCACAGACCTTTCTGCAAGGCCTCCCGGAGTTGTCTCATCCTCTGCTCCCTCTGCGACGGTAAGATAAGGGCCGCAACCTTACCCTTGTACCGTGGATCAAGGAGAGTGGCCAGCCAGTAATGGTCCCTCTCCTTGATCCGAAGAATACGAGGATCCTTCCGCAGACTTTGCAGGATCTGGGAGGCCATGCAGCGTAGGTTAGCTGAGGCATTCAGTCCGGAATCCTCTGGGTCACTAAGGACGACATGATCCGCAGCCACCTCCTCCCAGCCACGTACAAGTCCACTGGTTTCTTGGGACTGTAAATCATCCCTAAAAGACTGCTGCTGATGATGCTGAGTGCCAGGCTCCACCTCCATGCTGACACAATCCTCCTCCTCCTCCTCCTCTTCCTGTGCGATGGGTGGGACAGAAGGAACACTGTCTGGGTAAAGGGGGCCTTGAGAGGCAAGGAAGTCCTCCTCTTCCTGCCTCTGTTCTGCCTCAAGTGCCCTATCCATTATTCCACACAGCGTATGTTCCAACAGGTGGACAAGAGGCACAGTGTCACTGATGCATGCACTGTCACTGCTCACCATCCTCGTGGCCTCCTCAAATGGTGCCAGGACAGTGCATGCATCCCTGATCATGCCCCACTGGCGTGGTGAAAAAAACCCGAGCTCCCCTGACCCTTTCCTGGTGCCGTAGTCGCACAGGTACTCATTGATGGCCCTCTGCTGCGTGTGCAGCCGCTGCAGCATGGCCAACGTTGAGTCCCACCTGGTGGGCATGTCACATATAAGGCGGTTCTTGGGCAGGTTCAACTCCTTTTGCAGCTCAGCCAGGCGAGCACTGGCATTATAAGATCTGCGGAAATGCACACAGACTTTCCTGGCCTGCCTCAGGACATCCTGTAAGCCCGGGTACCTGCCCAAGAACCGCTGCACCACCAGGTTAAGGACGTGAGCCACACAGGGCACATGGGTCAGTTGTCCCTGTCGGAGAGCGGAGAGGAGGTTGGTGCCATTGTCGCAAACTACCATTCCTGGCTTAAGCTGGCATGGCGTCAACCACCTCTCGGCCTGCCCCTGCAGAGCAGACAGAACCTCTGCCCCAGTGTGGCTCCTGTCCCCCAAACACACCAGCGCAAGCACGGCATGGCATCTTTTTGCCTGCGTACTTGCGTAGCCCCTTGAACGCCTACGGAGCACCGCTGGTTCATAGGACAAACCACAGGAAGAGGCCACGGAGGAAGAAGAAGAGGAGGGGGTGGAGGACAGAGGTGTGTCACAACCAGTAGTAGCATTTTGGAGGCGTGGCGGTGGAACAACCTCCAACACTACTGCACCTTGTCCTGCATCCTTCCCAGCTGCCAAAAGAGTGACCCAATGGGCCGTGAAAGAAAGGTAACGTCCCTGTCCATGCCTGCTGGACCATGAGTCAGCGGTAATATGCACCTTACCGCTGACCGCCCTGTCCAGCTAGGCCAAGACATTGCCTTCCACATGCCGGTAGAGAGCCGGAATAGCCTTCTGTGAGAAAAAGTGGCGTTTGGGAACCTGCCACTGAGGAACCGCACATTGCACAAACTCACGGAAGGGGGCCGAGTCTACCAACTGAAAAGGCAGCAGTTGAAGCGCTAGCAATTTAGCCAAGCTAGCATTCAACCGCTGGGCATGTGGATGGCTGGGAGTGAACTTCTTTTGACGGTCCAGCAGCTGGGGCAGGGAAATTTGCCTGCTAGAATCGGACGTTGGTGTACTGCTAGCAGAGTGCCCGCAAGTACTTGGCTGTGACACACCTAATTCTACACCTTCATTCCTCTCAGAGCAGGTTTCAGAGAGGACTGAAGGTATAGTGGGGTTGGAGATCCCAGCTGATGCGGTGCAAGAAGAGGTCAGCTTTGTTCTTTGGTGTGGGTCTTTAAGGTAGGCTTGCCAACGAGCTGCATGGCAGGTCAACATATGTCTGGTCAAGCATGTGGTGCCCAAGCGGGTGATGTTTTGGCCACGCGATATACGCTTGAGACATATGTTGCAAACAGCAGCTGTGCGATCTGATGCACTCGACTCAAAAAAGGCCCACACCAAAGAACTTTTTGAATAACGGGCAGAGGCAGCGCCCTGCACAGGCGGAGCTCTGCGGTGTGATTCCGTCGGTGTGCTGCCCTTACGCTGGCCCCCGAGGGCATCCTGCCTCGTTGGAGATGTGCCTCCTCCTCATCCTCCTCCTCCTCCTCTCTCCTATTAGGCACCCACGTGGAGTCAGTGACCTCATCATCCCCTCCCTCCTCATCACTGGAGCCAATCTGGCAGTATGCTGCAGCTGCTGGAACATGACTGCCAGATTGGTGTCCTTCTTGAGCATCCCCTCTCTCTGCTCTCACGCTACTGCCTTCCTCTAGCTGGGTATCATCATCAGACCCTTCGAAACGCTGGGCATCCTCCTGGAGCATGTACCCAACACTGTGCTCAAACAGTTTGGGGGACTCCTCAGGAGGACATGGTTGGTCTAGGGAAGGAGTGACTGATGATGACATTGATACCAGGGAAGAGGACGCTTTGGCAGCTGCTTTGCCAGTACCCTGAGCCTGGGTGAGAGAGGATGAGGAGGATGAGGAGGGCTTGGTCATCCACTCTACCAAGTCTTCGGCATGATGCGGCTCAACACGTCCAGCTGCCGAAAAGAAGGACAAGCGTGTCCCATGGCCACGTGCTGATGGCGATGCACCGCGTCCACGGCCAGCACTGTTGTCTCTAGACACAGAGCCTGCTTGCCCTCTTTTTTTGTCTCCTGACTGTCTGCCTCTCCTTGTTTGCCTTCCAGACATTCTAATGGCCTGCAGGGAAATGGGAAAAGCAGCAATACAGGCTAAGTTAAGGTGTAATATGGTCAGGAGGCACACTCCGCCCGCTGTAAGTGCCGCAAAATCCTGTTTGTGTAACACACCAGGAAAAAGCAGCAATACAGGCTAAGTTAAGGTGTAATATGGTCAGGAGGCACACTCCGCCCACTGTAAGTGCCGCAAAATCCTGTTTGTGTAACACACCAGGCAAAAGCAGCAATACAGGCTAAGTTAAGGTGTAATATGGTCAGGAGGCACACTCCGCCCGCTGTAAGTGCCGCAAAATCCTGTTTGTGTAACACACCAGGAAAAAGCAGCAATACAGGCTAAGTTAAGGTGTAATATGGTCAGGAGGCACACTCTGCCCGCTGTAAGTGCCGCAAAATCCTGTTTGTGTAACACACCAGGAAAAAGCAGCAATACAGGCTAGGTTCAGGTGTAATATGGTCAGGAGGCACACTCCGCCCGCTGTAAGTGCTGCAAAATCCTGTTGGTGTAACACACCAGGAAAAAGCAGCAATACGGGCTAACTTCAGGTGTATAATGTGCAGGAGGCTTAGCAACAATGACACTGACACTGTCCCCTGCCTATCCTTCTCTCTCCCTGCACACAAGGTTTATCAAAGTATATGACACTGACACTCTCCCTGCCTATCCTTCTCTCTCCCTACACACAAAGTTTAGCAAAGAATATGACACTGACACTCTCCCTGCCTATCCTTCTCTGTCCCTACACACAAGGTTTAGCAAAGAATAGATATGACACTGTCCCTGCCTATCCTTCACTTTCCCTGCTCCGGAACACACTACACAAGGCCGCCACGCTGGCGGCCTTTTATAGTGTGGGGCGTGTACTAAACCCCCTCAGCTATAATTGGCCACAGGCAAACGCAACCACTGTGCCCGTCATACGCAGCCACTGTGCCCAGCAAACGCAACCACTGTGCCCAGCAAACGCAACCACTGTGCCCGTCATACGCAGCCACTGTGCCCAGCAAACGCAACCACTGTGCCCGTCATACGCAGCCACTGCACCCAGCAAACGCAAACACTGTGCCCGTCATACGCAACCACTGCACCCAGCAAATGCAACCACTGTGCCCGTCATACGCAGCCACTGCACCCAGCAAACGCAAACACTGTGCCCGTCATACGCAACCACTGCACCCAGCAAACGCAACCACTGTGCCCGTCATACGCAACCACTGTGCCCGTCATACGCAGCCACTGTGCCCGTCAAACGCAGCCACTGTGCCCGTCAAACGCAGCCACTGTGCCCGTCAAACGCAGCCACTGTGCCCAGCAAACGCAACCACTGTGCCAAGCAAACGCAACCACTGTGCCCGTCATACACAGCCACTGTGCCCAGCAAACGCAACCACTGTGCCCGTCAAACGCAGCCACTGTGCCCATCAAACGCAGCCACTGTGCCCGTCAAACGCAACCACTGTGCCCGTCAAACGCAACCACTGTGCCCGTCAAACGCAGCCACTGTGCCCATCAATTGCTGTCAGATTGTCAGCTCCCTGGGGATAAGCTGATCGCCCATCCGTGCTGCTGGAGGGAGCCCAGACCACCATAAATGAGGGACCTGCAGACTTGGTCATGGTAAGTGAGACCATCCCATATCCCACTCCATATTCCCCGAGGACAGGGACCTCCACCTCCCCCCCAAGACAGAGACCCCCTTCTCCCCCCTGAGGACAGAGACCCCCTTCTCCCCCCTGAGGACAGGGACTCCCTTCTCTCCTGGGGACAGGGATTACCTTCTCCTCTGGGGACAGGGACTCCCTTCTCCTCTGGGGACAGGGACTCCCTTCTCCTCTGGGGACAGGGACTCCCTTCTCCTCTGGGGACAGGGACTCCCTTCTCCTCTGGGGACAGGGACTCCCTTCTCCTCTGGAGACAGGGACTCCCTTCTCCTCTGGAGACAGGGACTCCCTTCTCTCCTGGGGACAGGGACTCCCTTCTCCTCTGGGGACAGGGACTCCCTTCTCCTCTGGGGACAGGGACTCCCTTCTCTCCTGGGGACAGGGACTCCCTTCTCTCCTGGGGACAGGGACTCCCTTCTCTCCTGGGGACAGGGACCCCCTCCCCCCCCCAAAACAGAGACCCCTTCTCCCCCCCTGAGGACAGGGAAACCTTCTCCCCCCTGAGGACAGGGAAACCTTCTCCCCCCTGAGGACAGGGAAACCTTCCCCCCCTGGGGACAGGGACCCCTTCTCTCCTGGGGACAGGGACCCCTTCTCTCCTGGGGACAGGGACCCTTTCTCTCCTGGGGACAGGGACCCCTTCTCCCCTGGAAACAGGGACCCTCTGGGCCACTCACCTGGGAACAGGAACTCCTCCTCTCCTGGGGACAGGGACCCCCTTCTCACTCTGGGGCAGGGATCCTATCTCACCTGGGGGCAGAAACTCCATCTCACCTGAGGGCAGGAACTCCATCTCCCCTGGCAACGGGGACTTCATCTCACCTAGGGACCCCATCTTTCCTAGGGATCAGGACCCCACCTCCCCTAAGAACAGGAACCTGATCACCCTGTGTGTGCCAAACTCACTGCCCTGCCTGCCATGTGTCCTGTGTGAGGGCCCTTCTGTGACAGCTCTTATCAGGACTTCATCCCACTGTGTAATCCCCCTACATGACTGACCCCTCTGTGTGCACCCCTTACATGGGGAACTCCTCTGTTTGCTACCCCTAAATGTCTGCATACTCTGACCACCACCTGTACCATTTCCACATCCTCTGACTGCCTCCTGTATCCTGTCCGCCATCCTCTGACCACCTCCTCTATCCTGTGCACATGTTCTGACCACCTATTGACTGCAGCCTCTAACCACCTCCTGTATCCTGTCCGCAGCCTCTAACCTGTCTGCAATCTCTGACTATCTCTTGTCTTTTATCGTGTCTGCAGTCTCTTAGGGAGAGTCTGGAGAGGAATCAAGAGTGAGAGCGTCGCCGGGATTGGGATTACGGGAGGAGTCAGACGTGTATGGACTGTGGAGAACAGACTATAGAATAAAACCAGAGCCACCAACCAGGAGCCATCTAACTGAGACCTGCACGCTGTGTCAGTGACAGCGCCGTCAGGCCAGTCTGAGGGGGGGGGTGTCACTGATGTAAGGGGGGAGTGAATGCAATTATGTAAGGGGGCACTGATATAAAGGTTTTCCCTTATATCAGTATTCACTCTGCGGAAGGTGGTCTCTGGTCACCAGAGTCCCCCCCCCACATCACATTTCCCGGCATTCCCCCTTACATCAGAGTCGGCAGGCTTCCCCCTTACAGTGCAAGGGAACTCAGATGTAAAGGAAAATGCTGCAGAGCATAATCTATGGAGGAACTCTGATGTAAGGGGTGCTCTGGTCACCAGAGACCACCTTATATCAGAGTCCACTGCATTCCTATTTACATCAGAGTTCCCACTTACATCAGGGTCTGCAGCATTGCCCTTTACATCAGTGTTCCCCTTTACATCAGGGTTGGCAGAGTTCCCCCTGTAAGATTAGAAGGGATGGAGGCCCGGAGACATGTCCAGAGAACACAGAGGATACATGGGATAGATTAGAAGGGATGGAGGCTCAGAGACATGTCCAGAGTACACAGAGGATACATGGGATAGATTAGAAGGGATGGAGGCCCAGAGACATGTCCAGAGAACACAGAGGATACATGGAATAGATTAGAAGGGATGGAGGCCTCCTCTGTTTTCCCTGGACATATGACGGGCACAGTGGTTGCGTTTGCTGGGCACAGTGGTTGCGTTTGCTGGGCACAGTGGTTGCGTATGCCGGGCACAGTGGTTGCGTTTGCTGGGCACAGTGGTTGCGTATGACGGGCACAGTGGTTGCGTTTGCTGGGTGCAGTGGCTGCGTATGACGGGCCCAGTGGTTGCGTTTGCTGGGTGCAGTGGTTGCGTATGACGGGCACAGTGTTTGCGTTTGCTGGGTGCAGTGGTTGCATTTGCTGGGTGCAGTGGCTGCGTATGACGGGCGCAGTGGTTGCGTTTGCTGGGTGCAGTGGTTGCGTATGACGGGCGCAGTCTTTGCGTTTGCTGGGTGCAGTGGTTGTGTTTGCTGGGTGCAGTGGCTGCGTATGACGGGCACAGTGGTTGCGTTTGCTGGGTGCAGTGGTTGCGTATGACGGGCGCAGTGTTTGCGTTTGCTGGGTGCAGTGGCTGCGTATGACGGGCACAGTGGTTGCGTTGGCTGGGCACAGTGGTTGCGTATGACGGGCACAGTGGTTGCGTTTGCTGGGCACAGTGGCTGCGTATGACGGGCACAGTGGTTGCGTTTGCTGGTCACAGTGGCTGCATATGATGGGCACAGTGGTTGCATTTGCTGGGCACAGTGGTTGCGTTTGCTGGGCACAGTGGCTGCGTATGACGGGCACAGTGGCTGCGTTTGACGGGCACAGTGGTTGCGTTTGCTAGGCACAATGGCTGCGTATGACGGGCACAGTGGTTGCGTTTGCTGGGCACAGTGGTTGCGTTTGCTGGGCGCAGTGGTTGCATTTGCTGGGCACAGTGGTTGCGTTTGCTGGGCACAGTGGTTGCGTTTGCTGGGTGCAGTGGTTGCATTTGCTGGGTGCAGTGGCTGCGTATGACGGGCACAGTGGTTGCGTTTGCTGGGTGCAGTGGCTGCGTATGACGGGCACAGTGGTTGCGTTTGCTGGGTGCAGTGGCTGCGTATGACGGGCACAGTGGTTGCATTTGCTGGGTGCAGTGGTTGCGTTTGCTGGGTGCAGTGGCTGCGTATGACGGGCACAGTGGTTGCGTTTGCTGGGTGCAGTGGTTGCGTATGACGGGCACAGTGTTTGTATTTGCTGGGTGCAGTGGCTGCGTATGACGGGCACAGTGGTTGCGTTTGCTGGGCACAGTGGTTGCGTATGACGGGCACAGTGGTTGCGTTTGCTGGGTGCAGTGGCTGCGTATGATGGGCACAGTGTTTGAGTTTGCTGGGTGCAGTGGCTGCGTATGACGGGCACAGTGGTTGCGTTTGCTGGGCACAGTGGTTGCGTATGACGGGCACAGTGGTTGCGTTTGCTGGGTGCAGTGGCTGCGTATGATGGGCACAGTGGTTGCGTTTGCTGGGCACAGTGGTTGCGTATGCCGGGCACAGTGGTTGCGTATGCTGGGTGCAGTGGCTGCGTATGATGGGCACAGTGGTTGCGTTTGCTGGGCACAGTGGTTGCGTATGACGGGCACAGTGTTTGCGTTTGCTGGGTGCAGTGGCTGCGTATGACGGGCACAGTGGTTGCGTTTGCTGGGTGCAGTGGTTGCGTATGATGGGCACAGTGTTTGAGTTTGCTGGGTGCAGTGGCTGCGTATGACGGGCACACTGGTTGCAATTGCTGGGCACAGTGGTTGCGTATGACGGGCACAGTGGTTGCGTTTGCTGGGTGCAGTGGCTGCGTATGATGGGCACAGTGTTTGAGTTTGCTGGGTGCAGTGGCTGCGTATGGCGGGCACAGTGGTTGCGTTTGCTGGGCGCAGTGGTTGCATTTGCTGGGCACAGTGGTTGCGTTTGCTGGGCACAGTGGTTGCGTTTGCTGGGCGCAGTGGTTGCGTTTGCTGGGTGCAGTGGCTGCGTATGACGGGCACAGTGGTTGCGTTTGCTGGGTGCAGTGGCTGCGTATGACGGGCACAGTGGTTGCGTTTGCTGGGTGCAGTGGCTGCGTATGACGGGCACAGTGGTTGCATTTGCTGGGTGCAGTGGTTGCGTTTGCTGGGTGCAGTGGCTGCGTATGACGGGCACAGTGGTTGCGTTTGCTGGGTGCAGTGGTTGCGTATGACGGGCACAGTGTTTGCATTTGCTGGGTGCAGTGGCTGCGTATGACGGGCACAGTGGTTGCGTTTGCTGGGCACAGTGGTTGCGTATGACGGGCACAGTGGTTGCGTTTGCTGGGTGCAGTGGCTGCGTATGATGGGCACAGTGGTTGCGTTTGCTGGGTGCAGTGGCTGCGTATGATGGGCACAGTGGTTGCGTTTGCTGGGCACAGTGGTTGCGTATGCCGGGCACAGTGGTTGCGTTTGCTGGGCACAGTGGTTGCGTATGACGGGCACAGTGTTTGCGTTTGCTGGGTGCAGTGGCTGCGTATGACGGGCACAGTGGTTGCGTATGATGGGCACAGTGTTTGAGTTTGCTGGGTGCAGTGGCTGCGTATGACGGGCACACTGGTTGCAATTGCTGGGCACAGTGGTTGCGTATGACGGGCACAGTGTTTGCTGGGTGCAGTGGCTGCGTATGACGGGCACAGTGGTTGCGTTTGCTGGGTGCAGTGGTTGCATTTGCTGGGTGCAGTGAGGCAGCATATTTGATGGCAGAACAATGCACAGTACTGTACTTGGACTCAGTGCTATGCACGGGGGTCCGCCCCCCTTCAGTAGAGCAGGCTAGGGGCGGGGGGCGGGGCTGGAGGCGGTGCAGCTCTATATTTTCTCTCGACCTCGGTCCCAATAATATACAAGCTAGGGGCGTGTTGGGGGCGGGTCTGGAGGCGGTGCTGGCGACGATGTTATGCAATTCGCAACGCCTCCGCCCGCCCGCTCGAGTCTAGAATTTTCACGGACTAAACCGAGCGTCTGCGCATGCGCGGTATAGGTGCGGTGAAGCCGCGCACGCGCAGTCGAGCCCGCCATCAGCTGTGTTTTTGACGTAGCTGCACCGGAAGTGACGCGGTCGAGACCCTGCATAGGTCGAGACTTTTTTTACATCACCGGTTCACACTTCAGCGACATGAAAGTCGGCACGACTTTGCGAGGCAACTTCAAGTCACCTCCAGGACAGGCAACTTTGCCAGTGGCCAATCAAACAATTGTAGCGGGGTGCTTCATTTAAGAGGAGTGTCTGAGTGGTAACTAGGCTCAGACACACTGATTGTTAGGGTTAATGGACCATTTCTGTTCATGGGACATAGTGTTGGTGCACAGTTCCCTGTGGCCTACGGGTGGCGCTGTCGCCATGGGCCAGGGTTGAACCACCGATCCAGGGCTGCGCCTTTTGTGTCCCCTCTCGGCAGTAGTACGGCGGGGCGGGGAACCTGCTGTGCCTGTCGGGAGATGGAATAAAAGGGGCGGACATCTTCCATTCGATGTCTTCGTCCACGCCCAGGCACCTTCAGCCTGGGTGTGTGTGGTTCGTCCGCACCCAGGCACCTCCGGCCTGGGCGTAAGGAGGGTCGTCTCCGGGTGCCTTAGGCCCGGAGGTGGAGTTCCTGTTCCATCCCAGACACCTTCAGTCTGGGGTGAGGTACGATTTTGAAGGCCCGGGGCCCAGCAACCTTCGGCTGGGGTCCGCTAGGGATCGAGGACTCCCAGTGTGCCGCCTTGCGAGGGGACCCGTATCTGAGATGAGGCCAGGGAGGTAACCCTTTCCGAGTCGTGGTGACGGTGAGGGCCTCTGGTAACTCTCCGGAGGGATGTTTTCTCCTTGACATGGGCCACATACTTTAAGAAGGAAGTTCACCAGGTCAGTGGCAGTGACCCTACACGTTCAGGTCAGTGGCAGTGACCCTACTCGTTCAAGTCAGTGGCAGTGACTTCATAGGGCAAGGCCCTATTCACCAGGGCAGTGGCAGTGACCAAACGCTCCAAGTCAGTGGCAGTGACTTTATTCACTCGGTCTGTGGCAGAGACCAACCTCACGGTCTGTGGCAGAGATCGTGCACCAAAGCTGTTTGAGAAACCTAAACAGTCTAAAGAGTTAAGCTACGTTTGTGCCTGGACCTCCTCCACACCTAAGCTGTCCTGTATCTTCGCTCCAACCTGTCTGCTCTCAAATAGGCTGCTTATTATCCTGTGTGAAATAAATGTTGAGTTGGACTTTTAGCTAGTGTGGACATTCACATTCCTGGGGAAAACGAGGACTTGCATCTATCTAAGGTAGAGGTGAGATCATTCTTGGGAGGACTTTGACTCTGGCCGCAGACAAGTCTGACTTGTAGGAGAAGACCTCTCATACAGCTCTGGTTCAGGAGCCACCGGAGTGGGAACAGTGGTCTCGGGGTTGGGAACACAGCGGGGTAGGAGTGCCTGTGGAGACTGTGGTGGTTGACACTGTAGCTGGTTGATGATCCTCCAAGTAGGCTGGAACTGCGGATGACAGCAGGATCAGTAGCAGGCTGAAGCAGGGAGAGATAAGCCAGGTCAACACTGGAACACACAGAGCAAGTAGCAGGCAGGTGCAGGGTCAGGCGAGCCGGGTCAGATCAGGTGGTCAAGCAGAGCAATGCGGTGGACTGGAGCAGGATCAGATAAGCAGGCAGAGGTCTGGCAACGGAACAACAGGTAATAGTAGCAGGGTCAAGGAAGGCCGAGGTCAGGGTTGGAGATAACAGGCAAGTCAGCAGCGCCGGGTCGTCCAGGTAATCAGATAGCAGATGCAGGTAAAGATACACAGAAGCTGCAGATCAGACAGCAGTGCACTATTGCAACTGCTGGCTTTTAAAGGCCATGTCATTTAGAGCGCACGCGCCGCGTGCAATTGGCGCATGTGCGTGCGCAATTGGCGCGCGCCGACGCACAGGTACAGAGGGAAGCAGGGATCGTCCTCTATTTCTGGCAGGTCCCTGACAACCTCTTTACTCAGGAGGGTACGGGCTTGTGGTGCGGCGTGCCTCTCTCTGCCTGCGAGGAGCCTAATTAAATGCAGGTTGGGGAGAGGTGGGTGCGCTACACAATAATCAGCTCTGTGGGAGGGAGGGGTTTGCCTGAGAAAACTATTTTCTCTTCCTGTAAAGTTGCTTCAGTTAAGACACTGATCCGACTTTGGAAGCGACTTCCATTGAAATCAATGGGTACAAGTTGCCTTGAAGTAGTACAGGAACCTTTTCTAAAGTTGGAGTGACTTCAGTAGTGTACATTAAGACGGCTCTCATTCACTTTAATTTCTCATGTCGCGCGACTTGGGGCGAAACAAGTCGGATCCCAAGTCGTGGTAGTGTGAACGGGCACTAAATGCCCCATGTACTGAAGACAACATTCTTCAAATAATCAAATCCCTTAAGAGAAATTCAAGACCGGGTCCAGATGGATTCTCCTTGTTTTATTATAAACAATTCCCACAACTTCTTACCCCAACACTAACGAAACTATACAACGGCATCTTGAAAGGAGAGTTGTTTCCGGAGATGCTGTTGGCCAACATGTCCTTAAATCCCAAACCAAACAAAGACCATACACTTCCCCAAAACTACAGACCAATTTCTGTAATAAATAATGATCTTAAAATTTTCTGTAGACTTTTGGCTTATAGACTAGCAACAATAATCCCCTCTTTTATATCCCCATTTCAATCCGGATTTATTCCAGGCAGACAAAGCACAGACAATATTCGATTAGTAACTAACATAATCCAAGACGCTAACATCAAATCCAAATCAGTACTACTATTAAGCCTTGACATCAATAAAGCTTTTGATGGCGTAACATGGAAAGATCTGGATTTGGTGTTACAAAAATACGGATTTAAAGGTGAATTTATTCATGCATTCCATGCACTTTATCACAAACCCTCCACAAGGATAAAGCTACCAGGATGCAACTCAGATTTTTTTAAGGTAGGAAAAGGTACCAGACAAGGATGCCCCCTATCACCCTCATTATTTGCCCTAGCAATTGAACCCCTAGCTATAGCTATTTTACAACACCCAGGGTATACTTCTAATAATAATACATACAAACTCAGCATGTGTGCTGATGACATGATTTTATTCCTTACCCAGCCCAACATATGCCTCGTACACACGACCAGTTTTCCCGTCGGGAAAACTGCCATGACAGCTTTTGGCCGGGAAAACCGGCCGTGTGTATGCTCCATCGCAGTTTTCCCGACGAGAAAACTGTGGAAAAAAAAAAAGAGAACTTTTCCCGTCATGTGTATGCTTTCTAGAGGGGGAAAAAAAAAAAGTGCATGCTCGTAAACAATTCGACGCATTGCGCAGAAGCATAGAACATCATTTTGTCGGCTTGTCGTAGTCTTTGACGTCACCGCATTCTTGGCAATCAAAAGTTCAGCGGTCTTTTGTGTGCCCGTGTGTATGCAAGGCAAGCTTGAGAGGAATCCCGCGGGAAAAAGCGTTGTTTTTTTTTCCTGCCGGGAAAACCGGTCGTGTGTACGAGGCAATAGCGTTACCAACCCTACTACTTACACACACTCAAAAAATGTTCATGGCTTTCTGGATTATCAATAGACGTCTCAAAATCCGTTGGCATGCCAGGAACATTTGTTTTCAGCTACACTGACTGAGGTGTGTTATAGTAGTACACGAAGTGGTGAGGCGGTGTACGGTTCAGACTTGTAGTGTGTGGTGAGGAGCCCCTCAGACACACCGGGCTCTGTACAGACACGCCCCTCACATAGCACACACCGGGCTCTGTACAGACACGCCCCTCACATAGCACACACCGGGCTCTGTACAGACACGCCCCTCACATAGCACACACCGGGCTCTGTACAGACACGCCCCTCACATAGCACACACAGGTTCCCTCAGGCAGGAGACTACATGCAGCGCTCCGCCCCCTTTGCTCTCGGGCTCCTCCCCCCGGAGCAGCAAGCTGTCCGTACTCCGCTCCGCTGTATAACGCCATAAGTTCCCCGGACGGAGCCCGCAGTGTGCCCGGTACTTGGAGCTGTCACCCCGCCGTGTCCCCTCTGTGGAGCCTCACACCAAGTAAGTGTCCCCGGATAGAAGGGAGTGGGGGGTCCGCCTCACTGTGTGTCCTGGGATAGCTGAGCCCTCATCCTACAACTTCCCTCCGCACACAGACATGACACGGAGCGGGGCTCGGGGGGGGGGGGGTCACATCCTAATGGGCTGGATGGGGTCCGTCTGTGGCAGGCGGACGGCATTTTTCTGATGCGTTTCAATACATGGCAGGTCTTTGGAGGAATAAAGCTGTAGATAGCGTCAGAAAATGGAAAACGCACCATGACGCATCACACAATGTGCACACAGGGCGGATCTATGTGGTGTGACCCCGCCCCCCTCTCAGGAGTCAGCTGGCTTGGGGCTCATTCACCACAGAGAATCTAGCAGGAAAAGTCATGTATGAACACAGCCGCAGGCAGATCTGTACCGCGTACACGTGATTGGGCCGCTCATCTCAGCGCTTACTTGTGATTGGAGGTTGTGAGTGACCCCGGTGTGCGCCCAGACTGGACACAGCGCATCTTTCTAGTTTATATACATTCATGTGCCCAGATGTGGGGCTTGGTGCCATCTAGTGCTATATAAATCCTCTATAATAATAATTACTGCTGTGAATGGCCCCTGTGGGGTTAATTCACCTTTTCAGGCGGGAGATTAATCCAGTCCTGTGTGTGCAGCCAGGCTGTGCGTTCAGATCCATTCCCCCTCTCCTGTCTGTCAAACGTTGGCATGAGATCGTGCCCGTGTGGCATGTACCTCCACCTCAATGGGCTTCTAAGGCCCCTTTTCATGTGGGCTGTCCGATCGGATCCATCTGTCAGTTTTTCACACCTGACCGGACGCTCCATTCACCCCTATGGGGCAGCGGATATCCGCAGCTGGTGGTGGTCCTATTTATCATCTGTCGATCGGATGAAAATGGACAGGTGGTCCTCAGAGGAGAGCGGAGCTCTGACAGGTCCGTCTCTGCACAGTGAGTGGAGAAGGACCTGTCATCCTCCTATGGAGCAGAGTCCATCAAACAGATCTGCACTGTGTGAAAGGGGCCTAAGGTGTCACCGTACACCCTCCCTACCTCAGTCCCTGCTGTACTTGGCTCCGTGGGTGATACAGCTCGGTACATTGGGGGATGATAATTGCTCTTCTTACCCTGGGGACACCGGGATGGATCAGAGCAGTACTGAATGTGCTGACACTAACCAATCACATTGTGGATAGTGACACTGTATCACCCACCGAGGTAAGTGCAGCCAGGGGAGGGTGCAGGGTGTTGCCCTTTTGAATTATTTTCTGAAAAGGTAAACTAACCCTTTACACACCACAAAAGCGCACTCCAGATCTGTTCCGGATGCATTTCCCCAATACGCATTTTTAACGTGTTGACTCGTTACAGTGCATTCCGATGCATTTTACTGCGTTCCAGTGCAGGAAAAATGCAGCATGTTCTACTTCTTTTTTTTTTTTTCTGGAACGTGCCACACTGGTGTAAAATATGCCATTGGAAACCATATAACTTCCTTTCCATGCATTTTTGATGCAGAAAAAAACAGGCTGGACTACATTTGGTGGGATTTGGCCCTTAACCACTTCCCATCTGGACCAATTCTGGCACTTCGCTCCTACATGTAAAAATCATAAATATTTTTTTTATTTTTTTTTCTAGAAAGTTACTCAGAACTCCCAAACATTTATATATATATATATATATATATATATATATATATATATATTTATTATCAGACACCCTAGGGAATAAAATGGCAGTCGTTGCAACTTTTTACGTCATACAGTATTTGTGCAGCGATTTTTCAAACACTTTAAAAAAAAAAAAAAAAAAACTGTTTCATGATGTTATGCCGAGTAAATATACTTTTATTGTATTTTTTACACTTTTTTATTTTTTTTATTTTATTACTTTTATTCCTATTACAACTAATGTAAACATTCCTTGTAATAGAAATAGTGCATGATAGGTCCTCCTTTCCTTCAGGCTGGAAAGATCAAGATAAAAAAAAAATCTCGGCCTTTCCAGCCGCGTCTCCGGCATTGTTTACTTCCGCCGGCCCAGACGTCATTATGTCGCGCCCAGGCCTCCGAGGGTCGTACAGATGACTGGGGACCATCTGGTCACCAGAAATCTCTATGCTTAGTTTCCGGCGGCGGCCAATTAGTAATCTGGCACGCCAATCGCATGGGCGAGAGCCGGTAGAAGCATCAGAGGGCGGCAGGAGGGGGGTTGTTCCCTCCCACCGCCTGTAAGAACGATCAAGCGGCTGAACTGCCGCTATGAGTGTTCTTAAGGTGCACAGAATCGTCGTCTGAAAAAGATGATATCTGAATGATGCCTGTAGCATATGACTTACCTTGGGCGGGAAGTGGTTAACCACATCCCACCAGGCCACTGCATATATACTGCCGGATGGGCGCTTCCTCCTTCTGAGTGGACGTTCAGGAACGTCCCTCAGAAGGAGGGGGATCGTGCGCAGCGGCGCGATCCCGATGCACTCGTGTCACCCGGGCACGGCGCATCTCCGATCGGCAGGAGGGCTCTGTGATTGGCCCTCCTGATCACATGACGGCTGTGTACAATCACAGCCGTCATGTGATGTAAATAGAGAGCCGGTTCCTAGGCGATCGGCTTTTCTCACACAGAAATTGTCAGTGAGGAGAGGACAGCGGATGGCTGCAGTCGGCTGGTGATCAGTGAGTATGAGCTGTTTTTTTACAGCTTTTTACACACTAATCACCAGCCTAGGTGTCACACACAAAGTCCCCACACCACATGTCCCCACACAGTAAAAACACCTGTCCCCCACATATGTAACAGTAAAATCACATGTCCCAATGATCACCTGCACACATCTGTACATGATCATCTGCGTATATCTGTCTGTGATCACACAAACCAATTATTATACACTTAAGGGGATTTTTTTTTTACCAAAGACCTGTAGCAGAATACATTTTGGCTTAAATTTATGACAAAATTCGATTTTATTGGATTTCTTTTAAAATAGAAAGAAGAAAATATTGTGTTTTTTTTTTTTCCAAATTTCTGCTCTTTTTTTCACTTAAATTGCAAAAAAAAAAAAAAAAAAAGGAGTCATGAATAAATACCACCAAAAGAAAGCTCTATTTGTGTGAACAAAATGATAAAAATTTCATTTGGGTACAGTGTAACGTGACTGCGCAATGAAAGTGCGAGAGCGCTGAAAGCTGAAAATGTGCCTGGGAAGGAAGGGGGTGAAAGTGCCCAGTATTGATGTGGTTAAAGTACGTCTAAATCAAAAAACATTTATTTTTATTTCATATAGAGTAGGGAAGGGTTAACCACTTTAAGACCAGGCTTTTTTCTGACATTTGTTGTTTACAAGTAAAAATCTGTATTTTTTGCTAGAAAACCCCCAAACATTATCTACGGTATATATTTTATAGCAGAGACCCTAGGCCAGTGATGGCGAACCTTGGCACCCCCATATGTTTTGGAACTACATTTCCTATGATGCTCATGCACTCTGCAGTGTAGTTGAGCATCATGGTAAATGTAGTTCCAAAACATCTGGGATGCCAAGGTTCGCCATCACTGCCCCAGAGAATAAAATGGCGGTTGTTGCAATATTTTATGTCGCACTGTATTTGCACTGCAGCCTTTCAAACAATTTTTTTGGGGGAAAAAATACTTTATGAATAAAAAAAAAAAAAACAAAACAGTAAAGTTAGCCCAATTTTTTTGTATATTGTGAAAGATAATATTACGCTGCTTTTTCAGAGCTGAGAGATCCTGTGTAAATGTTTTGCTTTGAATGGATGTAGGGGAAAGATGGCTGTAGATCAACAGGTACAACTTATATAGGAGGATTTGTTTCATATCTGTGTATGACCTGAGGCCAGTCACTTCACTGGCTTTACAACTACTTTAACCACTTCCCTACTGCCCATAGTCATATGAGGTCCACAGATGGGATCTCCCATCCTGGGTGGACGTCATATGACGTCCTCTGCTTTGAGGGGGGATATCTGAATGATGCCTGCAGCTAGAGGCATCTTTCAGATATCCATTTCTTGTGCCGGCGATTCTGTGCACCATAAGAATGATCATAGCGGCAGTTCCGCCATTTGATCGTTCTTATAGGCGGCGGGAGGGGACATCCCCCTCCCGCCGCCATCCGGGCTCTCCCGTGCGATCGGGGACCCGGAGAGAATCGTCCGGCGTCGTTGGTGGGTCACGTGACAAGCATAGAGATGACTGGTGACCAGATGGTCACCAGTCATCTCTATGATCGTCGGAGGCCCGGGCGCGATGTGATGATGTCACGCCCAGGTCCTCAGATGTAAACAAAGCCGCCATTGCGGCTTGTAAGTGTGAGATCAGTGAAAATGTTTTCACTGATCTCATACTTTCCAGCCTGGAGGAGAGATGTGGGGTCTTATTGACCCCGCATCGCTCAATAAAGAGGACCTGTCGCACACATTCCTTCTACAAGGGATGTTTACATTCCTTGTAATAGGAATAAAAGTGATCAAAAAAAAAAAGTTAAATAAGTGTTAAAAAATAAGTAAAATAAAAATTAAAAACGCCCCTGTCCCCGGTAGCTCGCGATCAGAAGCGAACGCACACGCAAGTCCCGCCCACATATGTAAACGCCGTTCAAACCACATATGTGAGGTATCGCCGCGTGCGTTAGAGCGCGTGCAACAACTCTAGCACTAGACCTCCTCTGTAACTCTAACCTGGTAACCTGTAAAAAAAAATTAAAGCGTCGCCTATGGGGATTTTTAAGTACCGAAGTTTGGCGCCATTCCATGAGTGTGCGCAATTTTAAAGCGTGACATGTTAGGTATCTATTTACTCGGCGTAACATAATCTTTCATATTTTACAAAAAAATTGGGCTAACTTTACTGTTTTGTTTTTTAATTCATGAAACCATTTTTTTTTTCCCCAAAAAAAGGCGTTTGAAAAATTATTGCGCAAATACTGTGCAAGAAAAAAGTTGCAATGACCGTCATTTTATTCTCTAGGGTGTCTGTTAAAAAAACATAATGTTTGGGGGTTCTGAGTAATTTTCTAGCAAAAGAATGATGATTTGTACATGTAGGAGAGAAGTGCCAGAATAGGCCCAGTATTGATGTGTTGAAGTGGTTAAATGGCAAACTGTAGGTCATTGTGTCTGGAACGCAGCATACAGGACATTCTACAATACCCTGCGATGTATTGGAAAGCTATTTTTATTTTTATTTTTTTTGTCTGGATTTTTTATTGGAGCGCAATACATGTGTGGAGTGAAAAAATCTAAGTTAACCCTTGCCATCCTTTCCACCTGGTCAGCCCCTCCCTGGGTTATGTAGGGAACGGTATGCACAGTTACTGCTGTCCAACTCTTAAAGTTTATAGAAGTGATAAAACACATGGCTAAGCTGCAGCCCTCATTTCCCTCCCATGTCAGGGGAGTGCTGAGTTCATGAGGTTGTTCAGTTATGTTAGATTATCACATCCAATGTACAGCATTGCTTATGAAGATGATGGAGACTGTGGGGTTAATTTACTAAAACTGGAGAGTCCAAAATCTGCTGCAGCTCTGCATAGAAACCAATCAGCTTCCAGGTTGTTTTGTCAAAGCTTAACTGAACAAGCTGAAAGGAGTTGTAAAGTCAGAAGGTTTTTGTCTCCATGCATTCTATGCAATAAGATAAAAAGCCTTCTGTATGTAGCAGCCTCCCTCAGCCCCCCTAATACTTACCTGAGCCCCATCTCTCTCCAGCGATGTCCCTCGGCCTCCCGGGACTCTCCTCATGATTGGCTGAGACGCAGCAGCGGTGCCACTGGCTCCCACGGCTGTCAAACAAAGTCAGTTAGCCAATCAGGAGAGAAGGGGCGGGGCTGAACGGCAGCTCTGTGTCTGAATGGACACCGGAAACAACAGCTCGGCTTGGGTGCCCCCCTAGCAAGCTGCTTTCTAGGGGGGCACTCGACAGGAGGGAGGAGCCAGGAGCACAGAAGAGGAACCCATGAGGAGGATTCAGGCTGCTCTGTGCTAAATCACTACACATAAGAGGTAAGTATAACATGTTTGTTAATTTAAAAAAAAAAAAAACGTGGAGACTGTATCACTTGAAGTTGGAAACTGATTGATTGGTTTCTATGCACAGCTACACCAGATTTTTGCACTCTCCAGTTTTAGTAAAGCCACCTCAGAGTATTGTAGCAGAGTTCATGTGTATCATCAGAATATTACTGCTGGGTGTTTGTAGATTTTTCTCTTGGGAGTCAAGACTGCATTAGTTAGCAATGTGTTTTTTTTATTTTTTTTCAGTGTCCTAAGACTAAAACTGGCCATTGATGCCATAGCAGGCTAAATGAAAAAAATGATCAGATTCCTCCATTCAAACAAATTAAGTGAATGGAGGAATCCCTCCTGTCAAGACATTGTATTGGCTGCAGCCGCTGATCGAGGATCAATTTTCCAACTTGTCCATTGGATAATCTAATGATTGACTTCTGTTGAACAGTGGCGGCCACACACTGTGTGACTTTCGGCCATTCCCTGCATAACCGTTGCAGGTGGCAGATCAGAATACAATCGCCAACAAACGAGATGTGTTTAGTGTGAATAGGAAAACCTTCCAGTATCTGGCCAGCTTTAGAGGGTATTTCTATTTGTACAGTGTGTTACTGCACATGCGTTGCATTAAAGTGGTTGTAAACCTCAGACATGAAATATGAACAAAGCATATCCATCTATACTGTGTACTTCTCAATCCAGAGCACCAAGTGTCATTTCTGTCTGCTGCTTTCTTTCTCTGCTATCAGCATGAATCTCTTCTGACAAGTTTTCCTGACACCAAGAAAAAAAAAGGTGACGGGAGCTCTGTTGCTGTGTGAAGGGGGGGGGGGCGGAGTGAGTCCCTTCAATCAGCTTTTATAGCTCCACTAATTGAGCTCTGCTTAGTGTAACTTCAGCTCCCCACCCCTTTTTCTGACATCTCAGACAAGCTTTATCAATTTAGACTTTGGACAGCTGAAGAGAAGAGAAAACTGCAGATAAACCGGTAAAACTTGAAGTAGGAGGATTTGTTCCATCTATGTGTATTACCTGAGGCCAGTCACTTCACTGAGTATATGTAAGGGTTTACAACCATGCAATATGTATGTGTGTGTGTGTGTATATGTGTGTGTATATATATATATATATATATATATATATATATATATATATATATATATACGTTCATTGTGGTTTGCAAGTGTTATCAGCCATAGCCCCAGAATTCTATTTTTTTTTTTTTTTTTTTAGCTGGTGGCTGGCTTTTCTCTTGAAAGCGTTCCGAGCAGCTCATGAGTCGCTGGAACATTTTCAGAAGCGGCGAAGAGATTTGGGTTCTTTGACCCCAGATCTCTCCATAAAGAGGACCTGTCATCCTTATTTCTATTAAAGGGATGTATCCTGTGATGCATAGATATAAATTCACCCCTGTAATAAGAATAAAATGATCAAAAAATAATAATTAAAGGGACAGTGTAAAAATATTTAAAGCACCTCCATCCCTCTGAGAGCAATAATTCTAGCACTATACCTTCTCTGTATCTCTAAACAGGTAACCTGTAAAGGCGTTTTAAATCATATCCTATGGAGATTTTTAGGTATCGTAGTTTGTCGCTATTCCATGAGCATGCGCAATTATAAAGCGTGACATGTTGGGTTTCTATTTACTCAATGTAACATCATCTTGGGGTATATATTGTAGTCAGTCCATTGAAATCAACGGGATTCTTACACACTAAACCGGCCCAACGACCAGAAATACTGCCAATTTTTCCCTCAGTGCATTATGGTGCATTGCTATACATTGCAGGATGATACAAAACATTTGTGCTGTCTTAGTGTATTGGGGTGCTATTTAAAATGAATGGCACTGTAAGGTGTCAGTGGATTAAACATGTTGCTTTGCATTACAGTAACTTGTATTCCTGTGACATATATAGAATCTTTTACAGAATAAAGCAGGCCTTTTTACTATGCTCTAAATTGGTGCCTTTCATGTCCGTGTCCAGGAAACCAAGTGAACAGGCCAGATCTTTTGGATGTCTTTGGTTGGCTGCCTGCCAGTGTAGCTGATACGGTTGCCCTAGTGACCCGGTTATTCCACATTGTTGTATGAGACTATGTACTTCAGATTGTTATTAAACTTAGCCCTGATTCGCACCAGTGTGATTTGTCATGCAATTTGAAAGTTCAAAATCGCATTACAAGTCGCACCCCATTGCCGACAATGGAAGCATTCAGATCATTGCAACTCAAATCAGGTTCGTGCACCACTACTTTTTTTTGCTTTTTCATTGCGACTTGCATTGACTTCTGTTAAATGAAGTTGCAAGCCGCAATGAAATGTCACATTTAGATCGCACTGATTGGGCGGCTTTGAAGTCACGCTGAAGCAGTGTGATTTTTTTCAAAACTGCACTGGTGTGAACCAGGGCTAAAGGCTGGAGTCCAGGACGTCGGCCATACTACAGGTGGGTAGTGGAGCTGATGGTGTCGCGTAGCAGTAAAAAGGGTCGCTGGTTTGAATCCCAACCACAACACCACCCGCCTGGAGTTTGCATGTTCTCCCTGTGCCTGCATGGGTTTCCTCTGGGTACCTCGGTTTCCTCCCACACTCCAAAGACATGCTGGTAGGTTAATTGGACTTAGTATACGAATGTGAGTTAGGGACCTTAGATTGTAAGCTCCTTGAGGGTAGGGACCAATGTGAATGTACAATGTATATGTAAAGCGCTGCGTAAATTGACGGCGCTGTATAAGTACCTAAACAATAATATTAATAATCTGGGCATATAACTGTGTTGGTAGATGTTCTCCAGCATACTAGAAAACCACGGTTCTCATACATGTGATGGTTTCCTCTTCTCTAGGAAATCGGCTGTATTTTAAATGTTTGTGTCAGGATGTTGCAGCTTCATAGCAAATGATGGTGCGGTTTAAGTTGCTCAGTGATTGCTATGAGGACAGGCACATAGGTTAGCAGGGATCTGACCATTTATAGTCATAGGGAGCCAAAGTATAATACTTGTGTGAAAAGCTTCAAATGGAAGCTGACATTCTGACTTCTGCAATTAGTTTTTTATACAAAATCTAGGGCATTGTTGACCCTTGTGGTGAAGTGGAACTAGATGAACTTCAGTACCTCAGAATGAACCCTGTGGTTAGAGATGAACCGCTTCCGTCTAAGGCTTCTCATTGAAGTATTTTGTTTTGGGGCTGATTGTCTTTTATGTAGGCATTGCTCCTTTGTCAGTGATATTAAACTCTTTTAGAGAAAAAAAAGGTTTGTGCAGTCTTCGCAGCATTGCCAGCCTATGATTTCTTCTGTTGAGTTTCCGCATGAAGGGTGTCTCCCTGCTGAGACCCCAACATGCAGCAGGGCCCACCAGCACTTTGCCTGGCCAGTACATGCACAATAAGAGCTGCTGCCTGTCAGTGCTCTGGCACTCTGATCAGCTGACCAAATGGATGAAGAAGGGATGTGCTTGTCTGCAGGTTGTAAGGTACAGGTTCCTCTCCAGCAAGCAGCACATCACCAAACTTGTAACATCACTGAACTGTAAGAGCCCATTCACACAGGGGCAACACAACTTCCAGCGCGATTTTATGAGGCAACTCAGACACGACTTGAGAATGAATCACAGCGTGACCTGGAGCTACTTACAAGTTGCCTGCAGGACAGGAGACATTCCAGTGGCCAATCAAACAAGAATCAGCTCTGTGAGAGGGAGAGGTTTGCCTGAGATATGTATGTTTCCTTCCTGCAGAGTTGCTCCTATTAAGACAGTGAGAGGCGACTCCCATTGAAATGAATGGTTACAGGTCGCCTAGGAGTCGGATTGAAGTAGTACAGGGACCTTTTTTGAAGTCGGAGCGACTGCAGTAGTGTGCATAAGGACGGCTCCATTAACTTACATTGATTTCTTCAGCCAGCGCGACTAGGGGTGACCTGGGGCGATTTGGAGTCGGAT
Organism: Rana muscosa; assembly: GCA_029206835.1. Lineage (NCBI taxonomy): Eukaryota > Metazoa > Chordata > Amphibia > Anura > Ranidae > Rana > Rana muscosa. The sequence goes on along the minus strand of CM055116.1, from coordinate 1,011,363,979 downwards.
CCAAAGACGCCCCTGTGTGAATGGGCTCTAATTCAGATCTTGTAAGGATAACAAGAGGTAACAGTGCCTTAGATGATCTCATGCTGTAGATACACAGTTATGAAGCAATAGACACAGTCACATTATACGAATACTGTAATTCCTCTCGAAGTGGAACCCAAAAAGGGAAGTTCCGCTTTAAGCCTCCCTTTCCTCCTCCCCTGGCACATTTGGCATGTCATGTTGGGCATTTTTTTTGACACCAGGGACTGCATTCATGGAAGAAAATTATGTCAGACTGGGAGGTTGTTTTGAGGGTTTTGGCGGTTGGGGGCGGGTGTTAGATACTGTTATAGTTGATATGGTGTCAGGAGGGTTGAAACACATTTCTATTCTTGCATTGTAAAATATAATGAAATACTTCAACTCTCCATAATGCAGAATGAGTGTCACTTGTCACTGTACCCTGCCAACAGATGCAGCTTGTCACTGTAGGCTGCCATCGCAGCCACCAGATGCAGCTTCTCCCTTTTGTAAAGCCAATTTGTAAGGGTTTTGTACAGTGAAATAACATAATTGTAAAGCTTCTGCCCAGTGCTATGGCCTCGCAAGGAATCTGGCAGCCTGGCTTCAAGTTGAGCACGGCATCGGTCCATGGTCCAGGGAGGGGACCCCTGCACTAGTCAATCCGAGCAGAAGATTTCCTTTCCCCCTCCCTCCCCGCTGTCTTCTGGGACACATCATAGGTCCCAGAAGACTGCAGGACCATTTACAAAGCCTAGCATGGTTTACACATGTGCAGTGGGCAGGAAGTCGAAAGCAGAATAGTCGGCTTTTGGATGCTGGTTCCTGGAGCCCGAAGGTTAGTGAACAACTAGCCCGGGTGAGGATGGTGATGGACCCCTGGACAGTAAGTATCATTTTATTAAAAGTCAGCAGCTACATGATTTAGCTGCTGCCTTTTTGATTTTTTAATTTATTTTTTCAGCGTGAACCTCCTCTTTAGAGTAGAGTACACTAAACTCAGCTTCTGAACCCATTTTTTTGCGTTCCAAAAAAAGCCTCTAAACTCAACTGCCTAGAAAGGACTATAAACGAACCAGTGTACATGTACTGATAAGATAACATAGAGGAGAGTTCAGGAGCAGTTGAAAAAAATGGCTAACTACTCCTAAATGTCCGTTTACCAGCAGCAGTGTACATGAGGCCTTAGGCTCCATGTACACTGAAGCTGATAAACTGCAGTTTATTGGCGTTTTTGGCATTTTTTTTTTTAAAAAGCCCATTAACTGCACTCTATGTTAGCCTATGTGTTCATGTACACATATCGTTTTTTAGCGTTAATGAGCAGTGGAGTTAATGGGCTTTTTTCTGATCGCAAGAAATTTGCGTTCAAAGTGCCGTTTTTCGGCGGGAAAAAATGTTCAAAAACGCAGATCGCCAGCATTTATAATTTTTTGATCCATTGAAAAAAAAAAAGCTAACACTGATAAAAGCTATATTTTAAAGCAGCTTTTTGTCAGAAATCTGGCGTTCAAAACGACCGTTTTTGAGCTTCTGTGTACATGGAGCCTTAGACATTAATAGCTGTGTGTTGAGTTATTTTGAGGGGACAGCAAATTTACACTGTTATACAAGCTGTACACTCAGTCCCCATTCACACAGGGGCGTCTCGTCAGGCGTCTCAGCCGCCTGACGAGTCGCGTCCCATTCTGTACAATGGAACCGTTCTAAGCGGAGCGACTGAAGTCGCTCCGACTTAGAAAAAGGTTCCTGTACTACTTCAAGGCGACTTCCATTGACTTCTATACAGAAGTCATTTTGGAAGTCTGCTTTGAAGTCATCTTGAGATCGCACAGCACAGTCGCGGCACAAAGGTGAAGTTCCTGTTTAAGTATTGTGAATGTGTACTCATTTTTCAAGGTACTTGACTTTTTCTTACAATGATTTGTCAATCTTGCTTTGTTTCAAGCTGAGCTGAAGTGTAAAACACAAGCATTTAAAGACTTCAAGGCTATGTGTACTTTTCAACCCTCCTCCAGCATGCTGGCCATAGGATATACTTACCTACAGAGCTGTTCAGTGGGGCTGCCTGTCTTGTCTGTAATATTTAGAAGACTTCCATACCCTATTGGCACACGTGTTGCAGTCTCTTTTAACCTCACTGGAAGGCCTGTCCACATCAGGGAACATCCAACAGTCATGCCGCGTACACACGATCGTTTTTAATGTCATTGAAAGAAACGGCATTTTTCTCGACGTGATTTTTCGTGTTTCCTCTCAAGCCTGCCTTGCCTACACACTATCGTGGAAAAAAATGCTTGAGTAAAGCGCGGTGACGTACAACACGTACGGCGGCACTATAAAGGGGAGGTTTCATTCAGATGGCGCCACCCTTCATGTTAGTAAAGTTTGAGCGACGATTCGCGCTTTTCAGCCTCGTGCTTTTCAGTCCATTACAGCGTGACGAATGTGCTATCTCCATTACGAGCGCTCCCGTCTCATACTTGATTCTGAGCATGCGCATTTTTTTTCACGTCGTTAAAGCCTATACACAGCCGTTTTTAATGACGGGAAAAACAACGATGTAAAAAAACGACGTGAAAAATTAGAGCATGTTCCAAATTTTCTCGTCGTGATTCTCGCGTTTTTTCTCGCCCGGGGGGGGGGGGGGGGGGGGAAATGCTGGAAAGCCCACACACAATCATTTTTAATGACCATTTTAAAAAATGTCATTTTTCTCGTCATTAAAAACGATCGTGCGTACGCGACATCAGGCTTTATAGTGTGTATATATACTATGGTGGAGCTGCTAGGGGAAGGTAGGGGACCCGAAAAGAAGAGTGTGCTTCAGGTTGGCTTGCTATTATTGTCATGTCTCTTACCTATTTGTGAAATACAGCTATGGTTTTTCCAGTGTCACTAGAAACGGTGAGAAAACCGTTATAAACAGTGACACATTTGATAAAAATCTTGCCTGCCCTGAATAGTGGAGAAATGGCTTGTGACCTTTGTATGTACACACCAGTCTCTCGAAGACTGCAAAGCCTTGTTCTGATTTCTTTCCCTTCATTCTTGGATGAATGCCAGATGTATGGGGCACCTAACCTGAAAACCTCAATGTGAGTCGTAACTCTTGGAAGGAAATGTTCTTAGAGCGACTCTGATTCTACAATACCTGGCTGCTGAAGTTTTGTTGACCTGCTTGGGTTGCTATTTTAGTTTTTAAGGTTTTTCTCATATACTTTCTTTCTTGTATCTAAAGCCAGTTAATAAGAAGTGAGGACTGTTTTTGTTTTTTTGTGGGGGAGGTCAGCCCGCTGATAATAGCTGCTGCTTCTTATGCCTCTCTTTTGAGGATGCAGCCATAGAATGTCTTCACCTAGGTAAATGTCCACCCTCCACAGTCAGGAATCGCTATCTTTTTTGGATTTTTGTAATTTTTTTCGAGTTTATATTATGGCTGATGCTGCAGCAGGTTTAATATTTTGTGGTGGTGCTGGTGGGAACTACTACGACGCACGTTTAGGAGACATTTCCACTATCTATAGGTAAGCCTTATTCTAGGCTTACCTATAGGTACAAGTCCAAAAAGTGGGTTTACAACCACTTTAAAATAGATTGGTACACCCTTATAGGTGGCCAGCAGATGCAGTCAATGTCTGCACCTTAATGAGGAAAGGGATGGTCGGCACTCGGGATGACATCCTAAATAGTATTCCTTTATTAAATGCATGTACAGAGCTGTAAAATAACCTACGCGTTTCGGACGTTAGTCCTGAGCCATGACTAAGGACTAACTTCCGAAACGCGTAGGCTGTTTTATAGCTCTGTACATGTATTTAATGAAGGAATACTATTTTGGATGTCATCCTGAGTGCCAACCATCCCTTTCCTTATTCTGGTACGTTGGAGGTGTCAACAGCCTCAAGGTCTGAGCACCGGGCAGAGCTTTTATGTGGGAAGGTTGCAGCACCTATTCACTTGTTTTTCTTGAATGTCTGCACTTTATAGGTGACCAGGAAGCAGCAGAGAACTTCTGCACTTCATAAGTGGCCAGGAAGTAACGGCATTCCAAACCTGTACCCTTCTTTTTTTTTTTTTTTTTTTTAATAGGTGACCAAGAAGCAGCAATCAACTTTGTAAGTGGTTAGGAAGCATCCGCAGTCAGTCTTTGTTCCTTTTTATAGATGGGAAGGAAGCAGCAAATGTTTAGACCCCTGCATAATTACTTTTAGGTGGCAAGGAATTGGCAACCAATCTCTTCACCTCCCATAGGTGACCAGGAAGCGGCAGCAGCCAATCTCTGCACCTTTTATAGGTGGCTAGGAAGCAGCAGTCAATCTCTGCACCTTTTTATAGGTGGCCAGGAAGCAGCAGCAGCCAATCTCTGCACCTTATAGGTGGCCAGGAAGCAACAGCAGCCAATCTATGCACCTTTTAGGTGGCCAGGAAGCTGCAGCAGCCAATCTCTGCACCTTATAGGTGGCCAGGAAGCTGCAGCAGTCAATCTCTGCACCTAAACTTTTGTAGTGTATAACCCGTATTAAAGCAAGCTAATGTCAGACAATAAAATTATCAGTTTACAAATGTTTAGACATTTGCATGATGACTAACATCCAAGGTGTGTTTGCTGTACAGTCTATCTTGGGTGAGCTAGCAATAGGTACTCGTACTTGTGTATTTGGAATGGCCTTTTTTGTAATATATGTTTTAAGATAATTTTATTTTATTTTTTTCTTTTACGGTTACCTTGTTTGGCTAAAAAGTGTTCATAAAGACAGGAAGTGGCCCAACTCTTTCAGTTACCGTAGTTTGAACAGTTGTGTAAGATGGTAGTGTGTGTTTATAAATGTCGGCTTGTTCTGTGTTCAGCCACACTGTTTCACCTATGTGTAACAATGTTTTTGCTTGTGTTAACATGCCATCACATACACGTGCAAGTAATTAGTGTTTTCTTGACTGCTAGGTTCCAACAATGTATGCTGTGTGATGAGTGAGCATTCCTCTAAACGCATAAACCCATTTCTTATGCTACAGAGAGAGGTGCTTCTTTGCAATCACCTTTTTTGTTTGTTTTAATTCATTTAATGCAATGATTGTTTTAAAATTTTGCTGCACATTTAATATTTTAAACAAATTCAATACCAACAGTACAAATTATATATATATATTGTGAGGGGGTTAGCTCGGCAGCGGGTGTGTGTGACCCCCGGGATGGGCTCCCCACACAAAAACAGGCCCAGCAAACGGAGGTTGTGGTTTTCAAAATCAAAAAGGTGCGGTTTATTTTCTATTTACAGTGACAAAACACAGCAAAGCAAAAGAAACATAAACAAAATAAATCCTGGTCAACTTGACCTCTGACTAAACATACAGGTTTCCTAACTAACAACTGGGATCAGCCTAGTGCTGTCCTAGTCCCTAAGTCCCTGGTTTTAAATGTCCAAGCAAATAGCCACACAGGCTTTGTCTCACCGCACAAGGGTTCACTCTCTCCAGGAAGTCCACACAGGTCTGCTTCCAGGCATGAGCTAACATCTAATGAAGCTGGGAGTTCTTATAGAGGCCTAAATGAGCTGACAAGCTTCAGCTGGTCTCATCAACTCCCTGTCTGCACGACGCCCCACACTCTCCCTAGAGGTATGAGTCATCCATGAGCCCACTAGCCCCAGCTGGGCTTATACAACTCTCCACCTAGTTGTATAAGTCGGCGTAAAGCCTGAATCTGGGCGAAATATATCTACCCCCCTGGATGCAACCAGGTGACTTTACCTTCCTGCTGTCACAATATATATATGTGTAATGTGTTATTTACATTACATTTGTAATTCTAGGTCTCCTCTTGTGACCTAGTGACTTGTGTTTGATCTCTGAGATGTTTTTCTTTTGCTGGGATAATTAAGGTTTTTGAGAAACCACATCGCTGCATTTAAGGCTGGCCATAGATGGAGCGATGTTGGTGTTGATGGGGGGAATCCCTCCCTCAGATCCATTGTGTTCTCCTGGCTGGGACCGCTACCCCCACTGGGAGAACATAGCAGTTATTATAGCCACTAGCAGTAATCACTATCGATAATCGCATATAAAATCTAACAGGCTAGTTGTACCCAAGTTGATTGATCAACTTGGGTACATTCAGCCTGCCTATACATGGTTTGAATCTCGGCCGTTCTCTGCTGAACCGGCTCGGATTCTTTATATGTGCAGGAAAGGGTTTGTCTTTTTGTAAGGTGGTGTGTTTTTTTTTTTTTGTTCTGTTCATTTTGGGGTTATTTCATTTTACTTTGTCTTCAGACAAGAAGTGATTTAAAAAATAAAAATAAAAAATCTAATCAATGAGCACACACAAAGCAAAAAAATTATATATTTTAGAGTAGGGAAGAAATATAAAATGGGTATAGAAAAGAATCGCCCCTCCTTTTTAAAATCACATATTGTTGCTTTGTAGCCTGAAATGAAGACAGACACAATTTCTGTTTTTTCCAGCTGTATTTACTCAACTTATAACATCCCAGTGAAAGATCTAAAACCAAAAATAAAAATGTGATATAGATTTATTTACCTATTAGGCTTGATAAACAGGAGCTGTTTCACCTGTCAAAAGTATTTTCTTTTCCATGCAGTTCTGTCTAGCTAAGCAGGAGATCGTGTTTTTTATTTTATTTATTTTTTTAGTAACATTTACAGGTTCTGCACTACAGTCCATTTTAACATGGTTTCCTATGGAACATGTTCTGCAGTTCAAATCTGCAACATGCAAAAAGCACTAAAAATGCATAGGTGTGAACCAGGCCTTAGGCTGGTTTCACACTTATGTGGGTTTCCCCGCATCCAATTCACATGACAGGAGACTGTGACTGGGGTGGCTGCGGTCCGCACTGGAAAAGGGTCCTGTGCGTCCTTGGCTCTGTTTCAGGTCTGAATTCAGGTAAAAATTCGGACCTGATTGGCTGCTGAAACAGAGAACAGAGATGCACCAGACCTCTGCTACAAGCTGCGGCTAGTGTAAACCTGGCCTTACACGTTGTGTCATTTTTACATTTAAATTCTATTTATGCCTGTTCTCTCCACTGTCCTTTGTTTCACCCCCGGGTGCTGTCCTCGGAATGTGATAGTGAATTCTATTCAGTACTATGTGGCTAGTTCTCCTCATCTGTGAGCTGCAGTTTAGGAAACCGTCAATACGGAATATCATTTGAGCATTTATATACAGTAAACATGCTCATTGGATGAAATACTAAATGCATGTTAAATATTAAGAACAACCTTGCGCTGGGCTCAAATTCTAAACGGACTGCTGCACTTTGAATACCGCAAATACTGGGTAAAATAAATAAAAACAGTGTGCTATCCCTTTTTAATATATTCACACTATCAAAACGTGTGCATATCCCAAAAAGGACAAACTATTAAATGTGCAACATTAATTAACTGAATCAACCTTGACTTTTAAATGCATGAAACGCATCAGCACATCATTATTGAATGTTTGCCTAATGCATGAAAGTATTTAAATTGCTATCATTTCTGGCTTTGATCGTGCTTCTATTTTGAACAATTAACTGTTTTCTTGTGGCTGAAGTTTATTTTTAATTTCTAGGAATGGTAAAAATTTTTGGCAGAAAAATGGCTATATGCATAAAAACAAAACAGCGTCTCATAGACGGAGTTGAGCTGTTTATTAAAGCCATGTGCCTGTAGAAAACACTCCGACTCCAAACTTTCCCTTCTATTGAGTGGAGTCAGGAAACTTTAAAATACACAGGAGCATTCAATTCTGCATTTCCTTCCAAGACAGAAGTGGTAGTTTGTTTTCATCTAGTTGTGTGTGTGTGTGTGTTATATATATATATATATATATATATATATATATATATATATATATACAGTGTCGGCCCAAGACATTGTGCTGCCTGGTACCTAAAATGAAATGCTGCCCCCCCCCCAAAAAAAATCACGCCCACCAAAATGCCCCCACATCCATTATTTTATATTATAACTAAAGTGGACCTGTCATGGCTCTATACATGTATATAAGAGTGTAAAGAGGACCTGTTATGGCTCTATACATGTATACAAGAGTATAAAGTGGACCTGTCATGGCTCTATACATGTATATAAGAGTATAAAGAGGACCTGTTATGGCTCTATACATGTATAGGAGTGTAAAGAGGACCAGTCATGGCATTATACGTGTATATAGAAGTATAATAAGGACCTTACATGGCTCTATACATGTATGTAGGAGTATAAAGAGGACCTGTCATGGCTCTATACATGTATGTAGGAGTATAAAGAGGACCTGTCATGGCTCTATACATGTATGTAGGAGTATAAAGAGGACCTGTCATGGCTCTATACAGGTATATAGAAGTATAAAGAGGACCTGTCATGGCTCTATACATGTATATTGGAGTATAAAAGGACCTGTGCTTGGCCGGCAGCCGCGATGCCACCCACGATCGCTCCACAGAGAGCCAGAACGGGGATCTGTCAATGTAAACAGACAGATCCCCATTCTGACAGGGGAGGAGAGACAGATCTGCTGTTCCTAGTGATTAGGAACAGAGATCTCTCTCCTCCTCCAGTCAGTCCCATCCCCCCCAGTTAGAAACACCTCCCCATTTAACCCCTTTCCAGACAGTGACATTTACACAGTAATCAGTGCAGTTTTATAGCACAGATCGCTGTATAGATGTCAATGATCCCAAATATGTGTCAAAAGTGTCCGAACCTGTCCACCGCAATGTCGTAGATCACTGCCATTACTAGTAAAAAAGTTAATAATAAAAATGCGGGGAGTGGAGCGGGCAATTTGCCTCACAGTGCAGGGGGCAGTGCCGGGACAAAGTCAACTAGAACCCAGGGCGAACATGCCAAGCTGCGCCCCCCCATGACCAATTATCTTACACACACACACACAAATAAATTATATATATATATATATATATATATATACACACATATATAGTGCAGAGGTCAGAATTGGATAGATTACAAAGTACAAGGATCAGGAGCAGTGTGTACAGTGTTCAGAGGTAGAGTATGTACAGTAATATACAATGTGCAGAAGTCAAGAGCAGTAAACTGCAGAGTACAGAGACCAGGAGTATATACACCCTAGTGTATAACAGTACCCCTATAAATTATATCCAATTTAGTGTATGTGTCATTATCAAATCTGACCAAGTGAAATATATAGCACATGAATATGGAACCAAAATACCAGTGCTGCAAACAAAATTATGAAGGGGCGAATCCCAAAACATATAATGCGAACAACTCATAAATATTAAATTACATATCACATGTGGGACCAAAATCCCTGTGCTGCAAAAACATTTTGTGAGGGAACTGTAAATAAAAAATGTAAAATACTATAACATATAATGTGAATAACTCCCAAATATTCAAATAACTCTAGTCAAATTCTTATGGTTCATTTGTACACAATTTGGTTTTGGAGTTACTACCAAACTCCCAGTGCTGCAAATCAAACACACAGTGCAAAGTAATATTAAAGTGCACTATAAAAAAACAGTCTACTAGAGCAATGGTCTCCAAACTGCGGCCCTGGGGCCGGATGTGGCCCTTTGCTTGCCTTTATCTGGCCCTTGAGGCATTATTCCTGCCAATGACACCAATGATGGGGCATAATTCCTTCTACTGACAAAAAAAAGGGGCACTATTCCTCCCAACGACACCAGATCGCACATTGTTAACTCCCACTGGGCACAGTTCGGCCCCCCTGAAGTCTGAAAGACAGTAAACTGGCCCTTTAGAGAGTTTGGAGACCCCTGCACTAGAGAGCAAGTGCTCTTGTGCACATTGCTGGATCGAGATGGGGCTCAAGCAAGTGGCTGACAGATTCCTCCATCCACACAAGTTGGATGGATGTGGGAATTGTATTCTGACAGCAGGGACTCTCCCCTATCAAAATACACTGATCAGCACTGCTTCCGTTTGGCTGCAAACAGCTAATTGAACGAGGATTTCCAGCAGAAGTGGATATAACAAATCGGTTTCTGTCTAACAGAGAGGGTTACACATCGATCAAAAATTCAGCCCCTGCTGAACCCAATGAATTCTTTGCTGTGTACTCAGTTTTACCTTGTACTTTGCTTCAGCGGGCTCTCTGCAGTTCTGTTACTGGTCCCCCGCAGCTCCTGTGTCAGTTAGGAGTGACAGTGGTCACACTCCAGCCTCCAATTTAGACCATACAGGGTTAATCTTCCTCTATATGTGATAGGGAGGAGGAGGAGAGCACTGGAGCTGGCTGAAGCATAGAATCAAGTAAAAAAAGGCTATACAGTGTCCCCCTTCTCCCCCCTCCCCCACACTGTAAGAGTGGACTTTCTTGAAGTTGGGCTGGGATAAGAAATCACATCCTTTGCTGTGTAATGTTATATTCTTGAACAGGTTAGGGATTAGTGTGACATTTCAGGTGCTACATATATGTAATCCACATACACATTATATCTTATTAAAAAATCATTCTTTTTAGAAGATATAATGTGTATGTGGATTACATATAATGTAGCACCTGAAATGTCACACTAATTCCTAACCTGTTTAAGAATTTTACTTTCAATAAACCTGCAGTGAAAAGTGCAGGACACGTTTATAATCACAGTATATGGAATGCAGAGCAGTCGGGACTCACAGTAGAAGAGGATCCAGCCTGTCATCCGTGATTTACACATCTTCACTCTGCTCTGGAGGAGGAGCGCTTTGCTGTGTGCTGGGCGGGAACCAAAGATCTATGCTGCAGTGTAAGGTTCTCTTCCTGCTCCGCCCACATGCACTTTCGCTGGGACTGTACCACCTCCGATCCAGGGGGGGGGGGAGACTCATAGGAACTCAAGAAGGGAGCCTAGAAAGGGGTGCATCTGCTGCCGCAGAGCATTGAGCAGGAGCGCATAATCCTTAAATTAGGCAGGCAACAGGGGCATACAAGTTTTACAGCTACATTTTGTGGATAGATTTTTCTGCTCACAGCTTTGCCGCCCCCCTAAAAGTGCCGCCTGGTACAATGGTACCATCTGGTCCCATGGTAGGGCCGGCCCTGTGTGTGTATATATATATATATATATATATATATATATATATCAGTCCCTGACAAAAGTCTTGTCGCTTCTCTATTTTGTAGAAACTCCTGCTATTAACCTGACTTTTAATTAATCAATTGGTGTTAGAAATAGCTCCTATGAAAAGCTAAAGCCCTCCCAAATGATGTTTAATGCACTGAAATAAATTAGTTTCACTGAAAAAAGATTTATAATTTAATCAAGACAGACAGGTCAAATTTTGGCAAGACAAAAGTTTTGTTGCCTATACAGAAATTGAACAACTTTACTGAAAATCCCAAAATATGTCAGCAAATTAAGTAGTGGTGCTGTGAGATCCAAATGTAATATCTTGTATGACTTCCATGAGCTTGAAGGACAGCATCCATGCGGTTTGGCAAGGATTCATACCATTTATTGATGAAGTCATCAGGAATAGCAAAGAAAACAGTCTTGCATGCCTCCCAGAGTTCGTCAATATTCTTTGGTTTCGTCTTCCATGCTTCATCTTTCATCCTACACCACATATGCTCAATGATGTTCATGTCTGGTGACTGGGCTGGCCAATCCTGGAGCATCTTGATCTTCTTTGCCTTAAGGAACTTTGATGTGGAGATGGAAGTTTGCGATGGAGCACCATCCTGCTGCAAAATTTGGCCTTTTTTATGGTTGGGAATATAAGAGGTAGCTAAGATTTCTTGGTATTTTAGACTATTGATGTTGCCTTCCACCCTGCAGATCCCTCGCACACCCCCATACTGGATGTAACCCCAGACCATGATTTTGCCTCCACCAAACTTCACTGTTTTCTGGGTAAATCTCAGCTCCATGCGGGTTCCAGTAGGTCTCCTGCAATATTTGCGATGACTGTGGTGTAATTCAACAGAAGATTCATCTGAAAAATCCACCTTCTGCTACTTTTCCAGAGTCCATCCTTTTAGCAGGCTGTGGCCCTTGGCAAATGCCACACGGTTTTTCAATTGTCTTTTGTTTAGTGCTGGCTTATGGGCACTGATTCGACCATGGAGGCCATTTCGAGACAGAATCCGACAAACTGTTCTGGTTGACACAGGGACTTCAGGTGAAAAGGTCTTGTGGAGCTCTGCTGCAGTGGAAAATGGGCTGGCCTTGGATTTTCGAGCCAACAAACGGTCCTCTCGAGCAGTTGTCTTGCGTGGTCGGCCTGACCTGGCCTTGTCCAAAACGTCTCCAGTCTCTTCAAATCTTTTTTTTATCCTCTGAACTTGACGCTGAGACACATTGAAGGTGTCTGCCACATCAGCAGTGGATCTGGTCTTCAGCCTCTTGATAATCAACACTTTAGTCTCCGGGTGAATCTTAGGCATGTTTGCAGAGGTCTAGCTGCAGTTGAGAAGGTCTAGTGTACTGGCGTTCTTTTTTTTTTATACACACCTGAGACCTAATTGATCCATTATTAGTCACAGGTGAAGCTCATATAACAAGGCGACAACACTTATGTCTTGGCAAAAATTTACTCCATGGGCTTTACCAAGCTGTGAATATTAGAATACTTTTTGTCAGTTTCGTTTTGCACTGAAACATTATTACAAAAGCTGTTGGGATTAAAATGACCCATTTCTTGTAACAAAATCTTGTTTAGAAATATATTTTAGCAGCACTTCAGGTCAATTTGTCCACAAGCGACAAGACTTTTGTCAGGGACTGTGTGTGTGTATATATATATATATGTATATGTATGATTAGTTATTGCTTTTATTACATCTGTTTTTCTAATGCTGTTTTGCTGTCCTGGTGTGTGGTTTATGTACGCAGCCTTAGGTCCCATGCACACGAGATGCTGTTATTTGCTGTTAAACGCGCGTTCAGAGGCAGTTGGACACTTTTCAACTGCTCCTGAACCCATTCAATGTTATCCTATGTGTCCATGCACACAGTCTCGTTTATTGCCGTTTTTAGGCAGTTGCGTTTAACCTCATTTTTCCAGAAGCAAAAAAATGGGTTCAGACGCAAAAGTTTTCCACGTTTCAGACGCTAAACGCGGCACCAGCGTTTTGCCGCGATTTCGTTTATTAGCGTTTTTAAAGGTGACCTATTTTTTTACATTAGAAATCTCAAAAATGATGGCAAATGATGAAAAACCATCAAAAAAATATGAAAAAAAACTGAAATTGCTTGCATTGCACTGTAGACAATCCACAACTTGTGGCAGGTGACGTGGCAAGTGGACAATCCACAACTTGTGGCAGGTGATGTTGCCAGGTGACGTGGCAGGTGGAAATCCACAAATTGTGGCAGGTGACGTGGCCAGGTGACGTGGCCAGGTGAACAATCCACAAATTGTGGCAGGTGACGTGGCCAAGTGGACAATTCACAACTTGTGGCCAGGTGACGTGGCAGGTGGACAATCCACAAATTGTGGCAGGTGACGTGGCAGGTGACGTGGCAGGTGGACAATCCACAACTTGTGGCAGGTGATGTGGTCAGGTGACATGGCATGTGACGTGGCCAGGTGACGTGGCAAGTGGACAATTCACAACTTGTGGCAAGTGGACAATGCACAACTTGTGGCAGGTGACGTGGCCAGGTGACGTGGCAAGTGAACATTCCACAACTTGTGGCAGGTGACGTGGCAGGTGACGTGGCCAGGTGATGTGGCAAGTGGACAATCCACAACTTGTGGCAGGTGACGTGGCCAGGTGACGTATCAGGTGACGTGGCAAGTGGACAATCCACAGCTTGTGGCAGATGATGTGGCAAGTGATACGCTAAATACAAGTACACTGCTGCTCTCTCAGCTGCTGGTCTCCCAAAATGGCTGAAATGGTTAAATAATAATGTTTTTTGAGCTTAGGGAGGGTCTTATGATGTTTCTTAACTAAACGCCTATAGACGCAAACGCGGTAAAACGCCGCTAAAATCGCGGCAAAACGGGCGTTTTTAAACGCCGGTTTTAGCCTTTAAAAACGTGTGTTCAGCAGAGTTTGCACCGGCGTCTCGTGTGCATGGGGCCTTAACAAGCATTTTGTGTTCATTGCAAACACTGCTGCATTGTAAAGCTTGGCAAATCAAATTATGCAAAGAAAAAAAAAATGTCAACAGTTAGTTTTAAAAGCCTTGCTAGCTTTTTATTTAATCAGCATGGTCATTTGTACAAAGCAACAGTTTTCCAGCCGGGCAATAAATTACTCAATACTTCTGGCATGATGAAAGACCTCTCCATCTTCCTCTTGCACAGAGTATGGATTGTATTGTTTCCTCTTACCATCTAAACATTTACACATGTAACCTAACATGGGAAACTTAATGGTGACTAAGTACACAAAACTGTCATGGTGGGGAATTCCCTTTCAGTGCCAGGTGTCATTCTATATAACATATTCTTCTTACATTGTGTGCTAGTTGTTAAATTCGGCTGCATTGTTTTTGAAATGATACCTTTCGTTGTGACTTTTGCTCACACCATGGTTGTTGACCTTTTCTGAATTTCAAGAGCATACTTGTTTTAAACACCATGAGTACACTTGTTAAAGCAAGAAAAAAGGAACCTATTTAGAAAATAAAAAACGAACCTTTACAACCCCTTTTTAAACTTGTTTCTTTTTATACAGCAATTCTATTGTTTTATGTGTTGTAAAAGAAGCAAAGCCAGAATGAACAGGCTGCATGTAAAGTGATTGTAAGGTAAAGCAATCATTTTGGCTCCTTTTTGCATTTGTTGCATAAGATACTATATCTATCTCCTATAATTTCTTATACGGGTAGTTGACATCTTTGTCCTGGAGTTTAGCGCATTCCTAAAATATAGGATGGATTTTATTTTTAAAAGTTCATGTGGGCTAAAGCGGTACTTAACCACGAACCCAAAATGTAATATATTGCAGCTTACAAATCATTAGATGTGGTGTCTGCATTCATTTTATGTTTCCCCCTCTGATTTTCACCTGGGGACAGTGTTTTCCATGTATTTCAATGGCTCTAGTTCACACCAGTGCAGTCAGTTCCAGGTCAGTTTCTGGTTATTCTATACAACCCCTGGTACTGAAAGGGAATTCCCCACCATGACAGTTGTGTGCGCTTAGTCACCATTAAAGGGGTTGTAAAGATTTAACTTTATTTAAAAAAAAAAAAAAAAAAAACATACCATACTTGCCTCCACTGTGCAGTTTGTTTTGCACAGAGTGGCCCCGACCCTCGTATTCTAGGGTCCCTCGGCGGCTGTCTCGGCTCCTCCCTGCAATAGCTAACCCTCCTCTGGGAAGCGCTCTCCCAAGGGGGTTAGCTTGCGGGCGCACTCCCGTGTGATACACTCAGTGGCTATGGCCGCCACTGTATCACTCGGCCCCGCGTCATTGATTTGATTGATGGCAGAGGGAGTCAATGATTATCAAATTAGGAGCTGGGGAAAAGCAAAGCGGGATCGCGCCCACAGAGATTCGGGGCTCATGTAAGTTAAACGGGGGCTGAGGGGGGGGGGGGCCGAGAGTGCAAGCTTTTTTTTTCACCTTAATGCATAGGATGCATTAACAGAGAAGTATGGTTTTTCTTTCTTTATTTTTTATTTAATATTTACCTCGGTGGATGCAGCATCAGACCGATGCTCCATCTGTCCCCCGCCGTTTGTGCACTGAGAACCGAGCCACCGAACATCGCCGATGGCTCAGTTCTCACAGATCCCCGAGAGGAAAGCTGCTGACTGTCAGTCAGAGTCTTTCCTTTCTGCTTCTCCACGCTCATTGGAGAGCTGAGCAGTGGAGGGGCGGGGAAAGGCTGTCTCAGCGGCTCGCTGATACGCTAAGACTGCCATCAATCAGGGCAGCTGGCGGATCCCGACTTGGAAGTCGTGATGACGCGCTGCCCCGACTGATGGCAGCAGAGAGCGGACTTCAGATCACTCTCTGCTGAAAATGGGTCACAGGAGTGCAAAACTAATTGCACTCCTGTGACCCAGAGGAGAAGCCCATCCTAAAAAGCTCAGGCTGGACTTCTCCTTTTTTAAGGTGAAAAAACACAAAGCTTTACAACCCCTTTACGTTTCCCATGTTAGGTTACATGTGTAAATGTTTAGATGGTAAGAGGAAACCATACAATGAAACGGACTGCACTGGTATGAACTAGAGCCTTTGGAATACATGGATAACACTTTGCATGCTTTTTTACGGCCAGTTCACACCACAAAAAATGCACTCCAGATACGTTCCAGATCAGTTTTTGCTTACAATGCACACCACACACAGTTCCAGTGCGTTTTTGATACAATTTGCAATGTTCCACTACAGTTCTATGCAGAAAAAATGCAGCATGCTCTACTTTCTTTTTTTTTCCCGCCGGAAACTGACTGCACTGTTGTGAACTAGAGCCATTGGAATACATGGATAACACTGTGCATGCAATTTTAGTGCAGAAAAAAATACACAGAACTACATCTGGTGTGAACTAGCACTTATAGAGCCTCCACTCTGGATGAAAGGGGAAAAGAGGCACCTTTTGGACACAGCATTGTCAGTTTGAGGGGAGGGTAGTGTTGGATATACTAGCAGATTTGGATGCACTAACAAATTGAAGCCAAACTTCGGCTTGTATATTATAGGCAGTTACAGCAAACTGTTTTTTTTTTTTTTCTCTTCTTCTTTTGGGATAAAGGTTTCACATAAAAGCTGATCAATGTAAGCACCCCTGTCAGTGGCAAACGGTTTGTCTCGGCACACTAACTGCTACATTTGCAGGCAGGGCCGGATTCCTGACAAAGCCACCGAGGACAGGCCTCGGGGCGGCAGTGGGTGCAGGGGTGGCGCCGCGGCAACAAGGGGGTAAAGTCCCCCGGTGGATAATGTCCCCTCTGTATTGCGCAGGCGCAGCGCTTGCGTAGTACGAACCACAACGGGGCTGACTAAAATAGCCGAACATAAATAGCTCAGAGTCAGCTGAACACGGCGCCTGCGCAATGACGACCATCTTGTGACAGACGCTGCCGCATGCTCCCGATGCTCGTGCTACACTGCAAGGGGGCGGGTGCATTACTGTTATATTGTCTAAGGGGCGGAGAGCTACAGAAGAGGCCAGTTTTTTTATTGATGTGCAGAGCTGGTAACTTGGCCGTGCTTTTAGCAATATACTATACGTCTTAGCGGGGTATGTTTAAACTAATGAAGGGCGGCTTTTGCAATGTTGTTGGGCTGCTTTGCACGAGTATATTTCTAATACCACACCCAAGTTATCAGCTCTACCCATCAATTGAAAACTCGGCCTCTTCAGTAGCTATCCGCCCCTTCGATGATATAACAGTAATGCCCCCCCCCCCCCATATGATAGAAATGAGGTAAAAAAAAAAATGCAAAAAAACCCCTGAAAGTACTTGTGATTTGCATATTGTGTTAGCATTGAAGGGCCTGGCCTTGGTGCAGCAAAGGGAGTAATTCTGCTTGGAGGGGGTGAAAGGTGGAAAATCGTTCTCCCTTCCTTAGCAGGCAGTAAATAGGATCTTTGTGAATGCAGGTTTGATTTACATGAAACCAGACACAAAGCTGTTTGCCCTACATCCAAGTACATGAGCTTTTATTTTACATTTCTTTCCTCCTATAGAACTGCTCTCCTTTCCTTGCCCAGTCAAGGAAACAAGCTCCTGAAGTTTGATACTTGTGCAAAAACTTCTGTACAACGCCTCTGGGGAAAATATAAAAATCACCGGGTCCGGGAATATGCTGAGCTGTGAATGCAGGCTTACATGCAAGTTGGTTTGTCAATTCCTGTATTCAGTTGCTCCTATTTTAAGCGGAATCCTTTTTCTTTTTTGGGTTACATCACTGACCTTCTTGGCTCCTGTCAGCTGAGGTGGTTCTATGGAGCCATCACCATGTGCATTCTAGAGGAAACTTTGCACCTGGAAGACTTACTAACGCCTCTTGCAAGCAGCCTTATGAAAATAAACCGCTTTTTTTGGTAGAAAACAAACACCTCTAATGTTATATGTATGCGTGTAGGGCATTTGAGTGTAAATGCATTCTACTGGCCAATGAAATATAGTTATGCACATACACACACCTTATCTGCTCAAAAGCCCCTTTCAGAATGTGCCTTTTTTTTTTTTTTTCTGCCTATAAACGATGCTCTTTAATACCATGTGTCTGCTGTGAAACAATCACATGATAGTTGTAAACAATGAAGGTCATGCCATGACATGCATCGTGTACAATTGTGTTGCTAGTTGTGATTGGTCACTGATCACATGGTACAAATAGGACCAATCACAGCCCATCTGTACCATGTGACTAGCTCTGGCTAATAAGAACAAAAAAAACTGAATCAGTTTCATTCAGTAAAATGCTTGCTTATAGCAATCGCAATGGGGGTCATTTACTAAAGGCAAATCCACTTTGCACTACAAGTGCAAACTACAAGTGCAAAGTGCACTTGGAAGTGCAGTCGCTTTAAATCTGAGGGGTAGATCTGAAATGAGGGGAAGCTCTGCTGATTTTATCATCCAATCATATGCAAGCAAAAAATTCAGTTTTTTTTATTTACTTGCACGTCCCCCTCGGATCTACAGCGACTGCACTTCCAAGTGCAATTTCAAGTGCACTTGTAGTTTGCACTTGTAGTGCAAAGTGGATTTGCCTTTTGTAAATAACCCCCAATGTGTATTAAAAAAACAAAACAAAAAAAAGCCTGATCACTTCCACAGTTTAGTAC
This sequence comes from Rana muscosa, assembly GCA_029206835.1. Classification (NCBI taxonomy): domain Eukaryota; kingdom Metazoa; phylum Chordata; class Amphibia; order Anura; family Ranidae; genus Rana; species Rana muscosa. The sequence continues at coordinate 1,011,345,263 of CM055116.1, read as the reverse complement.
ACTATGGTAACATTAAAATTTTATATCACTTTTTCTCATTTATTTTTAAAAAAAATGTAATGCGTTTTTTTTTTTTTTTTTTTAAGAAAAACAAAAATAATAATAATATTGGTGACAGTATGAAGAAAAAGCGTAACTTTTTTTTTTTTCCCCAAAAAAAACGTTTGGCGCATATTTTGAGCCTCAAGAAATGAGAGAGACCGTTTTAAGATATGATCTATAAATCTGAAAATTGATCATCCTAAAGGCACGGTTCGAATTTCGAAAAAATCAAAGAATTTTCGTACGAATTTCGCACCGTTAGTGGGCTGCAGCAACAGCCGATTTTCGTGCAGCAATCAAATTTGAGGAATCCGACATGTTGGAAATTTTTTGAAAAACAAACGATTTTCTGATCACGAGAATCGTGCGAGAAATGTAATAGAAAAAAAAATGCGCATGTGCAAAAAAAGAATATTCCCGGAGAGAAAAGAATATTCCCGGCAACATGAAGGTTTGGTCGTCTGAATTTCGAAAATCAATGGTGGCATCATTGGGTCACAAAAAAACGAACTTTCTGATTTTGAAAATAAAATTTGTTCGAAATTGGACCGTGTATGGCCTGCTTTAGTTTGTGGACTCAATAACTTTCCTACAGACTGAATAATATACACTGCTGATTTGGGTTATTTTCACCAAAGAAATGGGTTTATGAAGAACAATTACCTTTTTTTTTTTTTTTGTCTTGTTTGTTTAGCAAAAAAAAGTGTTGATTTTAAATACCACCACAAGAAAGCTTTATTTGTGTGAACAAAATGATAAAAAAATATTGTTTGGGTACAGTGTTGCATGACTGCGCAATTGTCATTCAAAGTGCGACATCGCTGAAAGCAAGCCTGGGCAGAAAGGGGGTGGAAGAGGCCAGTATTGAAGTGGTTAAATACTCCTGTAAATCTGCTGTCAGAATACACTGATCAAGAGTTTTTTTTTTCTAACATTCTTCTGTAATTAAAAGGCTGAAATAGTTTGCTGTGTGAGGCTCTGTACTCATTTTATGTGCAATGATTACTGTCCTGTGTATGTTTGTGCTTGTCGGATCCTAACTGCAAGTGTGCTTTCAGTCAGGGTCATACAGTCTAGCAGTCTTTGTATATGGAGATGTCATTCACTGAGCCCATCTTGGGCTATAAATTAAATTGGATGTCTTTTCTAAAGGTGGATCTTCAACAATCCCAATTAAATGGAAACTTAATTTTTGGTAAATTTTTTTTTCCTTTAACATACCTTTTTTGTTTTTTTATGCACACTGGACATTATAAAAAACGCTAGTAGCTTTAGTTGTAGAATGCCGTAGTAAAAAACGCAAATTTTGCAGCTTTTTTTTTTTGTTTGTTTATGACTGCAGAATACCCTTTTTTTTTTTTTTTGTTTTTGTTTTTGTTTTTTTTTGTTTTTTACAGCTGAAATCCTCCTCTTCAAACCCCCTAGTTCTGTTGTTTTTTTTTTGTTTTTTTTTCCAGCCCGAAAATGCCCCTGCCAAAAAATGCTGATAAAAGCTTGTGTGCATGGACACATATGATAACATGCTGAGGAGTTTACTGGCTGCAGGAAAAAAAAGCCTGAAGCCAAAAAACAGCAGCTGTAAAAACGTCCAGTGTGCATGAGGTCGAAATGTGACAAAAGGATCACAAAAGCCCTATAGGTTAGTTTAATGAGAAATCTACTTCCCCTTTTAAGAAGTGTTTCAGTGTTTTGGCTGGCAAGGTCGCTGATCTGCAGATCAATTTGTTGGAGAAATGAGACAGATCACTGGTCCAGGTGGGTATAATAGTCCACCAAAAAGGAAGGGCAGGTGTTAGCTCCAGCTCGCAACCGTGAACATGTAGACCAAGTGAGAAAAATTAGCTGCACACCAACATCCGTCCAACAGGTATATTGAAAGACTGCCACCAGGACTAAAACAACGGATAAAGGGGTGACTGCGTTTCACATATACATTGTGCTTCTTCAAACCCGGGTTTTTGAAGAAGCGCAATGTATGTGTGAATTGTCGTCACCCCTTAGTTCATTGTTTTAGTCCTGGTGATAGTCTTTCAATAAACCTGTTGGACGGATATTGGTGTGCAGATCAATTTACTCCCAGTACTAGACACCCAGAATTGCTTTCTGTGTCCATCTTTAAAGGATTTCTGTGGTCCGGGCATACATTTTCATTTACAAACATCAGCATTGTAATAGGAATTAGGGCTGCAACTAACGATTTATTTTCATAATTGATTACCGTATATACTCGAGTATAAGCCGAGGCACCTAATTTTACCACAAAAAACTGGGAAAACATATGGACTCGAGTATAAGCCTAGGGTGTCCGTGTCCATGCCTCGCTGTGCCCATGCCTCGCTGTGCCCATGCCTCGCTGTGCCCATGCCTCGACTGACGTTTAACATGGGAGTCTATGGAAGGGGTGCCGGGTTTGAAAAATCGGTGCTTCCCGGCCGTAGGTCCCCCAGACAACAAACTTTGCAGACTTGTAGAGGAAGAGTGGGGCTACGTGTGTGCCAAGTTTGGGGGCGCAAAAAGGTGACTCGAGTATAAGCCGGGGGGGGCATTTTTTATTTTTATTTTTATAACAAGGAAAGGGACCCTGTCGGGTCGATACATTACAAAGTAGTACGGGTATCAAGACAAACAACTTATTCAAAAACAGTCAGAATACATTACATCACATAGTCTTGATGTAGGAAGGAAAAGAAAAGCAGGGTTTAAACATATGAGTGTGGACAAATTGGTGGAGATTACGCTCCCTGGTGTATTGTCACTTAGTATGTCTGAGCTATTGTTAGTTTTATTCGTGACCTCTGATGTCTTTAATTTTGTTTCAGCGACTTGTTCCTTCCTAGGTGTCTAGTTCTGCCTGTTGGTTCCCTTTGCTCCGTTAGGGTATTTGTGCTTGAGGTTGTCGTGTTGTGTAGTACCGGGGACATGGGCCCAGTTCCTTGGTTTTTCCTGTTTATATTAGAGAAAAGGTGGAAAATAGAGTGTAAAGCAAATCCCCCCAGTTTAGGATGGGATTGGTTAAAGGTAGAATATTAGAATAGAGAAAGATATGAAAAAGAGAAAAAGAAGAGGGGAGGGGGAGTTGTTGTGGGAAGATGGGTTGGGTGGTGGATAGGGGGGGGGGGTATGGGGGTACTGGGGCCCACGAACATGGGACATCAGTAATTCAGTCCTGTGTATCGGATGGGATTGGCGGTGGCGGGGTGCAACTCTGTGTGTCTGTTGAGGTTCCCTTCAGCGCCTGGCCCTCTGCCGAGTAGATGAAGATAATCCACAACTGCCAGGTGTTGGAGAATGTCTCTTGTCTATGCTGGGCTGTGAGGACGAGGTCCTCCATATATCTTATTTCCTCCACTCTCGCTATCCATGATGCTATGGTAGGTGGGCTTGTGGATTTCCACATTATCGGTATGCAGGCCTTGGCTGCATCTAGCAAGTGTCTGATTACCGATTTTTTTTTTTTTTTTTTTGTATGTTTTTTCCGGAGTGTCTGATGCGTGGAGTAGGAAGAAAGCGGGGTCTACTGGTATGGAGCTGTCTGTAAATTTTTGTATAACTTCTCGAACCACTTTCCAAAAGTGGTGTAGTAAAGGACAGGACCAGAATATGTGCAGCAGTGTTCCCTTTTCTGCTCGACACCGCCAGCAAAGGTCCGGCGTTGTCGGGAAGAATCTGTGGAGCAGGTCTGGAGTTCTGTACCATCTTGACAGTAGCTTATAGTTAGTCTCCTGGATTTTGGCGCATATCGAGGATTTGTGAGTGTATTTAATTATTCGTTGTTTCTTAGTTGTGCTGAAGTTGCAATTCAGTTCCGTTTCCCATTTGGTCAGCCCTGGTGGGGTAAAGTCTGTTTGTGGTACGTTTAGCAGGCTGTAGGTTTGTGAGAGCGTGTGCGTTATGGTACCCGATGTGTTGCAGAGTTCTTCTAATGTTGTGAGGGGACGGGATGTTGTCGGGTGGGTTGTTAGTGAGTGTAAGAAGTGGCTCAGTTGGCTGGCTCTCAAAAAGTCCAGCCGAAATGGGCCTGTGGCGTCTGAAAGTTCTGTTAACGTGGGCCAACGACCATTGGTACTAAAGTGGGAGGCCTGGTGAGTGCCCTCGTCTCTCAGTCTTTTAAATTCCGCGTCCTGTATTCCTGGTGCAAATTCGGGGTTTCCCAAGATGGGGAAGAGGGGTGAATTGGGGGATGATATGGGGGTCGTCGAGAAGAGACGTGCGCAGACCTGTGTTGTGGTTCCTATTAGCGGGTGTCGCTTGATTTCCGCTGGCAGGGACGGGTAGCACCAGGGAGCCCTACCAAGCGGAGTCTCGCTTTGATGTTGCTCCAGTTGTGTCCAGAGCTTAGTCTCCTGGTGCCTGCACCAGTCTATAAGCCTGCCCAGGTGTACTGCCTGGTAGTATGTACGAATGTTCGGCAACGCGAGTCCCCCGTGTTGTTTAGGTAGAACCAAGAGTTTATAAGAGAGTCGTGGCCTTTTCTTAGCCCATACAAAGTCTGTAAACATGGTTTGTATTTGTTTGAAGTAGAGTGTGGGAATGTGAATAGGTATCGCCTGCATAAGATAGAGGAATTTTGGGAGTATCATCATTTTGAGGATGTTGCAGCGACCTATCCATGAATGTAGACCGGTGTGCCATTTTTTGAGTAATATTTTGATTGTTTTCAAAAGTGGTGGGAAGTTCAGCTCATATAACCGTGGGAGCGTGCGAGGGATGTAAGTACCTAAATATTTTAGGGCTGTCTGCGTCCATTTCAACTGGAAACCTGATTGTAAATGTGCAAGTTGTGCTGGTTGTATTCCTACTCCCATCGCCTCGGATTTAGTAAAATTAATTTTTAGGTTGGAGAGGGCTCCATATATCTTAAATTCTTGTAAGAGGTTGGGGAGGGAGATTGAGGGGGTGGTAAGTGTAAACATGAGGTCGTCGGCGTACGCCGATACCTTATGTTGTGCTTGTTGTACTTTCACTCCTGAGATGTTGTGGTTTTGTCTTACGTGGCATAGGAATGGTTCCAGAGTGAGGGCGAATAGAAGGGGGGACAACGGGCACCCCTGCCCTGTCCCGTTTGTAATCAGGAAAGGGTCTGAGAGCACTCCATTAGCCCTCACTCTGGCAGATGGTTTTTCATAGGTTGCGGCTATCCATTTTAGCATGTTGTCTCCCAGTCCCACATGCCGCAACGTGGCAAACATAAAGGCCCAACTAACCCAATCAAACGCTTTCTCAGCGTCCGTGCTCATAAAAACACTGGGCGTTTGGGTGCGGGTGACCGTATGTAGTAGATTCAAGACCTTAGTAGTATTGTCCCTTGCCTCTCTTGTGGGGACAAATCCCACCTGGTCTAAGTGTATTAGGTGGGGCAGGTGAGTCTGTGTTCTGGTCGCTATTATTTTGGTGAATAGTTTGAGGTCCAAATTAAGTAGGGAGATAGGCCTATAGCTTCCACAGTTGGTCAGGTCTTTGCCTTCTTTCGGGATGACGGATATTTGTGCTTGTAATGTGGTGGCGTGTAGTTTCCCTCCTTTAGTAAGGCCGTTAAGCACATTAACTAGGCGTCCTCCTAATACTGGTAGTAGTGTCTTGTAGTAGTGTGGCGTGAGTCCGTCCGGCCCTGGGGCTTTTCCGATTTTAGTGCTTTTCAGCGCAAGTTGGACCTCCGATAATGTGATAGGGGCTTCTAACAGATCTCGGGTGTCAGTGGAGAGGGTGGGCATACGGAGGTAGTAATATAATCTGTTATGTGTTCTACCGATGGTGGCGTGTTGGATAGGTTGTAGAGCGATTCATAGTAGGATTTAAATTCCTGTGTTATATGTTGTGGTAAGGTTCTCTTCTGTCCCGATGGCGAGCGTATGGAGGGTATGTATGACGCTGTTCTCTGGTCCCGTAATGACTGTGCTAGTAGTCTGCCGCATTTGTTGCCTGACTCGTAAATCCTTTTCCGTGATATTTGTAGTGCCGTCTTTGCTTTAAAATTTAACAGGTCAGTCGGGGTTTGCTTGTGTCTGATTTCTAGGGCGTGAAGTCTGCTGAGGAGAGAAGTCATTTGGGCTGTCCTTTGTTTTTTTAGTCTTGCGCCGTGTTTTATAAGTATTCCGCGAATCACCGCTTTGTGTGCTTCCCATACTAGGCCTTCGTCACTTTCTGAGTCGCTATTGGTTTGAAAATAGTTGGTTATTTCCCTTGTCACCTCTGCCAGTGTGTCTGGGTCTTTCAGAAGGCTTTCATTAAGCCTCCACGGTTTCCTTTGATTTTTTTGGAAGTCTGTCAGGGCATACCTCAGGATAGCTGGGGCGTGATCGGACCAAGTGATTGATCCTAGTGAGGTGTTTCTAACGGCGTGAAGTTGGTTGTGTGGTATCAACAGGTAATCAATTCGTGAATATGTGTTGTGGGGACGCGAGTAGTACGTATAGTCTCGTTCGCCAGGGTGAAAGAGGCGCCACGTGTCTATTAACTGTGATCTCTGAAGTGCTATATGGATGGTCTTGCGTGTGTTTCTCGGGGTTGATGAACTCCCTGTTGAGGTATCCTCCTCGGGTATTAGGGGGATATTCAGGTCTCCTCCCACTATTAGTTTTCCTTCAGTAAAGTTTTGTAGTTTGATCAAGTGTCTTGTTAGAAACGTATCTTGTTGGGTGTTTGGGGCGTAAAGGTTTGCGAGTGTTATTTTGATGCCCCCAATTTGGCCCTTGAGGAATAGAAATCTTCCCATTGGATCTGTCAGTATGTCTGTCAGGGACCATGGGATTTTGGCTGAAATTAATATTGAAACTCCTCGCGATTTGGATTCCTTGTAGGTCGAGTGATACACCGTCGGGAAGTATCTATTCCTGAGGATCGGGAGTGTGTTTTCTCGGAAGTGTGTCTTTTGCAAGAGAACAATGTCTGCCTTTAGGCGTCGCATATCATTAAGTAACATTCTCCTTTTCTCTGGGATGTTGAGTCCCTTCGCATTTAAAGTGACAATAGTAATGTCATCCATGTTCGTGGGGGGGGGGGGGGGGGTAGGGAAGTACAGTAAAGAGTTAGAGAGAGGTATAGAATAGAGATAAGAATGTAGCAGATAAAGATAGGTATATTCAACCAGTACTAAAAGGGTATGAAATGCGCCCGCCAGAAGCCTAGTGCCTCTAGCGGTTGCCTACCAATTTAGCTGGTGCTCTAATGTGCGTGCAAAATTTTTGCAAAGACGCTCTCCAGGTGTCCTGGGTATCGTGCGTCGTCCTATGTGGGGGTGAGGTCAGCAGGGGTCCCTGCGAGTCTCCCGGTCCCTCCCCGACCACCCGGCCTCTGCTTGTATAAGAGTGTGTGGGCATATGTGCTCAATGGTGTATCGTAGAGTGGTTTGTACGTTTCAGGCTATAATATATAATAACAACACAAGGACATGGAAATTCAATACTTACTCATTTTCTAGTTATCAAAAAGAAAAAACTTTAACCAGAAAGACGAGGGGGGCATTTTCAGCACAAGAAAATTTGCTGAAAAACTCGGATTATACTCGAGTGTATATACAGTAGTTGGCCGATTTATTGTTTTGCTTAATCGGTTAATTGCCTTTAAAAAAGTGTGGTGTATAATTTAGCTAATATGTAAAGTAAAAAAAAAAAGGCAGTTTATTCTTAAATATCTCTATGCAGTGGTAACTATAAATATCTAACTATATGGTTAGAGAGCAAAATCTCTAATCCACTCTGAGACTCTGACAGATTAGATATACTGTATATACTATTAAAGGGTGAATCTGGTAAATCTCATTATTAGAAATAATAGAAAACTTCTTGGTCAAAGGAATTTTCAGACAGTGCATGTGGTTTTTGTTCAGAAATTACATTTTATTTTAAAACATTCTTTCATTCAGCGACTGTACAAAGATTTTTTGTATGAATATTCTCGCCTGAAAATTGATCTGTGTGGCCAGCATAAGGCTCAGTACACACCTATGCAGTTTGTTTTTGATCTGTTTCTGCAGTGTGTTTTGCTGTGCGTTTTTTTATTTTTTTTGCACACATGATTTTGCTGCGATTTGCGCGTTTGCATTTTTTATGGTTTTGTTTTTGGCCAATTTGTTGTTGGGCAGATTAAAAAACACAAATTGCTGCAAAAACGCATTACATGCTTTCCTGCAGCTTCTCCATTGAAATATATTGAACCAAAAAAAGCACCGTTTTGCGTTTTGAAAAAAGTCCTTGACCCTTTCCAGATACGCAGCAGCTGAAAAAAGCATAGATGTGAACGTGTCCCATAGGAAACCATGTAAATGAACTGTAGTGCGTTTCTGCAAAAACGCATAGGTGTGAACCAGGCCTAAGACGTTTAGCAACATAATGGGGTTAAAAAAGAGCAAATTGCTACTGTAAAGCCACGGTGTACACACGGTCGGACTTTTGCCCAACAAACTTCGTTTTAAGCAAGTTGGACCAACAATCCGACCGTGTGTACGCTCCATCGGACAAACTTTTTTTGTTTGGTTTGGTTTTGGATTTCATCGGACAAAAGTTGGGTCTGCAAATGGACAAACTTTTGCCCAACAAAAGTCCAATGGAGCAAAGTCCGACCGTGTGTACAGAAAACCATTGGACTTTAGTCCGATGGACAAAACAACTGTTAAAATCAACCAACAATAGCAGAAGTTGACCAAAGGGTGGCAGTAAAGAGCAGAAAAAACACACAATGTTGTAAGAAGTTTTAAGAAAGTTTGGAGAAAAGTCCTGTGGTGTGTATGCTATGGGTGTTCCCAACCAACTCCGTTCAGACAAACTACGGAAAAGTCCGATGGAAGTCCGACCGTGTGTACGAGGCTTAAGGCCCCTTTCACACTGAGGCGTTGAAAAAACGCTAAAAAATTATGTGTTTTTTTTTTTTTTACCGCGTTCACAGTAAAAATAGCGCTAATGCATATGCGTTTTTACCGCGTTTTTACGGCGTTTTTGCAGTAAAAAGGATTATTTGGTATCCCACAATCCTCCACTCTACTGCGGTCATGTGACCTTCCCACAGCTTCTGGGTGTTTTTTTTACTGCGGTAGTCATTCATTTCAATGGGGATAGGTGTTTTTACAGCGCTATTTTATGCGCCCCAAAGATGCTCCAAAAAAGCTGTTTGCAGGATTTTTTCCAACGCACAGCCAGCAAAACGCCTCAGTGTGAAAGCCCTCAGGGCTTTCACATTGAGAATGATGGGGCAGGATTATTTCAGGTATTTTTACAGCGCTGTTTTTACCGCGAAAACGCCTCAGTGTGATAGGGGCCTAAGGGTTTAATTTTTTTACTGTGGAACAGTGAAAGTAATATTTACTGTAGCGATTTTTGCTCTTTTTGTACTATAAAGGGCTAATTTTTTTTATTTATTTTTTTAACCCCATTATGTTACTGGCTGATTAATTGACTACCATTTTCATAATCGATTAGTTGTCGATTTTTAATCGATTAGTTGTTTCGGCCCTAATAGGAATATAAACGATAGTTCACAATCCAATCTATACTTGCCTGAAAAAAACTTTCAGCTTGAGTCCTCCTTGTCTGCTGGGCATATCTTTTCATAACATATTTTTCAGCTTCTCCTCTGCTGTTTTATGTTAAATTTCTAAGGCCCCTTTCACACTGGGGCGGGCAGGTGCGGTGGCGGTATAGCGGCGCGATTTTCAGCGCCGCTATACCGTCGTCACTGCGGTATGCGGCCGCTAGCGGGGTGAATTTAACCCCCGCTAGCGGCCGAAAAAGGGTTAATACCGCCCGCAAACCGCGGCTATTGCCGTGGTTTGTGGGCAGTGTCCCATTGATTTCAATGGGCAGCCGCGGTAAAGGAGCGGTGAACACACCGCTCCTACACCTCTGTAAAGATGCGGCTAGCAGGACTTTTGGAGCGGTCCTGCTAGTGCACCGCTTCAGTGTGAAAGCCTTCGGGCTTTCACATTAAAGACTGCAGGGCACGATTTTTCAGGCGGTATAACAGCGCTAATATTAGCGCTAAACCGCCTGAAAAACGTGCCAGTGTGAAAGGGGCCTAAAGGCCTATATTTCCCATGGTACCTTGCTGCCTGCAAGCAGTGATTCCTGTACTGACTCTGCTTCCTAAGACTCCTCCTCTTAGAAGTTCAGAAGGCAGGCTCCTTGAATTCTGTGACACAGCAGTGCCTATTCACAGGGCATAGTGTATAGGTGTCACAGAATTCAGAGTAGTAAAATGTGTGGGGATCTTCACAAAGTTGGTTTACAGGTTGTCCAGATTAAAGGGGCAAACTAGAAATAACTGAATACAGTGGAGATAGTCAGTCAGAGCCCACCTCAATGCCTCATGGCCTGCCCCTTTCGTTCATTGGATATCCGTTCTTTCAGCATCACATGCATGCTTTACCTAGGGTAGTCTACATGCAAATAAAATCAGCCTAGGAACAAATACTCCTCCAGACTGGCACCCTTTAAAGGCATTTTGATATTATAACTTTTTACAAGAGACAGCCCCTTGTTGTATCAAAATTGAGGGCTGTTGAGAGGAGTACTAAGGGCAGGGTGCTGCAGTGTTTTCAGGAAGCTATGTCTATAATCTGCCTACATTGCATTGAGATACACAGAGACCCAGTGTTGGTGTCAATGAGTATAAAAGAAGGTATGTAATGAAAAGGGAAAGGTTTTGTTTGAACATGTGATTATTATGTTGATTGAGAGGGGAACAAGGAACCAGGGAAGGCAAAATATATGCACTATATAGTTCAGCTTTATTTACTTAAGTTTTAATTTTGGTGGAAACTTGAAAGTTTTTATTTTGTAAGAGAAAAAAAAAATGTAAAAAAAAAAAAAAAGATAGGCATTCTAAATCTTCTTAACTGGAAAAATAATTAATTTTTCACCTACATAAGATGTGCACATTGATCATGTAGTTTTACCACTTCAATACAGGACATTTTCACCCCCTTCCTGCCCAGGCCAGTTTTTTGTTTTCAGCGATGTCGCACTTTGAATGATAATTGCGCGGTCATGCAACACTGTACCCTAATGAATGATTCCCCCCCCCCACAAATAGAGTCTTTTGGTGGTATTTGATCACCTCTGTGGTTCTTATTTTTTGTGCTATAAACAAAAGAAGAGTGATAAGTTTGAAAAAAAAACAAAACTTTTTCACTTTTTTCTATAATAAATATCCCAATTAAAAAAAAAAAAAAAAAAATGTCCTCCGTTTAGGCCGATATGTAATCTTCTACATATTTTTGGTAAAAAAAATGCAATAAGTGTATATTGATTGGTTTGCGCAAAAGTTATAGCGTCTACAAAATAGGGGACATATCGGACACTTGATACTATTTTGGGACCATTGGCATCTATACAGCAATCGGTGCTATAAAAATGCACTGATTTAAAATTTGTCCTTGGCAGGGAAGGGGTTAACACTAGGGGGCGATCAAGGGTTTAAGTGTGTTTGTTTCCTAGGGAGTAATTATAACTGTGGGGGGGAGGGGACTCACAAGGGGAGGAGACCGATCGGTGTTCCTCTGTACTGGGAACACACCATCGGTCTCCTCGCACCTGACAGGACATGGATCTGTGTGTTTACATGTCCCACTTTCCTGCTCTATTACTGGCAATCGCGGGCACGCGCACCGGCTCCCGAGTGACGCGGCGGGCACGCATGCCCCCTAGACCGCCGGGAAGCCCATGACGTTGTATGATGCCCGCCCAGGATGGGAGATCCCTCCTGTGGACGTCATATGTCTATGGGCGGGTAGGGAAGTGGTTAATGGTGTCATTGGTTGCCCTGTACACACAGCCTATAGTAGCGTTTAAATCTTCTCATTCCATTGTCAGGTTTTTTTTGTGCTCATGGCATTGCACAGGTTAATGCTTGACCTCTGTCTGTAGTCTAAGAACTGACACTTCCTATTGAAGAAAAAATGACATATTGCATATTACAATCCCTGTGTGTCTCACGTTGGTGCTCTTCAGGGGAGAGTTAGTTAATTGGGTCTGACATAAGCAGACAGCAATTACCAGCGCATCCTGCAATATTTCATCAAATTTGCACACCCACATTTGTGTTGCAACACAGAGGAAATGGGAATGCGTGGATTGTGACCCGGAACAAGAAGTTGCTTGTTCTTATAGCAAATAAGGACAATCTAGGTAAATGAATACATGAATATAGGGGAATCGATCAGCCATAACACTATAAACTGCAACCACACCATGTGAGCCCATCATTACAAGGTAAGGCAATCAGACACAGAATATCTAGTTAAAACATGAAAAACATTTGAAAGTGTACAGTGCCTTTTGTAATGCATCACAGCCATTAAGCTGTCATCTTTCATTGATCTGACTGCCTGAATCTGATGGAGGATTAACGAAGATAGGTTGGCATCACTTACTGCATTCTACACATGTGTGCACTTGTTTTAGAACCAAAGAGCTGCTATTTGTGTGACAAAAGAATGAACTAAGCTAAACAGACCTCTTACGTGAATGACACTGCTGACTTTTGCTCTTTAGCTTTGTGTTGTCAGCAAAATGGGGGGAATCCACTTTCTATAGAACATTGCAATCTATTAGGTAATTGTCATTTGTTTAAAGGAACAGTAAATTTATTCTACAAATAAGTTTCATGTTTAAATATTTTACCAAATGAGTTCACTAATGTACTTACAAAAATATATGTAAAAACTGCACCTTTCTGGGAAAAACAAAACAAAAAACAGGCAGTGCAAAGTATCATCAGAGAAATGGAAACCTTGTTCAGATTTGATTTAGTGGAAAATGCACTATTTGTTTTTTTTTACACGACTGGTGTAAATAATTTTTTTAAAGAAAATTATAAACAAAAAATGAAACTGTCGCATTAAAGCGGAGTTCCACCCAAAAATGGAACTTTCGCTTATCCGGTTCCGCCCGCCCTCCGGTGTCTCATTTTGGCATTTTTCAGTGGGGAGGGGGAGCAGATACCTGGTATTTTCTCCCACTTCTGGCGATTAGATCGCTGCAGAATCCACGGCGATCTACGCCATGTATGGCCCCTCCTCTGTCCCCCGTCCCCCCCCACTGTCTTCTGGGAGACAGCAGGGACCAGTCAGGACACGAAGCGCGACTCACACATGCGCAGTAGGAAACCAGGCTGTGAAGTCGCAAGGTCTCGCTTCCTGATTCCCTTACTGAAGATGCCGGCACCAGGAGCCGAGGGACAGGTCGGGTTTGGGTGAGGACATTGCAGGCATCCTGGACAAGTAAGTGTCCATATTTTTTTTCCGCTGAACTCTGCTTTAATAAGTATGCAATATATCTATCTAGCCTCACAAATGTGAAATGGACTAGAGACCGTGTGTGGTATGTTTTATTTTTTTTATTTTTTTGTGTGTAGTCATTACAGGTCTGGGACACAGAACCCTGATATGCTCGATACTTAGCCACTGGGTTACTGCACTTTTCAACCCAAAGTTCCCAGTTGAGCATTTCTGGGTTCATTGATCACAGGTGAGATTGATGATTGGGAGTTCACCAACTTTTTTTTTTTTTTTTTGCCATCTTCAATCTCAATACAGTGGCCCCGGGATCCCAGAGGTGAAAGGTAAAACCTATAAGTGTGTTCTGTTGAAGCTGGTGGAGTTCTAAAAACAGCCACAAGGGGTTCCCAGTTGAAATGTCCTGGGGAGGCAGAGAGAGAGAGAAATGCAGTGATGGGTAGAAACTTGCTGAACAGCCTGTTTAATTTACAATCCTGTCATTCAAGATCCCATCCCCAGTCCCCACCGTGTGTGGTAATATTGATCAAATGGGTTGGTGACTATAAATCAATTTATATAGCAGAGATTTAAAAAAAAAAAAAGGTCCCTTTTTTTGAAGTGCACATGACCACCATAAGACCATTTGACACACCTTTCACAACACAATTTCCAAGTTGAAGAATTTTAGGGAATATTCTGGCCATAAGAATGCAGGAACGTGCCTAAATGCGCTAGCGTTAATGCGTGTTTATGAGCATTTGTAATTTTCCACCCAAATACTGCTCTCCTGAATGTAATGGTGTTGCATTTCTTTTTTTGCCTCAGAACGCTCCTGCCTAAAATACCTGTAAATGCCAAATATGTGCATAAGCTAAAGTCAAACGCCTGTAGCTGCATTTTTGACGTCCTTTGTGTAGGAAAACATTTTTATTTTGTAGCGTAGTTGTCATTTAACCTGAATATACTTGAGAAAAACGAAGGGGGTTAAGACCAGTTCACCATTTATACAAGTGTTTGGAATGTGACTAATGGGGTCCGCTGTGTACACCAAGCTCCTATTTAATAAAAGAAGTCAGTGTGTGGAGGACGGCAGTGGGCATGCTTACAGAGAGCTCTCTAGCAAGGTTTCCTTAGTGCTGAATCGCTCTAGTGTTTGGGACATGCTACAGCTGTACTTACTAGACAGTGTGTGGAAAGGCCAATGTATCATTTCTAGTATACTTTCTGTCACCCGTAGTAGTAGTGAGATCTCTCTGCTGGAAAGTAGATTCCAAACAGTTCATTACTTTGTGCTTGGATTATAGAAAGCATTCCATACATGCTTACATTTAGAGGCACTTTACTGGACAAGTGTGTTTATTACTTGCATCTACAATGTATTAAAGCTAAGGTTTAGGTATGGCAATATCTACTGTATATGGCTGCATTGGTTCAAGTTGGACCAATGTAACTATGCATGTGCCATATCTGGTGAAGTGGTGCCAGGGAATTCTGATTGGCTACTGGAAGTTATTATGCTGATGTTTGTCGGTCTGAAAATAATGCAAACAATATAAAAACCAAATGAAAACAGTATTACAGTATATGGAAAGCACGTTTAAAATTGTTTGATACAATCAATGTTTTAACAAACCAATTAATGCTTATGCTTGTGGCAACATGCATGTTACCGTAACTCTCAGCAATCCACCAGGCACTGTGGAGCCATTCATTTTCAAACCCCAACCAACAAAGGGAATGCATCTGCTTTCAGGAAACGCACTACTGAGTATTGTGGTGTGCTGCGGTAGAAAAAATAGTGCATGTCTGATTTTCCATTTGTTGTAGTTTGGCAGCCCATTCAGATACTGTATTTTACAGTATCTGCTTCTATAAGGCCCCTTTCACACTGGGGTGGGAGGTGCGTTGGCGGTAATTACCGCCAATTTTGCAGCGCTATTCGGTCGCTAGCGGGGCAGTTTTACCCCCACTATTGGCTGAGAGTGTTAAAAACCACTGCAAAGCACCTCTGCAGAGGCGCTTTGCCGGCGGTATAGCCGTGGTGTCCCATTGATTCAATGGG
The DNA here is from genome assembly GCA_029206835.1 of Rana muscosa. NCBI lineage: Eukaryota > Metazoa > Chordata > Amphibia > Anura > Ranidae > Rana > Rana muscosa. The sequence continues at coordinate 1,011,329,952 of CM055116.1, read as the reverse complement.
CAGGAGCGGTATACACACACCGCTCCTTCACTGCTCCAAAGATGCTGCTAGCAGGATTTTTTTTACCGTCCTGCTAGCGCACCACTCCAGTGTGAAAGCCCTCGGGTCTTTCACACTGAAGACACAGCAGCGGCTCTTTCAGGTTGCTTTGCAGGCACTATTTTTAGCGCAATAGCGCCTGCAAAACAACTCAGTGTGAAAGGGGTCTAAGGCAAAGCACATTAACACGTGACATAACTGCAATGGACTGGATAGATGTTCAGTAAATGGTCCCTACGTTTCATCCAGCTAGGCCCCTTTTCATAGGACCATTCTGATAAGGTCAGCCTATCAGTTTTTCAGGTGGACCTGATCAGATAGTCCATTCACCCCAATCGACCGGCAGCTGTAAAGGGACTTGTCTGTTTACACCTGCCTATCTCCAATTCAGTCCAATCTGATCTGCTAAAAACAAACTGAAGTGGACTTGTCGTCCTCTATGTAGGTGGATCAGAGGTAGTCGGGTGTAAATGTAGAGAGGAGTTCATTTACACCCAGCTGCCTATAGAGCAGAGTGGGCTCTGTGTGCATAACCTGAGTGGACATGGACCTGTCATCTGCCTGCTCTGCTCTCATCAGCAGGGAATCTGGGAGCGGATCTCCTTCTGATTGGAATCGAGCCCGCCCCAATTTGTTTTTTTTTTCATCCATCCGTTGACAGATGAAAAATGGATGATCATCCGCTTCCATCGGCATCCGTTTTTTGGAATGGATCAAAGCCCTATTTTTCTTCTATTTACAAAGGTTTTTTGTCCAATCAGTTTTTTTTAAACAGAGAAACGGCCTGTTTTTTGCAAGGAAGAACGGCTCCGGGACTCAAGTGGTTAAGGACTGGCAGATGAAAAAACAGATGACAAACTGATGTAAACTTCATATATTTTTTTTTTCTTTGAAAAAAAAAAGTGACTGAACTGATGAAACGAACAGTCTGCATGTGTGAAAGGGGCCTTTATAGCTACTTATTAATATATCTGTCTGGAGATAGTCTTGTAAATCTGTTTTGGTCTTTTTATACCTCTCACCAGTTAACAGCAGTTATTATTCGATGTTCAATGCTTTTGTTTTTTA
>CM055116.1:1011231345-1011326345 GCA_029206835.1 Rana muscosa | reverse complement strand
ATGCTAAAAGCTGAAATATTGGCAAGGCTGGGTGTCACCCAGGCTGTCCGGGCTCAGCGTGTGCATAACTGGACTTTCCAGCTTGGAAAACCCCCCAGGTCTCAAATGTATGATCTCATTCACCTGAGCAGAAAGTGGCTACAGCCAGAGACTTTGTCCGCACCAAAGATTGTGGAACGTGTTGTAATGGATCGGTTTTTGAGAGCTCTTCCTACTGCCATCCAAAAGTGGGTAAGCCATGGAGACCCAGAGACGGCCGATGGTCTTGTGGATCGTGTGGAGAAATACTTGGCTACAGAGAACCTGACGGCCTCTTCCAGAGACACTCGGACTTTCCACCCTAAGACCAGACCATCCCCAGGGGCAGATAAGAGGATTCCAAGGGGTGAGGGTGGAGAGAGTGAGAGGGTGGGAGCTCTACCCCAAGTTTGGCGAGAACAGCCTGGGAAATCAGCGGCTCAAGAGGCGGCAAGAAGGATCGTTTGCTACCGCTGCCGGCAAGCGGGACATATTGCAGCCAATTGCCCGGTTGTGGAGGAACCCATGCAGTGTGACTTTCTGACGGGCAGACGTCAGTCGCTGTGTGCGACAGTCGCATGCACTGCCATTCGAGGAACTGAGAAACATTTATGCAAAATGTGTGTTAATGGTAGAAATGTTGTGGTATTGCTGGATTCAGGTAGCCTTGTGACCCTGATAAAGGCTGAGTTAGTTAAAACAGAGGTCTCTGGGAATAGCAAGGTAGCTGTTATTTGTGTGCATGGGGACACCCGAGAGTATCCAGTGACTACAGTGTGTTTCGAGACCCCCAAAGGTACCCTCTCTCATCCAGTGGGCTTAGTATCTCAGTTACCGCATGACGCCATTGTGGGAAGGGATTTTCCGAAGTTCTGGGAACTGTGGGATGATCCTGAGCCCCCCACTGGTGCCCCTATGTACCAGGAATGTGATAGCCAGAACTCCCCTGAGAGTGGTGAGGACTCTCCGGAATTTCCCTTATCAGTATTGGCAGGGGAGACTCAAGAAACTGGAGAGGAGCCCACCTCCTCAGACGAAAACCTACCGTCTGTGGAGTTTTCTGATCTTGAGGTTCACAGGGAAAACTTTGCCACAGAACAGTTGAAAGACCCCGCCCTAATAAAGGCATGGGAAAACGTAGTGAAAATAGATGGCGAGTTAGTGAACCCAGATAATACCTGCACTTACCCATACTTCAGCGTAGAGAAGGACCTACTGTATCGGGTGGCAAAAAGGGCAGAAGAAACCGTTGAGCAGCTTGTGGTGCCCAAACCTTACAGGAAGTTGGTGTTGGAGTTGGCCCATGGGCACATTCTTGGAGGTCATCTGGGGACAGAGAAAACCCGAGAGAGGGTATTACAGAGATTCTATTGGCCGGGGGTGATGAAGGACATAGAAAATTATTGTTCCTCCTGCCCTGTGTGTCAGAGGTCGGCCCCGATGCCACATTTCCGTAGCCCGCTGGTCCCTCTACCCATCATTGAGGTCCCGTTTGAGAGGATCGCCATGGATTTGGTAGGTCCTATAATCAAGTCCGCTAGGGGGCACCAGTACATATTAGTTATAATGGACTATGCCACCCGTTATCCAGAAGCGATCCCTCTCCGAAATACCTCGGCCAAAACCATAGCCAAAGAGCTATCTCTTGTGTTTAGCCGGGTGGGTATTTGTAAAGAACTGCTTACGGACCAAGGTACACCCTTTATGTCCCGGGTTATGAAGGAGCTGTGTAAATTGTTCAAAGTGACGCAATTACGTACATCTGTGTATCACCCCCAAACCGATGGGCTGGTTGAAAGATTCAACAAAACCCTAAAACAAATGTTGAAGAAAGTGGTGGATAGAGATGGAAAGGATTGGGACTGTCTACTTCCTTATCTGATGTTTGCTATTAGGGAGGTGCCCCAATCCTCTACGGGATTCTCCCCCTTTGAGTTACTGTATGGGAGACACCCAAGAGGGCTGTTGGATATTGCCAAGGAAACTTGGGAAAGTGAGAGTTCTCCCCACAGGAGTGTGATTGAGCATGTCGCCCTGATGCAAGACCGAATTGCACAGATAATGCCCATCGTGAAGGAACATTTGGCCCAAGCGCAGTTAGCACAGCAGAGAGTGTACAACCGTGGAGCCAAGACCCGTACCTTTTCCCCGGGGGATAGGATACTGGTACTTGTCCCTACGGTTGAAAGTAAATTCCTTGCCAAATGGCAAGGCCCCTACGAGATAATGGAAAAAGTGAGCGAAGTGAATTACAAGGTCAGACAACCAGGAAGGCGAAAGCCCGAACAGATCTATCACGTTAATCTGTTGAAAGCCTGGAGGGATAGAGAGTCCCTAGTCGCAGACACTTGGTCACCAGCTCAAACTGGTTGCGTGATTCCTGAGGTTGGAATAGCAGCCACCTTGTCACAACCCCAACAACAGGAGGTTAAGGAGTTTGTGCTTCGCAACAAGGAGGTATTCTCTGAGCTGCCGGGACAAACATCTGGGGTAGAGCATGACATCATTACCCCGCCCGGTGAAAGGGTGAAGTTAAAACCCTATCGGATCCCAGAGGCCCGACGGGAGGCAATACGGGAGGAAGTACAGAAAATGCTGAACTTAGGGGTGATAGAGGAGTCCCAAAGTGATTGGTCTAGTCCCATTGTGTTGGTGCCTAAACCGGATGGGAGCTGGCAATTTTGTAACGATTTTCGTCAGTTGAACAAAGTTACAAAATTTGACACCTACCCCATGCCACGTATAGATGAGTTGATCGACCGGCTGGGAACAGCCCGATACATGACGACTCTTGACCTCACAAAAGGGTATTGGCAAATCCCCCTGGCCAAGTCGGCCAAAGAGAAAACCGCATTTGTAACCCCAGACGGGGCGTTCCAATATAAAAGAATGCCGTTCGGGTTACAGAATGCGCCGGCCACATTCCAGCGGAAAATGGACCAGATGCTGAGGCCCCATCGGAAGTATGCTGCGGCTTACCTGGATGACGTAATTGTCCATAGCACAGATTGGGCCTCACATCTGCCAAAAGTGCAAGCAGTCCTGGACTCTGTTCGGGAAGCGGGGTTTACGGCTAACCCCAAGAAGTGTACCATTGGGCAGGAGGAGGCCAAATATCTTGGGTACACCATTGGGAGGGGAGTAATAAAACCCCAACTCAACAAAGTCGAGGCCATCCAGAGTTGGCCACGTCCCAACAGCAAGAAGCAGGTACGAGCCTTTCTGGGAATCGCTGGGTATTATCGGCGATTCATTCCCCACTTTGCTTCTAAGGCTGTGCCCCTAACCAACCTGACGAAGGGGAAAGGGTCGGTCATGATTAAATGGACCCCCGAGGCTGAGGCAGCATTCCAATTCTTGAAACAAGCCTTATGTAGCCAGCCAGTGTTGTACTCACCCGACTTCTCTAAAGACTTTGTCGTACAAAGTGATGCGTCAGATGTGGGGTTAGGAGCAGTATTGTCCCAGGTCTGGAACGGGGAAGAGCACCCAGTCATTTACCTCAGCAGGAAGTTGAAGTCCCATGAGGTAAATTACGCCACCGTTGAAAAGGAGTGTTTAGCGGTGAAGTGGGCTCTAGATTCCCTTCGGTACTACCTGCTAGGTAGGCACTTTGACATGGTTACGGATCACGCTCCGTTAAAGTGGATGGCTCAAAACAAGGAAACAAATAGAAGAGTGAATAGGTGGTTCCTGGCCCTCCAGGAATTCAACTTCACAGTAAAGCATCGCCCTGGCGTTCAAATGGGGAATGTGGATGCTTTGTCTCGAGTACATGAATGCCTGATTGCTGGTGTTCCAACCCTGAGGTTAAAACAAGAGGGGGGGGGGTATGTGACAGCAGGAAGGTAAAGTCACCTGGTTGCATCCAGGGGGGTAGATATATTTCGCCCAGATTCAGGCTTTACGCCGACTTATACAACTAGGTGGAGAGTTGTATAAGCCCAGCTGAGGCAAATGGGCTCATGGATGACTCATACCTCTAGGGAGAGTGTGGGGCGTCGTGCAGACAGGGAGTTGATGAGACCAGCTGAAGCTTGTCAGCTCATTTAGGCCTCTATAAGAACTCCCAGCTTCATTAGATGTTAGCTCATGCCTGGAAGCAGACCTGTGTGGACTTCCTGGAGAGAGTGAACCCTTGTGCGGTGAGACAAAGCCTGTGTGGCTATTTGCTTGGACATTTAAAACCAGGGACTTAGGGACTAGGACAGCACTAGGCTGATCCCAGTTGTTAGTTAGGAAACCTGTATGTTTAGTCAGAGGTCAAGTTGACCAGGATTTATTTTGTTTGTTTCTTTTGCTTTGCTGTGTTTTGTCACTGTAAATAGAAAATAAACCGCACCTTTTTGATTTTGAAAACCACAACCTCCGTTTGCTGGGCCTGTTTTTGTGTGGGGAGCCCATCCCGGGGGTCACACACACCCGCTGCCGAGCTAACCCCCTCACAATATATATATATATATATATATATATATATATATATATATATATATATATATATATATATATATATATATATATATATATGAATTTTAAAAAAGGAGCTCATCCTTGCCCTGATCAGAGCTTGGGGGCCACAGAAGAGATAAGGGCAAATTACAAGTGGGGGCCAGAGAGAATATTAAAAAAATGGTCGGCCATCACGCACGTTCACTTTATCAAATCTGGCCCTCTTTCAAAAAAGTTTGGACACCCCTGTTTTAGATGATATATTTAGGGATCTTTAATGTAACAATGTCTGCAAAGCAATTCATTTCAAACAAGCCTGTGACTATAGAACTGTAGAAAGCATTGCAGTGTTTAACAAAGTTACATCTCTGTTCTTCTAACTCTTAACACAGATTTTCTGGGTGGCTGTAAATCAAGTCTTATAGATTGCTGGATGCAGAAAAAAGCATCTTAAGGACACCGGCAGTACGCTAGACCTCAGCAATTATATTGCTTATGGCACTTTCCACAAGTCCCTTCCATCCTTCCTGTGCCCTTGTTCACTCGACTCATTTGTTTAAATAAGTGCACCTTCATGATGAAAAATCAAGATCCTATGAATAATTGTTACTCACCATATCTGGGTAGATCCCTAAGTTCACAGTGTAGCAAAAAATTGGTTAACGAGAAATTTACACACCCCCCCCCCTTTCTTATGTTCATTTCCCCCTCTTACCTTTTTTATACTGGGTTGTCCTCAATTAGTATACAATTTGCAAATCCCACCTTTTGTCCTGCTGTAATTCACTGATGCAAACTGGGTTCTCTTCCCAGTTTGGGAAGCTGGCTGCCTGTAAACAAACCTCCCACCCCAAAAAAAGTCAGTTTTGTTTAGATTAAGGAAGGGGGAGGGATGCTGTGAAAGTTCTGCTTTAAACCCTATCTAAAGCCAACATTTTATTTTTGGATGGACTGTCATGTAGTAGAACCCCTGTCAGTTTATTTTCTGTGCTCCCACTTAAGAGGTTCATCCTCCTGTATAATTCTGGTGAGCATGTGATCTGAAATCCAGAACTTTTTTTTTTTTTTTAGTTGTCGCCAGAATAGGAGGTCGTTATTCTTCCTTTAGGCACATCTGCCTATTATCTAATGGGGACCATACACGTTTCCATTTTCTTATTTGATCGATGTGTGTTTCATTTAAAGCTATCAAATCTGCAAACAATTGAGTAATTAAAGGGTTAGTAAAAGTTTTTGTTGTTGTTGTTTTCTTTTTTTTTTCTTTTTTTTAAATAACAAACATGTCATTCTTGCCTCCACTGTGCAGTTAGTTTTGCACAGAGTGGGCCCCGATCCTCATTTTCTGGGGTCTCTCGGCGGCTGTCTAGGCTCCCCCCCCCGCAAAAGCTAACCCCCTTCTGGGAAGCGCTCTCCCAAGGTGGTTAGCTTGCGGGCGTGCTCCCGTGTTATACAGTGGCGGCCATAGCCGCCAAGTGTGTCACTCGGCCCCGGCGCGCCGCGTCATTGATTTGATTGACAGCAGCGGGAGCCAATGGCTGCGCTTCTACCAATCATCCAATGAAGAGCCGCGAAGAGCCAAGAAGACCGGGCAGAGAATCCAGCGCGTTCACGACGCCGGACTTTCGAGGGCTCAGGTAAGTTAACGGGGGGGGGGGGGGGCTTGTAAGAATCTGATGTTTTTTCACCTTTAATGCATAAGATACATTAAGGTGAAAAAACGGGAAGCTTTACAACCCCTTTAACTTTCTGTCCCATCATTTGAGATTTGAGTTAGAACATATTCCACTAAACCGAGTTGATCGACTGGGGCATATTCAGAATTTTGTATCACTTGACAGCACTGACAAACTTCGGTTGAAATATTGATTGTATTTATTACCACTCAGACTATGAGAATTCATGGTGAAAGCAGATGTGATTGAAGGTTGATCTTATAACCATAAAATTATCAATTGAAATCCAAATCCCCATGTGTGGCATATCGATCGAATGTGATATTGATTATAGGCCACTTGTTCCTATCAGACGAGATTGGTCTAAATAAATAAGTCTAAATCAACCATTTATTGATGCATATATTGCTACAGCATTCTTTATATTTATTAAAAAAAATAAAAATGTAGTTTCTTTTCAGCTCCAAAAAGTTCAGGTAGTTATGCAATTGACGTTTGGAAGGAACATGTGTAAACAAAAGTACTATCCTTTTAAAAAGGGAACAGAGTGTGTTGCACATTACCTCTTAATCCATCACATTTTATGGTAGGAAGGAGTTGCAAAAGTGCTGCTGGGAATATTTGTTGCCCAACATTTTCACTTTGGTACTGACATTAACCACTTCAGCTCTGGAAGGTTTTACACCCCCCCCCCTTCCTGACCAGGCCATTTTTTGCGATACAGTACCGCAACGGATGTGCGCGCCCCCTATACCCCTTAAAGCGGCCACCGTACAGCTGCAGTGATTCGCGCAGGGGAGACGTTCTGCCGCCGTCATACGACGGCGGGCGACCGGCAAGCAGTTGAGGGAACAGGATCCTTTGTTAACCCAAAAAGAAAAGAAAAAAACGGGGTTTTGGAGCAAACTTTAGGGTTTTACTAATTTAAAGAAATTCTATAGTCGCAGCATGTACTTTCATTTTATAACATCAGCATGTTCTGATTGGACAAAGCTTTGACACTTCCTGGTAGTGGTGAATTTTGCCCATTCTTACATAATCCAATTGACCTGCAGCCCCTCATAGTGATGGGCCAATAGGAATGTAGAGGTGCTGCAGATAGTCAGAGCGACTCAGCATTTGGGCAGAGCAGGATCACTGGCAGCAGTCCCTTTTAGAAGCAATAGATATGTCCAACTATGAGCTTCCATACAAGTTCATGTTAAAGAATAAAGATGATGGCTCCAAAAAATTTGGACCAGTGTTTCCAAATAGAGAATGTGTACATGGAAAGGATAATTACCGTATTTATCGGCATATACCATGCACCTACATTTTAAGAGGGAAGTTTCAGGGAAAAAAAGTATATTTTTTAAAATAATCAACTTTGAATTGAAATAAGGGTCAGTGCCCATCAATGCAGCCTGTTTAGTGCCCGTCTGCAGCCTCAATGCAGCCTGATCAATGCCCAACTGCAGCACATCTCATCAATGCCCATCTCACCAATGCAGCCTGATCAATGCCCATCTCATCAATGCAGCCTTATCAATGCCCCTTTTTAGCCTCAATGTTCATCTGCAACCTCACCATCAATGCAGCCTGGATAGTGCAGGAAATCACCGAGCCGTCATCTCCTGTTCGGCTCTCACTTGGCAGTCACACACACAGTCCCACCTCTGCCATCGGCATTGGACCAGCTCCTGTGATGGACAGAACACTGGTCCAATGCCAGTGGCGGAGGCGGGACTGTGTGTGACGTGAGAGCTGAACAGGAGATGATGCCTCGTGAATTCTGGCTGAGTTTGTCCCCCTCCTTCCCTTCCAAGGTACACTATCGGTGTATAACATGCACCCGCGATTTGCCTCCTATTTTCAGGGGGAAAAAGTGCATGTTATACGCCGATAAATACGTTATTCAACAAAAATGCATGATCTTATCTTCTTACTAAAAAAATTCCTGAGATAGTTTAGCTATTTTTTTATTTTATGTTTATGGTTTGCCTAACCCATGGAACCGATCAATAAGTTACAGGAAATGTGAGCGGTTGTTGGTGGGCCTCTGCAATTTGAACTTTGTAAGTGCTCTAGGATCCGCTTTATTTGAATAAGCCATATATTGCTACTTTGATTATTTATTTAAATTACTTGTGAGTTGTCCCGTATTGTTTGGAAAAAAGTTAAATAAGTGCAGTTGTAGTTGATTTGTGAGTGCACGGTTTGTCAGTGTTTTAACAACCTTCTTTAACCACAGTTTCCTTCCTTAAGCACACTTTTCATCACTGCCACACACTCTTGCAATATCAACAAACTTGGTCTCAAAAGCTGTGCATTGTCTATTAAACAGACATGGCATTTAAATACTGTTCCAGTGGAAAATGCTTTAATTCTGTTCCTGGGCCACAAAAATGTAACACACTTTTATTAAGATGTTTTTTTTGGCCATACTTCTCCTATGGATCACAGGAGTGCAGTTCGTTCTGCACTCCTGTGACCCATTTTTAGCCGACAGCATGCTAAAGCCCGCGGTCAGCTGACATCACTCAGTCAGTCCAGGAAAAAGATCGATCCCAACAATGTGGCTGGCTCAACCTCTCAGAGATCCGTTAAGAGCATGAGCCAGCCCCTTCCGCCCCCTCCACAGTCCGGTGCTTTTTTTTCACCTAACAAATAAAATACACTTTCATAGTTGTATTTAATAGACAAAAAGGGAGAAAATACGAGCAGTTCATTGTTAGGGTTTGCTTACAATTTAAAGCTCCTAAAATTTACTAAAGGATTTTTAAAAGCTAACCCTTGTCGCATTTGTGTACAATATGCTAGGTGTATTCCCTGTCAGATTATATCCAGTGCTTATGTTATGTGTAGCTCTTCCTGCGCACGTCCTAGATGTCAACTTAGAATGAGTGCATCTAACCAGATGTTAAGTCATTTTACAGGAAACGTTCTCTTGATTCGATTTCTTCTTTACTAGTTTTGTGTGGAGGTAGTATAATGCATAGATGTGAACCTACAGAAGCACACCTGGCTACTTTTTTTTTTTTGTGTTCATTTACATAGGTGACTGTTATATTTTATTATTGTTCTAAAATATTGTCTTTGAATAAAGATTAGGTTTACACTATTGGGAGTGTGGAAAGATGTGTAAATCGCACGCCTTCCCGCACCAAAAACGCACTGCTTTTTAAGCAGATGGGTGGAGGTGCCACAGATGCGCAGGGAAATGGTTTCTCAGATGCGGAAATGCATGAAGCCAAAGCACTGTGTGATTTCTCTGTGGTCACTTTTTTGAAAATATGCAGGGACGTTGTTCTGTGTTCTGCAGCCCATTCAAATGAATAGGCTGCCGACGCAAAAAAGGCCACAGGGAAACGCAAAGATGTGAACCTAGCCTAAAGCTGAACTCTCGGAAAGAAGTGATGATGTCACAGTATAGAGAATAACTGTATTCAGGTGAGCTTTAGGTGAACGCTATGCAAAGCACACAGTAGTACACTAAGTGAAACACTGACTGTCTGCAGCTAGCACAATCACCTGCCTGCCTGTCACAGTATAGAGAATAACAGGAACGGATCTAGCTAAACTCAATACAGTGTATAAATATATATACAACACCTAGGATGCATATATATCCTCCACACACTGTAACAGCAGCTAACTGACTCGCCTGCGTGCTCTATCTAACTCAATATAAATGACACTGTCTCTCTTTCTCTGTAACTCTCTCTTTCACAAACGCCAACACACTATACAAGGCCGACTTCCAGGCGGCCTTATATAGTGTGGGGCGTGTACCTACTCCTCTGAGCCGTGATTGGCCAAAGCCACCCTGGCTTTGGCCAATTACGGCTCTCTGTACAGACGGCGCTGTGATTGGCCAAGCATGCGGGTCATAGTGCATGCTTGGCCAATCATCAGCCAGCAATGCGATGCCGCAGTGAATTATGGGCCGCAACGCGCATTTGGCGCGAACGGCCCATAATGTTCGATCGTCGAACGATCGAACAGCCGATGTTCGAGTCGAACATGGGTTCGACTCTAACACGAAGCTCATCCCTATTTGCCAGATTATTGTGCTCTCTCCAGCCAATATCTTGCTCCTGTCTTACCTGCTGCCGTCCATATTTTGCTACCACTCGTTATCAACCCTTGGCTTGTTCCTCGACTACGCTTCTGCCTGATCCCAACCTGTAACTACTCATTACTGACCTTTTTGGCTTGTTTACTGACTACGCTTCAGTTTGATCCTTCCCTGCTTATCTGCTACTGGATCCCGGCTTGCTCACCACCTGGTGGGGTGATCCTGAGGACCGTGACCTGGTACTAACATGCAGCTAAATCCATCTTCACCATCAGGAGCTAACACCAGTTAGTATTTAGACTCGGCACCTTAGGTGAGCCTGCGTCATCTGCCAGGGTGACCTGCCTGTGTTCCTATACTGCTGGTTCCTGTGTGAGCTTCACACAGCTAAAGCAACTGGTCTTTCGAGCCTGACCCCTGATCGTTACGCAAGGGGTCATTCTTCTTTATATCGGTTTTATAAGACCAGTGGTCACGATGCCTACTCATCACCTGGTCACCTGTCTTGTAACATATTCAGTGTAGTTCTGTAGAAAGTAAGCAGCAACATAATTACCTCTCCACTCAGAAGTTTCTGACTCCTGGACTGACACTGTCACCTTTTTAGGTTTTCAGACTTCATTAACATTAGTGTGATTTCAGATGCGACTTGAGTCACACAGAATCACAAGACAAAGAAAATCACATTGTGTTCAATTGTGGCCGTTCACATCAATTCAAATCAGCACAGTGTGATTTTTGAAAAGGCTCCTGTACTACTTTGGTATGATTCCAGCATGATTTTGCCCTCTTAGAATATGCAATTCACATCCCAAGTTGCACTACATAATCACACTGAAAACCGCATTGCAGCAGTGTGATCCCAGCCTTATGGACAGGCTAGGAGACTCCTGGTCTGTGGGCGCATCCAACACCCCTCACTCATTACTGCCAAGTGTTGCTACTATTCTCATGGCATGATGGGAACTGTATTTTTGAAGTGGTGGGGCACCCTCGGTGCTTTACTACTACTACTACTACTACTACTACTACTACTACTACTACTACTGCATCCAGTCCCATAGCTGCATTTTCTGAATGGAGCTTATGACATTTAGAAGGTAGCTTTCTCAAATCTAGGCATGGCTTGCATGTATACAAGGACAGAAAGTGACATTTGTTAACTAGCTCGGAGTCAGTGGCGGCTGGTGGTATATTTTTTTTGTGGGGGGGGCGGCAATCCGTACGCCGCCAACACAACCCTCGGTTGTGCTGGCCAGTCGGTCGATCGGTCCCCGCACTTACCCCATCAAAGTTGCAGGCTTCCTCCGGGCAGCAGACCTCTGTGTCGCCTTCTTCCTCGTCTTCCCGGCGGCGTCTCCTCCTCCTCTGTGGCCAATAGGATCGCTGTTCCTCTCGGGGCCAATCGGGTCTCAGGACTCGCTTCCTGAGCCGGGATTGACCAGGAGGAGAAGCAGGAAGACAATAGCGAATATTATTTTCATGTAAATTAGGGGCCGGGCACAAGCATTAAGGGGCTCCGCTGCTCAAAGTTTGTTTTAATAGCTGGTTCCAAGTATTTTATACTGCTAACTTCAGACTTTTTTTTTGTGTAATCCATTAGGAGTCTTTTTACAGTGGTTGAGAGACTTCAATTTTCTGTAATGATGGGGCATTAAAATGAAGGCAAGTTTCCATGACTGCAGTGGCTTCTGGTTGGCTTTTCACTGGAAATGCTAAACGTCAGTGATTTCTGGAGTCCAAGGCTAAGCCTAGGAGGAGAATTCGTCGCTACTGGGCTATACACTTTTCTACAATCTATAGCACTTTCTCATTGTAGATAAACAAAGAATCTCATAACACAACTTCTTAATTAATTGCAATTTCCAGTGAACTTCAGCATCTATGTTGGAACAGGACAGACTTGCACCATCTGTAGAAACAGATCATTGCAATGATGATCTTATGTTTGCTAGTGACAGTGGTCAATAGATTGCTATTAGGATTGATCTGTTGTGGTGGAGGTGGATCTGATCCTCTCTCTGACCTGATCATTCCCCTTCATGAAGGAAGGAAAAATAATTCTTCTAATATATTTTATGGTGCTTTGACTTTGTTCAAATATACATTTTCTTGTTAGATTTGTGGGTCTACAATTGCTGTCATTTAGCCCTAAAGGTGAAATACCTGTTTTCAAAGAAAAGCCAATTGGCCTAGCCTGTAAGGTCTAATGCCAGCATTTCCGTGTTCCCCCAGGGTGCCACAAACAAGGGGCCCAGTTTTTTTCTGGATCAGTGTCATGAGTTGCCATGGTGTGTGCGGATTAGCTACCAGCACCATATAAATCAATGACGCTCTAGGGCCAGGGCTCATGGTGTCCTTCATTGCTGTAGTGATAGCAACTGGCTCATCCATACCATGCAACGCATGACTCTGGTCCATGGCAGGATGCAGGAGATGAAGGGAGCCTGCTTCCTCCAGACCTGCTCCATCTCCCACTCTCTGCCACATTGCTGGTGCCAAAAGGTAGAGCTTTTATGTATAGAGCGGACTGGAACTGGGGGTGGGGTATGGTGGGGGTGGGTGATATTGAACTCTCTTCTATAGAGGGGATTCAGATGTGATTGGGAGCTTCTAATATGAAGTTATTTTCATCAAGACGGTTGTGTGCATTGTCCCATGCTCGGGTTTCCCATGGAGAAGTATCATTTTACATTTTAAGACTGGGCTTCCTCGAGATTTTGCACACTTTTTTTTTATTTTTTAAAGGGCGCTGCGATTGAAAAGAGGTTGAGAACAGCTGCTTTACATCCTTCCCATTTATCTCTCCATATTGCTGTCCACCCAGAGACTGTTAATGTGGGTATGGAGGGGAAGAGGTCTGTAATCGGACTGTGAATGAGCCTGACATTTGCTCCTCATAGGGGTAGGTGCCAGTGAGGAGGTCAGATTGAAGGATAGAATGATGGGGTGCCTTAAGGTTTCTTCAGGGGTCCCTTGGCAAAATGCCTAAAAAATGTCCCATAAATGTAATGCACGCCAGCGGGTGGATTAAGCCTGCCTTTCAGTTACACAAAGCCACAGGTTTTTATTGTGCACCATTACAACCTGCTAGCTACCGGCATCCTAACAACCAATGATGTCATTGGTTGATAAGGACATCACGTGCTTGTACAGCATCCTTGTTTGCCCCTCCCCTGCCCCTCTTTATTAGCACTGGAGTTGCATTAGCTGAGTGAGGAAGAAGAGAAACATTGGAATACTAGTCAGTACCAGTGTGCAAAGGTTGTTTGCTTTGGAAGAATAAATCTTCTCTAATGTTGGGTGTTGTACCATGTGTGGATGTTGCTGCATGTAAAACTTTTAGTTCAGTTTTTACATGTTAGATTGGGGTGCCTCCAGATTGTGCAGATTTTTAAAGGGGGCCTTGACCTGAAAAAAAGGTTGAGAAACGCTACTAGAGGACAGCTAGAACTCAAGTGGCTTCTCTTGGAGAGATGATAAATTAATAAAAGGATACTCTCTAACATTTAATCCTCTGCTTGTAATTGTGTAACTATTTTAATCCCATGATGTTGACAAGTAAACTTCCTTTTTATAAATTAATTAATCTTGCAAAACATTTATTATTGCAAATATGGCTTTTCTCTGACATCCATGGACTGACACGGTGTCTCTTTACACTTTACACGTGGGTTATGTCCCTGCTTGCAGGAGAAGACCTAGGCAGAATGTGAGATGTTATACATACATTCTAAAAGCCAGAGCTGAACAGCCCCACCCAGGGGGCGGTCCCTCCGGACATAACCCTCCCACTACAGTCAGCAGACTTCAGTTTTTTTCTGCCTAGCAGAAGGAGAAGACGTGGCTCTCTCAGGAGCCAGTCTCCTGACCTATTTTTATTCCTTTTCTGGAATTCTTTTTTATTTTATTTTTGAGAATTTTCTATCAACTGTCGGCTGGGCAACAGGTTGGGTACAAGATATCCTCGTAGTCTTCCCTGTCCGACCATCGAGCGTGCTGATCCTCGCCTTGTGTGCGTGAGACTCAGTTCACGACAGGCCCCATGACTCCAGGGGTGGCCGGGTTTGCTTTCATGCTCCCACGGTCCTCTCAAGACTGAACCGTTCCTGACTGACTGTATCTTTCGTGGTGGACCGGGCCGACAGCTACTCAGTACTGCACTGTGATAGTCCTGTCAGAAACACACCAGTGGGTCCCTCAGGGGACGGGTAAGTAGTCTCTCCTGCCTGCAGGTGAGTACAAAAGGCTGTGTGTTTCTCTGTGGGGGATTTTCCCTGTCTCCCCCTGTATTTCATTGTCACCATTGCTGGCGCTGTGCTGTGTGGGGTGCCTGGGGGTCACACTGTTCTTGGAGGGGCTAATGCTGGTCTGCAGATATGCTTGGGGCCTTTTTTTTGTGTGTTTTGGGGCCTGAGCGGCGCTGTGTGTGTGCTGTTTTTTTCCCCACTTTTGCTGAGTCATGGCGGCCATCTTGCCGCGGATCGCCTCAGTGAAGTGCGGCGGCCATTTTCTTGTAGCCCGCGCGCTCTTCAGCACTAGTTTTGGCCTCTAGCGCTGCTGTAACAGCGCAAATCTCCTCACAGCTCACCAGCGCTGGCACAGCGCGGTACAGACAGCGGAACTGAGCGGTCCCTGGTCCGGTTTGGTGAGTCCCCTGGCCGCCCCCTCCTCAGTCAGCACAGCCTGTGGGTGGACTTTTTATCTGAGGAGTCTGAGGGGTGCAGTATGGAGTCTCTGTCACCAGCTTCCCCTAAATGACAGTGGACAACAGGCAGTGCTTCAGCACCTGCGGTCCCTAGGGACCAGTTGTGGGCAGTCCTGGAATCATTTCTGACCAGGATGGGAGCTGTGTGCAAGCGCAAGGGAGCAAAAAAGCGCCCTTTCCCCACTTTACTTCATGAGGGCAGTGCGCTGATTCAGATATGGGCCTAGCCACTACCGCTCAGGACCCTAGTTCTGAATGTATTGGATGGTTTTGAACAGGACATTCCTTATGAGGAAAACTCCAGTTCTGAGTCAGTAAATGACAGGGCGCTTGTTAGTGTACTCATGACTGAGGTGAAGGACACTCTCAAGCTAAAATGCTGCGGATGCAGAACCTCAGGCGGATACAGTCTCCTTTGGTTCTTTTAAGGCCAGGCCTTCTAAAGAGGTTTTTCCATATGTACTTTCTTTGACCAGCTCATTGATAAGGTCTGGGAAAAGCCGCAGAAGAATTTTTTTATGGTTCCGCGGCGTTTGTCTATCAGATACCCCTTGAAGATGCCCTACTTAAAAAGTGGGCTTCTCCCCCAGGGTCGACCCTCCAGTCGCCCGGTTGAACAAGGCCATCACTCTCCCGATGGAGGGGACTCCTGCATTTGAGGACCCCACTGACAGGAGGTCAGAAGTGGTGAGCAGAGCCATGTTTGCCTTGTTGGGATCCGCCCTACGGCCTGTGGTAGCGGCGACCCTTGTGTCTTAAGCACTTACAGGTTGGGCAAAAATGTTGCACCTAGCTGTACAGGAGCATAATCTTCCTCCAGACACAGTTGCTCTGGCCCACCAACTGGTTCAGGGCCTGGTTTATGTGTGCGACGCCACGTTGGACGCGGCCCCTTTAATATCCAGGGCCTCTGTCTCGGCGGTGGTATTGCGTCGTCTTATCTGGTTGAAGTGCTGGTCTGCTGACCTAGCCTTAGGAAGCTCCTGACGGATCTACCATTTAAAGGTGGTAGACCTTTCGGTGCTGCTCTGGATGACATCGTCATGGATGTCATGGGAGGTAAAAGCACTCTTCTTCCTTAGACTAGCAAGGGTGAGGAGGCCCGCCGCAAACAGGGGCCTTCCTTTCCAGCAAAACGGGGTTTTTTCGTCAGAGTCCACGGGTAGGCCCTCTCAGACTGACGGCAGTGCGGCTGGTGGGCACAAGTGCCCCTGGGTGTATAAGCCGAACAAGCGGCTCCCAAGCCCGCCTCCGCGTGAAGTCTTGCCTCCGCCCGACTCTGGGGTGGGGGGACGACTTCGCAGGTCACGAATCGGTGGTCCTCCCGAATCTCCGACTGGTGGGTGTGCGAGGTGGTCATCTCAGAATACAGGATAGTATTCCGATCCTGGCCCCCAGACAGATGCTTTCCCTCAAATCTTCCTCTCCTTCCTACCTGTCGGGCAGCCCTCTTGGGGGCTGTACAGGATTTGATCAGGTCCGGAGTGATTGTGCCGGTTCCGTCACAGGAGAGTTTTCAGGGATTCTACTCGAATCTGTTTGTCGTCCCAAAAATAGGACGTGGTTCGACCTATCCTGGACCTCAAGGCCCTGAATGCCTTCGAGAAGGTGCAGAAATTCCGCATGGAATCCATTCGCACGGTGATCGCTACACTCCACCAAAGGGATTTTCTTCTGGCGTCCTTGGACTTCAAGGACGCCTACTTGCATGTTCCGATCTGCGCAAGTCACCAGAAGTTTCTGCGCTTTGCAATCAGCGAAGTCCACTATCGATTGTGGCTCTTCCTTTCGGCCTAGCCTCGGCACCAAGGGTGTTCACCAAGGTGTTTGCTCCGGTTCTAGCCTTCTGTTACAGCGAGGTATTGCTGTCGTGGGCTATCTGGACGATCTTCTGCTAAGAGCAGAAAGTGGATCAGACTTAGAGGAAAGGTGACTATCGTCAATTAGACCCTCAGGGACTCGGGTGGTTCCTGAACATTCAGGAGTCAGTCCTGGTCCCGACTCAGTGTCTGGAGTATCTAGTTCTGATTCTGGACTCCTTGGAGGCAAAGGTATCCTACCTCTGGAGAAGTTGCTGACACTTCAGTCTGTGGTACGGGTGCTGACGTCCCAAAAATGGTTGTCAATCCGTTTTTTGCATGAGAGTCCCGGGACTCGTGGTGGCCTCCTTCGCGGCCGTTCCGTATGCCCAATCACACACCAGGGCATTGCAGAAGGAGATCTTGTCCACCTGGGACAAATCCCCGTTGTCCTTGGATCTTCAGATCCAGGTGATTCACCTGGTCAGGGCGCCCCTGACATGGTGGTTGAGATCCTCGGCTCTTCGGTCCGGAAAGTCGTTCCCCTCCCATCCAATGGACGGTACTCACAACGGACACCAGCCTGACGGGCTGGGGTGGAGTCTGGGGAGTCCTGTCGGCTCAGGCCTTGTACTCCGGACGAGCCCGTTTACCCATCACTGTTCTGGAAATACGGGCCATCGGACTGTGTCTCTCCTCAGGTCGGAGAGAGTATGGGGTCGCTCCATCAGGAGCCAGTCGGACACTGCCACGGCGGTGGCGTATGTAAACCATCAAGGGGGAACTCGGAGCTCAGCTGCGGCTTCCGAGGTAGTCCGTATCCTGAAGTGGGCCGGAAGAAGCGTGCCGGCTCTGTAGACCATTTTACATTCTGGGCATAGACAATGGGCAGGCGGACTATCTGAGTCACCAATCGCCAGACACCGGACCAAGAAGAGTGGTCCTTGCATATTTCAATTCCTTTACCGAGGGTGGGGCACGCCGGATGTGGACCTGATGGCCTCTCGACTCAATCGCAAGGGTCGAGGTTGTGGCCAGATCCAGGGATCCTTGGGCGATGCCTCAGATGCGTTGGTGGCCCCATAGGGTCCTTATCGCCTGATATAAACTCCGGCGATCCTAATTGTTCCGGATTGGCCTCAGCATCACTGGTACGCTGATCTGGTACGTCTCGTCGCGGACGTTCCCTGGCGGTTGCCGATGAGGGAGGACCTTCAGTCTCAAGGTCCTATGTTTCATCCGGCTTACAGTCTCTGGCTTTAACGGCAGGGCTGTTAAAAGCCAGGTGTTGAGGGACCGAGGTCTCTCGGACTCGGTCATTTTGACCATGTTAAGGACACGGAAGTCTTCCTCCAGGCAGATCTATCACCGTGCCTGGAAAGCTTATATCGCCATATACGAAGCGCTGGACTGGCGTCCTCGGACGTATTCCGTCCCCAGAATCCTGCGTCCTCTGCAGTGTGGAGTGACCCAAAAGCTTGCTTTGAGTACCATCAAGGATCAGATTTCAGCCTTGGCCGTCTTCTTTCAGCGACCTCTAGCGGGTCATTTCTTGGTTAGCACCTTGTGTTGGGGGTTCGCCATGTGCTCCCTCCTGTCAAGCCTCCTTTCCCACCGTGGGATCTGAATTTGGTGCTCTCGGTCCTCCAGGAACCTCCTTTTGGGAATATCCGGGATATTCCCCTCTTGTCTTGTCTCAGAAGGTGGCCTTTTAGTGGCAATCACTTCTGTTTGACGGTTGTCTGAGTTGGCGGCTTTGTCCTGCAAGTCACCATATTTAGTCATCCATAAGGATAAGGCGGGGGTTGCATCCGCGACCTTCCTTTTTTCCAAAGGTGGTGTCGACCTTTCACCTTCATGAGGGCATTGTCCTCCCGTCTTTGTGTCCTCACCCATCGCATCCTAGAGAGTTTGCGCTGCACATATTGGATGTGGTACGAGCCTTACGGGTGTACCTGTCTGCTACTGCTTCTATTCGGAAGTCCGACTCACTGTTTGTGACTGTCTCTGGTCCATAACAGGGCCAAGCGGTTTCGTCTGCCATCATTTCTAGGGGAATCAGACAAACCGTCATTCAAGCCTATGCTCTCAAAGGGCGGGCGCCTCCCTTTCCGGTTACGGCGCATTCCACCAGGGCAATTTGGTGCTTCCTGGGTTTTCCGACATCAAGCGTCGGTTGCACGAGTGTGCAAGGCGGCGACCTGGTCGTCTGTTCATGCCTTTTAAGTTTATAAGGTTAATGTGGCTGCATCTTCGGATGCTTCCTTCGGCCGCAGGGTGCTGCAGGCCGCTGTTTAAAGTTGCGACTCCTCCTCCTTTGAGGAGCTCTGCCTTCTTGGAGTGAAGTTTTTGTTTTTTCCATTTATACTGCTCCCATCCCTCTTGACACTGCTTTGGGACATCCCACGTGTAAAGTGTAAAGAGACACCGTGTCAGTCCATGGATGATAAGAGAAAATAGGATTTTTTGTACTCACCGTAAAATCCTTTTCTCTGACATCCATGGACTGACACGGCACCCACCCTTCCTTTTTAAGTTTGTACTGCTTTGTTACGAACTGAAGTCTGCTGACTGTAGTGGGAGGGTTATGTCCGGAGGGACCGCCCCCTGGGTGGGGCTGTTCAGCTCTGGCTTTTAGACTGTATGTATAACATCTCACATTCTGCCTAGGTCTTCTCCTGCAAGCAGGGACATAACCCACGTGTAAAGTGTAAAGAGACACCGTGTCAGTCCATGGATGTCAGAGAAAAGGATTTTATGGTGAGTACAAAAAATCCTATTTTTTTTTCCCCGCTTTCACACTGGAATCTGACTGTAGGGTACATAGGAGGCATTTTAAAACATATGTTTTTATTAATTTTACACAGTTTCAGTGCATTTCCAAGTTCCTAAAGACCCGAGACTGCCATAATGTTACATTATGTAAAGTATGAGGTTGTGTTCCTACAAGAGCTCCGTGATTGTGGGAATTTTCTCTGTGTTGAGCCGCCTTGGGGCAATTAAACCAAACTCCTCCAAGTATTTCCAGATGCTCCTGTACTGTACTCAGTTTTTGAAATTATCATTGCTGCTGCACTTTTTTTTTCATCTTTAGCAGAATATATTTTAATAGAGTTTGTAATACCTAATACCTAATTATGACAGAACTAGACAGATCATAGGTTTTGGGTTAGCCAGTGAAAGTTCTCCTAATCTCCAGCTTTCTTAAAATTGGCATGTGGCTAGATTGGAGTGACGGGTCCAGGTTCTATCTTAGGTTGTCTGCTCCTGCTTTATGCGATTACCCTATACAGTATATCTTTCTAGAAAGTGCGGTACTGATTACTAGTCAAGTGTGCCATCTTGAGGTTGTACTGAATAATGCAAGCAAAGTCCTGCTGGATGTAATTATGTGGCATTTAAGTTCAATCATTATGCTTCAGACTTCAGCTTTTATAGGCTAACAAAATGACATTGGCAGATTAACAAACACAATTTTATCAGATTATGGGTTTATTAAAAAAAACAAAATGACCAGCAGAATGGAGAGTGCATGCATTGTAACTGTAAATCAAATTTTGTTTCTCTGTAGTTTGGTTTTTAAAATTAAAACATGGAAAAGGTATTTTAAATTTCAAACTGATTTATATAGGCTATTGTACTATGTAAATGCATAATCAAAAGCCAATACACAATGGGGGGGATTTACTAAAGGCAAATAGAGTGTGCACTCTGCAACTGCAATCGCTCCATAGCTTGTTAAATGAGAGGAAATTCTGCTGACTTCCATTCTCCAATCATGTGGAAGCAAAAATGCTGTTTTTTTTTTGTTTTGTTTTTTGTTTTCCTTGCATGTGATTGTTTTTTTGTTTTTTTTTGTTTTTTGCAAAGTGAAGCTTCATCTCATTTTACTAAGCTCAGGAGCAACTGCACTTGCAAAGTGCCCGTTCTATTTGCCTTCAGTAAATCAATCCCAATGTTTAATATACATATTTACATTTTGCCTCTTTCATTTTTTTTTTTCCCTTGCCAAATCATATTTAGATTGGGGTGAGTGTTCTAAGACATAGCGATCGTATCCTATATAGTAACATTTGAGGAACTTTGACAGCAGTGTTGTAGATTTTGATTCCCTAATCAAGCTTTCACAAGTTAAAGGGGTTGTAAAGGTTCCTTTTTTTTTTCTTTTCTTTTTTTAAATAACAAACCATATCATACTTACCTCCACTGTGCAGCTCGTTTTGCACAGAGTGGCCCCGATCCTCGTCTTCTGGGGTCCCTTGGCTGCTGTCTCGGCTCCTCAACGCATCAGCTAACCCCCGTTCTAAGAAGCTCTCCCACGGGGGTTAGCTTGCAGGCGCGCTGTGTCATTGATTTGATTGACAGCACAGCAGCGGGAGCCAATGGCTGCGCTGCTATCAATCATCCAATGAATGAGCCGAGAAGCCCGGTCGAGAACCAGGCACGTTCACGACGCGGGACTTTCGAGGGCTCAGGTAAGTAAACGTGGGGGCTGGGGGGCCGCTAATCGTCGGATGTTTTTTCACCTTAAAGCATAGAATGCATTAAGGTGAAAAAACATGTACCTTTACAACCCCTTTTAAACTCTCAGTTCAACTTGATGGACTCTCTGCCCACAGCCGAAATCGGCATTACAGTTCTAGGTTACATCTAATCCTGGGTGCTGCTGGATACGATCTGGTTTGGCTTCAGTTGAACTTTTTATTACTTTTTTTTTTTTTTTTTTTTTTTTTCTTTAAACTTCCTGGCGGTATTCCCGAGTGTGGCTCGGGGTGAATCTTCAGTACCAAAAGAGGTAACCCCGAGCCACACTTGGGATTGCCTCGCAGGATCCATGTAGAGGTTACTTACCTTGTCTGCTGGTTCCTGTGATGTCTCCCCGCTTTGATCTGCGAGCCGCCGTGTCTCGCTCGATTCACAGGGCCGAGCTCCGTTCTCTGCAAAAGTTGCGACGCACGGGGACGGAGTTTGGCGCCTAATTCAAAAAGTAAAAAACACAGTATAGTTACAGTATCCTGTAATCTTACAGATTACAGTACTCAAATAATTACACATCCCCTTTGTCCCTAGAGGTCTGATTGTCCATGGCAACCAAAAAGTGTCCCTTTACATCAAAAGTGCTTTTAGACCAGCTAGAAAACAGCGATAATTTAGAATCACTTGCAGAATTGAGCGATGGCGATTTGTGGGGAAATTCGTCATCAAACACTGAAAAACACTTTTATTATTTATTATTATTATTTGTTATTATTTTCTAGTTATTTATTATATTCTAATTTATGATTTCGTGTTTCAAACTTTATCGTACCCAGGATGTCTACTAGACTCTGGTTTGGACAGATTTAAGTGAGTTATTCCTAAGAATTACAGGCCTACAATATAAAACGGCAAATTTCCTTGCAAAATAATAGTACCGCTTTCAGCACCTAAAATCTGAAATAATTATACCGCCAGGGAGGTTAATAAAGCTAATTGGCTTATAAGGATGGTAGACCTGAGAGGCTTACACATTTTCAGAAATTGCAATGGGAAGTTTAGTCTTAATGGGAAAATGTACTCAAATTTTAAAGCAAAAGGTTTTTGCTTTTCTTAGAGGCTCATTTACACTAGTATTGTCCCCCCGAAGAGCTATTCACGATGGGTTGCTTTTCATATGGTGCTTCTCAGGTGGTTAACAGGCTGTTAATCTGTGTCCCACTCCCCCCCCCCCCAAGCTGCAGATGAGGTATGTATGAAGGTATACACCTGTCGAAGCTAAATTGATCTCTTCTGTGGCTTTGAGGGCATTAAAGCAGGTGACCTAATGTCTCCTCACTGCCTGTCAAAAAGTGATCCACGGCAGACTAAAAAATGGGTTATGTTGGGGGGGGGGGGGGGTTGGTACTGCCCTCAGAATGTGGGTGGGTGGATCATTTTTGCTTGTTGCATGTTTTTCGTTTTCTAAGAAAACATTTTTTCATTTTACTAAATTTACGATATAAGCTTGTGAGAAAATGAGAAAATGTTTGTTGCCCATGGCCTCTAGTCTACAATCCACACTAGAAACTTGATAAATAGATTTTACCTGGTGCTTTGGGCAATAGGCAGATATGTTACTCATGTAGGTTTAGCGGCTTTGGGGCTGTACACAACAGATATATTTACATTTTAAGGTCATATTTCAGTACTGTTAGTTATTTGAAATGTGACTGCTTAGAAAGCAAATGTAGACAGTGGGAAAAAACATAACTGTATACATGCCAGGGGTGGGATTATTGCACTACATAACCCAAAAATGGCAGAGGGAAAAACATTGCCACTGTAACTGGGGAGTGTCTGTTTTGTTTCATAACTTGCAAGTTAGGACCTGCAACATATATAAAGTGTTAGGCCCCTTTTACATGGGCGCCCTCTGTTTTGATCAGCAAGGGATCTGTCGGCTGATTCCCTGCAGAGCAGATGGCAGGTGACAGATCCGTGTCCACTCAGTTTATGCAGAGACTCGGACAGAGCATGCTCTGCTCTATGGGCAGCCGGGAGTAAACAGACTCCACTGTCCATTCACACCTGACTACCCGTTGATCTGATTCGCCTACATGGAGAACCGATCCCCCCTTCTGCTTGTTTTTTAGCAGACCGGAACGTCACTTTACACCCATCAGTCCATAGAGGTGAGTTAACCGTCCCAATCATGTCCACTTGCAAAACTGACAGGCAAACCTGATCGAGACGTATGAAAGAAGCCTAAATATCAATGTATTTTACAGTCGGAACAGTGAACCTGGCTACTTCCCATTATTTCTCATAAAGTGCCCAAAAACTGCCTTCCATCATGCCTATGGCAAGATGTGCTAGATTAGAGCTGAACTTGGAGCGTTGACCTGTAGAAGTGGTAAATGTAATCCTAGTGTGTGGGTTGTCCGATTTAGATTGGCTTCATATACTGGTCAAGTTCAGCTATAATCTAAAACGCCAAAATAAATAAATAGCGTGTGTAGGAGCACATTGCATCAGCTTGAGGTCTCGAGCTTTACAATCAGTTGTGGCGAGATTCATATACAGGAACCATTTTGCAACAACCAGCCCAGATGACTTGGCTTCCCTACAGCATAAAACCACACATGCAGTTCAAGGCTTCTTACTACTGCTTCATATTTTGTCATTTGTTTTTGTGACACTAGACAGTGATATAAGGTTGAAATACATACTTGAGATCTAAATGAACTGTGAAATGCACACTTGTAGATAAATACATTTTCCATCTGCAGTAATAAAAAGCAAGGTTTACATTGTACATGTGCTTAATCTACGACATGTTGACCAGATTTTTTATTTGCAAAAATCTAATGCAAAATACAAAATGCTATGGTGTAACCAGGATGGAAGAGAAAATTTCAAACAGGAAAAAAAAAAAAAAAAAGATTATTTTGGGAAAGCACAAAACGTGTCGGAGTACAACCTATTCATGCTGGCTGCTTTAATAAAGGAAATATAATATTTTGCATCTTGTTGTGCAGCATTTTTGTTGCTGTTACAATCGGCATTTGTTATATTTAATGATCCTAAATAGTAAAAGATTTTATTGAAAAAAAAAAAAACGAGAACGTGTACCAGACAAAGTAATAATCCCTCCCAGCAGGACTAATTGAGCCATAATCTGTCCCAGACTTTTTGTGGATTGCCAGCTGTGCCATCATTGATCTCACAATGGAGACCTATAGCTCTTTCCGTTTGTACCCGACGTTGAGGGGTATTTCTCCCACAGTTCCCAGTGCAGACACTTCCAGGCAGCCTTGACCCCTAGCACCATATTTTATGTTCTGATCTGACTGATTCGTTAAATGCTCCTGAGGAAGTGGATTAGACTCCACGAAATGCGTTGCGCATGTTAGGTTGTTTTTTTTCTCTTTTTTAATCATGCGTATAGATGTCGTCTGTTTTTAGACCAACTCTTGCTGATTATGTATTTACTTTGTATTTGCAATGTATCTTTCAGGCAAGCAGCTCTTTACCTATGTTTACTTCAGAATGCTAGGGTTCTAGTGTGATACTTACCCATTCGGTTTTACCACAATTGCTGCAATTATGTTGTACAATTTTCATCATGTGTCGATTTTGATATTTCTGATAAAATACTTGTTCTTAACAGAATCTCTTTTTTTCTTTTACATGCATATAATATGTTATATTCATTTTATATTAGAATTTACCCACTATTATCACGTCTCACTCAAAGTCCCAAACCCTCCTTTCTCTACAATGAATTGGGGATGAAGGTACATTTCTATATGTGCCTCATTTAAAGTCCCAAACTTTTGCTCTTTTTTGCAAGTAATAATCTTGTTTTCCATCATTAGACTTGAACTATTTATTATTAAATTTTTTGCCTAAAGGTATTGGTGGACAAAATGGTTTGTGGAACAGCAGCATATCGCTAATGCCTGGTACACACTAGGAGTATGTTTGTTTTTGTTTTTTTCACCCCAGCAGGCTTAACAGGAAAAACAAACAAAAAACTGAGGAGTACAAGAGGAGCTAGCTGTACTAACTATGCAATGTTGGTACAGCAATCTTCCCACTGAGCTGTTGTGTTCTGACTGGTGGGGCTGCCTCCCGCCAGAACACACCGGTCGGCGCTTGCAGCCATTGGTTGCCTACGTTGATTGAATGCGGATCGGCGGCTGTTTTTCCAGTATTCCAATTGGACAGAAGCTGGACAGTCGGCTGGCTTCTGACGAACAGGCTGCTGTACACATGGGTGGAATGTCAACCAGTTTCTGTTGAACTGGCTGATACTGTCCGATATTTGGCTTGTGTGTGTGTGTGTGTGTGTGTGTGTGTGTGTGTGTGTGTACCAGGATTTTAGGATATTAAAGAAAAAAAAAGTGTTCGAGAAGGGGCAATCCAATCCACAAATTATCTAAAGCACAGATGTCAAATACAAGGCCCACGGGCTGAATCCGGCCCTCCAGGCCATTTCATGTGGCCCTTGCACCTCCAGCCAACTTCTGGTCCTCCTCCAGACCCTTACTTTCTGCTTTTCAAGCAATGCATCCAGCTTCTTCCCAGCAGCAGCATAAAGAAAGCTGGGCGCACTGTGATGTAAAGGAGAGTAGGGGACTCAACATTTGACGGTGGGGTGGCTCTTGTCATAATATATGGGGAGGGGATGTGCTGGACATCTAATCTTAGATACAACCGGCCCTTTTGGGGTCATTCATAATGCTGATGCAGCCCACAATGAAATTGAGTTTGACATCCCTGATCTAAAGAGTAGGGTGTATGTCTTCCCAACATTTATGCAATGGGAGAAGGCAGTTGTAATGTTCTGAAGTGCTAATGTAGTCTCATAGGGAACAGGTGCTGGGGGGGGGGGAACAACTTCATTACATTATTTTAATGTGGTTCCCATTTTCTTTAATTGTGATAGAAGTGGATTTTGACTTTGCTAACCTAGAAATTGATAGGAAATATTTTTGCTGGTGGATTTGAACAGTGGCCAAATCGATTAGAAGCAAAGTGGTACAAGGGTAAATATCATAGTAGAACTACGTTTTTGTGCTCCTGTACCAGTAATCTGAAGGACCCATGCCAAGCGGTCTATTCTTGGCCATAAAAGCTTATTGCTAAAAAAAACTGCCCATGTAACTCAGTGGTTCATATAGGCTGCCTTCCAATCATATGCAGCAAATAAAAAGAATGGCGTTTACAGCAGTGTGCAAGTGAGTTGCATGCCTTGAATATTTGGGATTGTTTTTACAGCTGCAGGTCTCTTCTGCCTGCTGAAGGTAAGAGCAGGGAGATGCTTCTCTACAATGAAGGTGTGGGGGGGGGGGGGGGGGAGATGCAGCTCTGGTTCAGAGTTAGATGCAGTTGGCATTCACAATTGTCAGCTCTACCACGGCTCTAGGCAGTGACACGTGTTTGGAGGATGCAATAATTTGTGTGGTCCCCAACGCTAGCGAGACACTGGCTAGGATGATCATTTGCATGCACGGCCCTTATACTTCTGTGAAGGTGGTGGGTGGTCAGGGCTTGATTTTGATGTTTGTCACCAGTGAATTGGAGCTGAAGAAGGTGGTGAACAAAGTTTCCTAAAATGCAATATTTCAGAAATAAAATATTGGTTGGTAAAAATGTACGTGAAATATTTCCTATGATGTGACTGCCTTTTGCGGCCCATCCTTGGACTTGAGATCGACAAGTCTGCTCTAACGTGTCTGACCCAGTATGTTACCTGCACATGACTTGGTGGTGAAAATAATGGACTCAGATCTTTGGTGATACAGACAGCAGTCACTACATTCTGTTAATTTATTAAAGTGTTACTAAATCCCACAACAGTAAAATCAGTCTGTATATGCAGTAAAGCATGCTTGTTATACTCGCTGTGGAACCTAAGGGGTTAATCCTCTGCATTGGGTATAAAGGCTGTGTGATCCAGTCTTCTCTGATCCTCCTCTTTAACTGACTCCAGTCCATCTCCTGATAGAACAGGAAATTAGGAGTCAGGCTGCACATGCTCAGTTTGGTGTGTAATGTTAGAGAGTTTTTTCCTTTGGCCCTGTGCTGATTACATGCACGCTCCAATCAGCACTGTCCAGACAGACGATCTGGGGTGAATGAAAACGCCTACAAGCTTTACTAGGAACTGATAGAAGAAATAAGGCTGCTATATACTGCTGCTGATAAAAGGTATTTAGCAGTTTAGATTTACTAAAATAATTTTTATTTCCATGTTCTGTGTACTGTGAGAGACCAGATTTGGTGAATGCCGGTTCTGGTTTTAGAAACACTTTAGAAGACCGATATTTAGTGAGTGTGTTTTTTTTTTTATTTGTTTTTGTTTTTTGTGTAAGGTTGATAAAGCTTGTCCTTTTTTCTTAAAGGAGAAGTCCAGCCTAAGCTTCTCCTATGGGTCACAGGAGTGTAATTAATTTTGCACTCCTGTGACCCGTTTTCAGCAGAGAATGGTCTTAAGTCCGCTCTCTGCTGATGTCGCAGGAATCAGTCCAGGCACCGCGTCATCCCGACACAGTCTGGATCTGGACTGTTGCCCATCTCAGCCTCTCAGCGAGCCGCTAAGCGCATAAGACGGCTGCTCCCTGCCCTTCCACAGCTCATCGCTCCAGTGAGCGAGGAGGAGAGCTGTGACTGACAGTCAGCAGCTCTCTGCTCAGGGAGCTTGGGAGAACCGAGTCATCAGCGATGTTTGTTTGATCTCTCGGTTCTCAGTGTGCAGGCACGGAGGGACAGATGAAGCATCGGACCGATGCTGCATCCACCTGGGCAAGTATGATTCTGGAGAGAAAAAAAACATTCTTCTCTTTTAATCTTAATTGTGTTTATGTCAACTTAAGAAAGGATATCCAACACAGCAGATCTATTCATCGGTGTGGCCACAAAAATAAACATTGTTTGTATTATTAACATGACATTTAGTCAGCTGTTTCGGTCTCCTATTGTCTATAGAAAAGTTCAATGGAGGTTTTTATTTTTGTTTCTTATTGCCAACATATTAATGAAAGACTTCTACTAAAAAAAAAAAAAAAAAAGAAAAACTTTAACTGTGGGTCTGTTATTTTCCAAACACAAAGTACATTGATGCAAGCTTTTTATTTTGTTACTTTGTAACTAGTTGTTCTTGTATTGTGCATCTCTCACTCATTAAACTATGTTTAGCATTTACAATCGTTCTCTGAAATTGCTAATAAAAAGAGAAGTGTAGAAAGGTCAGGTAATATCTTACTGGCAAGAAGTATTCTGGCAGATGAGATCAGGGATCCGTGTGTGTGTGTGTGTGTGTGTGTGTGTGTGTGTCTGTGTTTGTTTTTTTTTTTTTTTAAATCCTTTTAGAAAATTTGTTGTTATCAAAACTGGAACAGAAAATAATAGGGCAAAAAAAATGTTTTTTGCACATTTAACTTCCTGCATCTTCGCCTATGTCAGGATAATGTACCCATATGCAGGTCTGTAGGAACTGGCAGAGAACAACCATGTGTTTGTACATGTATAAAATCCCACGAAACCCCCACAAATACAAAGAAAGCTGCAGGTCTCTGTCAGTCTATGGGACCTGACAAAGACACTTGTTCTGAGTCGCTGTCGGGTCTCATAGACCTGGGCATTTCTGCACATGCATTCGATATCAGTCCAGAATGGCAGTATGGGAGCAGAACTTCAGAGATTCATGAGCATATTTTTTATTTGTAGTACATATAGCAACAGTTCACATGAGCTAGAAATAAGGTTTTAGGTAGGTTGGTGAAGTTGCTCTTGAAGTATTTCCTGGCAGGAGCTAGCATGCAGTCAGGAAAACAAATAGTACTAGTCTGATGGGGGAATAGAGAATCTGTAGAGCTGACAACTGCTAGCAATCTGTCAGAATCAAGAAACCTAATTATAGCCTTTGCTTGCATTCTGATAAATTGTCACTGGATGGCAGTAGAACTTGAAGAGGAACAGACATCATACCAAGTAAAACAAAAGTGATCAATTGGAAAATAAGTGTTGCCCTTGACACTTCCAGAAGGCCTCCCAAATATTTTGTCCCTACTGCATTTTTTTGTCAGTGAACTCAATAGTAAACTCTTAAACACACACACACACACACACGTCGTCGTCAGTGGCAACGAAATGTAACCACCTCCTTCCCCCTGCATTGGTGATCATAGCAGTGAAAGTTAATCACCCCCGCCCCCTTTCCCAGTCATTAGATGTGGTAGCTACTCAGGTTTTCATTTTCAGGTTAGGAGAATTTTCAGCAAGTAAATAAACCTGTTGATCTTTCCAGATACAGAGTATCTTTTATAACTTCCTGTGAGCTAAAAGGAAAGCACAAGCATTATCTTCCTTCCTTCTGTAAACTACTAATCTCCCTACCCCTAGTGATGGAGATGAAGAGCAGAAGACCTGTTTGAAGTCCAGCACGGCTAATAACCATGGCTCCCTCCATAGATACAGTGTATCAAATAAACATAGCCACTTTAGGACAGAAAGTGTTATTCACAGGATTACAAACTGAAAATAAAGGAAAGTAGCCTGAAACAAAAACAACGAATGGTCACTCACCTCATTTAAAACATTATCTATGGTCAGAATGTGAAATCCTTTATTCATTTCTACATTGTACCATATTTCAATTATTTCTAGCCTACTACTATTAATCTGAACAATCTTGGCGTTTTAGAAACTTACTTGGTGAAGATCCTATACATTTACTTCCTTGAATTCTATGACACTTTTTCATTATTCCCTGTGAGTAGGAACCGCTGTGTCGCACATTTCACAGAGCCTGCCAAAAGTAAACGGCAGAGGAGATGTTGCAAAGGATGCAGGGAAGAGATGGCCTGCAGACAGGCAGAAATGACCACATGAAAGGAGATTTTTTAAGTTGGCGGATATTTGATTGCCAAAAATAACTATTGTTAATAAAATACTGATGTTCTAAAATGATAGTGTATGCTGTGACCATAGAACTCCTTTAGGGACTGGCAATCTGCAATATATAACCTTTTTGTTTTTGGATTTGCATTATATATGCTTTAGTTTGTTTCTCCTAAACTCGACTAATTCCAAACTAAGCTTAAAGCGGAGTTCCACCCAAAAATGGAACTCCCGCTTTAAGTACTTGTGACCCCCTGACTTGTCACATTTGGCATGTCATTTCTTTTTTTGGGGGGGGGGGGGCTACCTAGTTTTCACAGGTACCCACCCAGCTCCCACGTCCTCTCCTGGCGCCGCTTATACGTGTGTGTGTGTCTGTGTCTGGAAACAAGGTTTTCTGTTGTTGGTTAGATTACTTAAACCAAACTGTTTTGCATGTGTGTTTAAAAATAACTGATGAATGGAATCCGTTACCTTTAACAGGTGAGGCTGGTACTGAAAATAGACTGTTCCTTTTAAAAGGAATTCCGGAGTTGTACCATTTAAAATAGCGCAGGAGAGAACAAGGTCGAAAGGTTGCTACAAATGTAGATGACGGCCCTAATGGAATATTTAGAAGAACGTCTGTTTGTTTTCTAAACGCAAAGGGTCGGTACATATTTACCAGTAAACAGAGAAGAACCAAAAAGGTCATAAAAATTTGTGGTCACACAAAGCTCTTAATCCCAGTGTTTTTATAACAGGCACAACATGTTTTTTTGTTTCTGGTCATTTAAATTATCATAAGGAGACCGATTTACTAACAACAGTGTTATAATTTTTTAGGCTACTTTCACACTGGGGAGCTTTTCAGGTGTTTTAGCGCTAAAAATAGCGCCTGTAATGTGCCTGAGATCTGCCTCCTCATGCCTCTCCAGTGTGAAAGCCTGAGTACTTGGGCAGGGAGCTTCTGTGACAGGGAAGAAAAGTCCTGCAAGCAGCATCTTTGGGGCGGTGTATACACCGCTCCTACATCGCCCCCTGCTCATTGGAATGAATGGGCAGCGCTTCCAAAGCACCAGAAAAGCAATTCAAAAGCGCCTTCTTGGGGGTTAAAAGCGCGTCACTAGCGGCCGTAAAGCGCCGCTAAATCTAGCCGGGCTTTACCGCTAACTGACCTGCCACCTTGGTGGCAAAGCAGCCTTACTGTAAAGTGGCACCACTGTTTGTAGCCTTTGATGGAGGGGAAGGGTTTGAACCTCTGTTACATTGTCATTGCTCTCTGTGTCCCCTTGTCAAGCTCTCTTTGTTCTGGTGATTATCTTTCCAACAGGGACAGTGACGAAATCTTGTGCTTCATGTACTTTAAAAAGTGCTTGCTCTTTCTGTCCATTTCTTTTTCGTACATCACGGGACACAGAGCAACTTAGTCATTACTAATGGGTTATATAGTTTACCTTCAGGTGCTGGCACTGGCAACTTCCAAACCGGAAGTACCCTCCCCTATATAAGCCCCTCCCATCCGGGAGCACCTCAGTTTTTTGCCAGTGTCTAAGGTGTTGGCCAAAGAGTAACATGTGTTTTCCTGGGCTTGCGTACAGGTTCTTTTACGGGCCTTAGTAAGCTGTTCCGGATCCCACCAAAAAAGCTTCATAGCTAAACGGTCTGTACCCGGGCCTTGCAACAGAAGAGCAAGGTTTTGCCTGTAATGCCTCTCTTAGGAGGGCTGGACCCTGGGATCCAGAGCTCTGGTCATACCCACGACCAAGATGTTTTCTGTGCAGGGTGCTATACAGGTCCAGGGGAGTGGAATCCTTGAACCCGGTCCCTGAAGGTTTAATTACAATGCCTGCCGTGATAGGTGAAGTTTGGGCTTCTGTGGACCAAACAGAGTCCTGCGGCGGGGAACAGGTAAGTGGGGGCCCCCAGGAACTTGGTTCTATTGGGGGACCCCCAAGCCTAATTTGTCTTTCTGTCTGTTACCTAACGGTATTCCCGCTAATATCTGTGTATGCCTATAACTACTGGAAAATGTAAAATTTTAATAGTAGTCAAGAAAAAAAAAAGAGGACCGCGGTACCTGTGTTAAACCACTAGAGGCCGCTGTGGTCCATTTTTCTTGTCATGTGGATCTTTGGTTTTCTCAAGTCAAAAGATCCAGGCAGTTGGTAAGTTTCTCTGTGGGAATCCAGTTCCTCTGCCCTGTTGCTGCGCTCATCCACCGCACAGGCCCTCCGGCAAAAAGGGCCCTGGCTCCACTCCCTGCTTGGTTTCAAAAAAGGGCGCCAATGGCGCACGGGCGCGTGCACGCGCCCCCTATGGAAAAAAAAGGGGCGGGGCAGGTGGATGACGCTCGATGCGCGCCGCGGCGCTTCTGCGCATGTGCAGGCGTCCCAGCATGTATAAAAGACACAGTACAAGTGTCAGCTGGATGCAAACAGAGCTAGCAACAAAACGGTGGCACACAGAGGCGGTTGATGCAGGCATCCCCATAGAAAAGCACTTTAGTGGACACCAGCTGGTATATAGCAGCAACTGTGTTAGACTATTACCAGCAAAATTGGTGTATGACGACGGGAATACCTCAGCTTTGTGCTTAAAGGATATGTCGTCCAGACGCTCCGGAAATAAGTCTTCCAGGAAGCCAAAGGGGTCTCCATCGGGCTCTGAGGATATTGGGCATGCTTGTACTGCACCAATCTCCCCTGAAAATTCAGAGGTCAGTAGCCGTAGGAACCCCACAGGAGTGCCTGGTGCTGCGGCTGTCCCCAGTCCACCTGCTCCTGTGTATATATAACAGGAGGTTTTATCCTCAACTCTGGGAGGATTGGAAGAGAGATTAACAGCATTGATCGCTGCTTCCCTGTCAAAGGGAAAGCGCGTCCGATCTCCGTCTCCTCCTTCAGAGTGCCTGTTAGTGGAGGAACAGCCCCACACAGAGATCGACCTACCTGAAGGGGATCAGGATTAGGTTGATTCAGTTATAGAGGAATCAACAGTGGAAGAACCTTTCTCAGCATCTCAGGCTGAAAGATTATGGGTTCAGTCTCTGACTAACATGGTCCGATCAGCATTTAAAATGCCTCTGGCGGAAACCATCAACCACTACGGTTTCCTCGCTGGGGTCGCTGAAAGCTCCCCAGGCTGTCTGTTCCTTCCCAATCCACCCTTTATTGGAAGGGCTTATTTACCAGGATTGGGAGCATCCTGATAAAATATTTACTCCCCCCAAGAGATTTCCAGTGATCTATCCCATGGAGGATAAGTTCATAAAAAAATGGAGGGTCCCTACAGTGGACACAGCCATCTCTTGTGTAAATAAATCACTGACATGTCCAGTAGATAATGTTCAAAGACCCAATAGATAAAAAATTGGAGTCTTTACTAAAATCTGCTTTCTCTACAGCAAGCATGGTGACACAACCTGCAGTAGCAGCGATTGGAGTCTGCCAAGCAATGAAAGATCAGTTGAAACAAGTCTTAAGGGACTTACCAGATCAGCAGGCTCTTGCCCTAGCTGACCTACCTAGAGCCTTGTGTTGCGGTGGACGCCATAGGATACAATCCAACAGGCATCCCGCTTTACGCTGTCTGTAGACATATGCGTAGGCTTCTATGGCTCAAAAACTGGTCTGCTGAAGCTCCCTGTAAGAAATTGCTGATTAGCTTCCCATTTCATGGAGAACGCTTA
The DNA here is from genome assembly GCA_029206835.1 of Rana muscosa. Classification (NCBI taxonomy): domain Eukaryota; kingdom Metazoa; phylum Chordata; class Amphibia; order Anura; family Ranidae; genus Rana; species Rana muscosa. The sequence goes on along the minus strand of CM055116.1, from coordinate 1,011,292,606 downwards.
TCTGGAGATGATCTGGACAAATATATCCAGAAAACTTCTGCCGGTAAAAGTACACTCTTGCCGGTTAAGAACAAGGGTAGAAGTCCTTCTTTTAAGAGGCCTACTTCTCCAGTCCCTGGCACATCGGCTGTGAAACAGTTCCGACGGCCCCCGCGGTCAAATCCAGGGGGCAGAAATCAGGGACAATCACAGGGTAACAAGAAACCCTGGGTCAAGAGAGGTACAAAACCTCCCCCCAAGTCATGAAGGGTTGCCCCCACTCAATCGGGTGAGGGGAAGACTTCAGTTGTTCACAGAGACCTGGCGGGACACCATCAGAGACAGATGGGTGATCTCCGCAGTAAGTCTGGGATACAGGCTGGAGTTAAGACATTCCTCCTGCCCATTTTATAAGGTCAAACGTGCCAAGCGATCCCCAGAAGAGTGGATCCCTCCTTCTGGCACTAGAACAACTATTGCTCCAAGGGTAATCATGAAGGTTCCCTTAAAAGAAAGCGGGTTCGGGTTTTACTCGAACCTTGTCACAGTCCCCAAACCAAATGGGGACGTGAGGCCCATATTAAATATAAAAGGGCTAAACAAGTTCCTACATATCAGGACTTTTTCGGATGGAGTCGATCCGATCGGTGGCCACCGCCCTACAAGGGCAGGAATGGTTAGCCTCGATCGACATAAGGGATGCTTATTTGCATATTCCCATCTGTCCGGCCCACCAGAAATTTCTACGCTTTGCAGTAGAAGGGCGCCATTTTCAGTTCAGAGCCTTACCTTTCGGTCTGGCCACAGCACCACGAGTGTTTACAAAAATTCTGGCCCTACGATTGGCCAAACTAGGAACACAAGGTGTAACGTTAATGGCATATCTAGACGACTTGTTGCTGATAGACCACTCAGTGAAAAAAAATAGAAGTGGTCGTTCACAAGATAATCAAGTATCTGGAATCTCACGGTTGCATTATCAACCGAGACAAGTCAGCCCTAAAACCAGTCAAAAGTCTGGAATACTTGGGGGCTAAGACTGGATTCAAATCGGAGAAAGATTTTCTTACCTCCAGAGAAGGTGTCGTCTTTGAAAGATTTGACCCACTTAGTGGGTACAAAAAAGAAAACCATCCATACGCCTGTGTATGAGGCTGCTGGGAAAAATGGTGGCTTCATTCGAAGCAGTACCCTACGGTCAATTCCATTCAAGGAATTTGCAAAGGGCCATACTGTCAGCCTGGAACAAAAAAGTTCAGGCATTAGACTTACCAATGTCCCTGTCCCCTTCCGTTCGCAAGAGCCTCCATTGGTGGTTGGTGCCCCAGAATCTGGAAAAAGGGAAACCCTTCAGTCCGGTTTCTTGGAAGGTGGTCACTACAGATGCCAGCCTCATAGGCTGGGGGGCAGTACTGGAGCAATGGTCTCTCCAGGGCAAGTGGTCAGAAGCAGAGAAGGCCCTGCCCATCAATCTCTTAGAGATACGAGCAGCCCGGTATGCCCTAGTAGCATGGACATCCAAACTCCAAGGGTCCCCTGTCAGAATTCAATCAGACAATGCCACGGCAGTGGCATATATCAATCACCAGGGTGGCACCAGGAGTCGTGCAGCCCAGAGGGAAGCGAATTGCATCCTGGAATGGGCAGAAAGATATGTCCCAGCCATATCCGCGGTTTTCATCCCAGGAGTGGAAAATTGGAAAGCGGACTTTTTAAGTCGCCAGCAATTATGCCCGGGGGAATGGTCTCTTCACCCCGAGGTTTTCCAGGCAATATGCCAGCGGTGGGGAACACCGGATGTAGATCTGCTAGCATCCAGATTCAACGCAAAGGTGGACAGATTTGTGTCTCGCACAAGGGATCCCCTAGCTTGCGGCTCGGATGCCCTAGTGTTCCCTTGGGATCAGTTCAAGCTGATATATGCATTCCCACCGCGATTAATCCGCAGAATCAGGGTAGAAAAGAAACCAGTGATTCTGGTGGCTCCAGCGTGGCCCCGAAGGGCATGGTACGCGGAGATTGTAAAAATGTCAGTGGGAAGTCCTTGGACCCTCCCACATCGTCCGGACCTGCTTTCGCAAGGACCGATATACTACCCTTCCTTACCAGCCCTAGGTTTGACGGCCTGGCTATTGAAGCCCACATTCTAAAAAAGAGAGGGCTCTCTAATCCTGTGGTATCTACCATGATCAATGCCAGGAAGCCGGTATCCAGGCAGATCTATTATAGGATCTAGAAGGCGTACATCACGTGGTGTGAGGCCAAGAAATGGCATCCACGTAAGTACGTAATAGGTAGGATTCTGGACTTCCTACAGTGGGCTGTACATAGGAAGCTTGCCTTGAGTACTATCAAGGGTCAGACGGCCTTGTCAATATTTTTTCAAAGGCCCTTGGCTTTGCATTCATTAGTCAAAGCTTTCATACAAGGAGTGATGCGTATTAGCCCTCCGGTTAGTATTCCCATATGTCCATGGGACTTAAACCTGGTTCTGTCGGTTCTACAGAAACAACCATTTGAACCATTGCGGCACATTTCCTTGGTTCTTTTCACCAGGAAATTGATTTTCTTAGTAGCCATTTGTTTGGCTAAAAGAGTATCGGAATTAGCCGCCTTGTCCTGTAAGGAGCCATATCTGGTTGTCCATAAGGACAGAGTAGTGTTACGTCCTCATCCAGCCTTCTTCCTAAGGTGGTATTGAGGTTCCATTTGAACCAAGATGTGGTTCTTCCTTCCTTTTTCCCCAAACCTAGTTCGGTAGAGGAAAAGTTATTGCATTCTTTGGATGTAGTAAGAGCAGTTAAAGCTTATCTTAAAGCCACTGCTCAGATTCGTAGAACGGATACTTTGTTTGTTCTGCCGGAAGGCCCCAGAAAGGGTCAGGCAGCATCAAAAATCGACTTTAGCCAAGTGGATTCGACAGGTCATAATACAAGCCTATGGCTTGAAAAGGAGACCGCCTCCGTTCAAAGTTAGGGCGCACTCCACAAGAGCAGTTGGAACTTCATGGGCAGTGCATCACCAAGCCTCCCTGGCTCAAGTCTGTAAGGCCACAACATGGTCCTTAGTACACACGTTTACTAGATTCTACCAGGTAGACGTCAGAAATCAGGAGGATGTCGCCTTTGGGCGCAGTGTGTTGCAGGCCGCAAAAGAGCCTCATGCCTGATGGCGCCCAGCTTATGTATAGTGTATCCCTCCCCTCATTTGGCATTGCTTTGGGACGTCCCATTAGTAATGACTAAGTCGCTCTGTGTCCCGTGATGTACGAAAAAGAAAAAGGGATTTTTATAACAGCTTACCTGTAAAATCCTTTTCTTGGAGTACATCGCGGGACACAGAGCTCCCACCTCTCTTTTTGGGACACTTATTGCTTTGCTACAAAACTGAGGTGCTCCCGGATGGGAGGGGCTTATATAGGGGAGGGTACTTCCGGTTTGGAAGTTGCCAGTGCCAGCACCTGAAGGTAAACTATATAACCCATTAGTAATGACTAAGTCGCTCTGTGTCCCGTGATGTACTCCAAGAAAAGGATTTTACAGGTAAGCTGTTATAAAAATCCCTTTTTTATAGACTAGGTTCACATGCCATGCAGGAACACACGCAAAATCGTGTGCATTTCCACAACACGCAAAGAAAGCACTCCCCTTTTGCAGGAGCGTGGTGATGCCATTAATTCTTAATGGCCAATGACCATTGGCCAGTGCCATTATTTTTAATGGCACCCAATGTGCCTTGCTAATGTATGTGGATATGAAGTCCAAAACGCATAGCAACAAAGTACCATACGTTTTGGAATTGCATTTCATTAGTGGACTTTTCACACGTAGGGCAGCCCTTTGATATGAATGAGCGGCCCGAAACGCAAAGCCCCAAAAACGCATGCACACTGTCGCAGAGGTGTGAACAGAGCCTGGGTACATGGCTCGAGATCCATCCGGTTCAGCAGGAATCAGTTGAGATTTGATCCATCTATGGGTAGGTTGATTGTACCTAAGATAGTTGGTGGTGGAAGGAAAGTTAATCTAATAATATATGGGCTGCTTTGATCCCAGTAAACACGGGCCGATTATCGGGCAGTTTCGGACAGTTCAAGAGAAACCAGCCGACATTCGGCCCGTGTGCATGGCAGCCAGTCTGACAGAAGCGGACCAAACGTCCGGTTTCTGTCACAGGGGCATGGTCAAAAAAGGTCTGCCGATCTGCACCAGTGTGTTTCGGAGGGGGGATCTCGAACGAGGATAGTTGGCACACTGGCACCTCCCAAGCTCTTTAGTTTTACTTTTTACCTTTTTCGTTCAGCCCGCTGAGTTGAAGGGGGGGAAAAAAAAAACCTGCTAGTGTGTACCAAGCGTTAGAGGGTTTTCCCTTTTTACTTTACTTTGTCAGGTGACCATATCAAAAGTGCTAGAAAATCTCATCAGTAGGGATACAGAAGGGAACAAATCCTAACCCACTCACCCAAAACATTGTTACAGCCGTTTCACCTCAAGGTGAATAAATGAAATAATTTTATATTCCATGTTTGGTAGACGCCGCTTAATTAAATGAATCTTCTCAATCGGTATTCATGTTTAAAAAAAAACGTTGTATACAAAATTTATTATACAGTATATGTACGTAGGGTTAGACATATTTACATATGCAGGCACTGCTTCCTTCTTTGCAGGGCGACAAAATGGTTGTGATTACAATTGTTCTTCATGATGCACTTCTATAAGTCAGCCAATCCATTGAAAACAAAGTACTGCCTACGTAGCTGACTTGTTATCTCAACAGCTTTTACGTAATTAGGAGAGGTCATAGCAGCCAATCTGTATATTAAATACAATAACAAAGGTATGGGAAGAATAAGCATCTGCAAACTTGAGTCGCATCAAAGCTTATTGTGAGTAAAATATGTTTACTTTTCCTGTGAGCTGTATATACTCGGAAGAGACATTGGGTGTGTTTCGAAGCAAAAATTTACCCAACACTACTGGTGCGTGTGACCGTTTTTCAACTTCCTTTTAACAGGGTGGATTTGTTTTAAATCACAATTTAGCCCAGGTTCACACTGCTGCGGGATTGAAATTGTGCGAGTTCAGCTGAACTCGCAAGATTTCATTCCTGCATGTCAGTCCGACAATTTTTTACACAGATGTCTATTGAAAGTGCCAAAAGTTATACAGAAACTACTTTTGGGAATCGGTGAGGTGCCGCAAAGTCGGCGTCGAACCGATTTGGACGGTTTCATTGGGGGCAATAGCCGCCAATTTGGAATGCGATTTAACATGTCAAATCGCATGGCAAATTGCTTCAATGTGAACCAGGGCTGAAATCATGATTTAAATCACTGGTAAAAAGGCTTGATTTAAATCATTATTTTTTAGAGCAGCTGTCATCTCTGTCCCACAGCGGCTTCTCCTCTGACCCGCTGTTTACTCACAGTCCCTTTCACTTTAATTGGACAGCTGCTGATGCAGCAGTGACGCAACAAGGTGAGGGACGTGGCAGCAGCAGGTGAGAGGATGCCCGCTAACGGACGCTGCCATGATGTGTCTGAAATGACAGGTGCTCTTTAAATGTAAGGACTTAATCTTGCTTATAGTTAAAATCTTTTTATTTGCAAACAAAATGAAGGTTTCCTATTTAGAATAATAAGCTGTCAGGTTAGTAAAACAGCAATATCGGAACTGATTTTAGGTTAATTGCACATAGTTGGAGAACTACTCAAATTGTTTTATTTAATTACAAGAATATGCAATATAATATTATTTTATTTGCTTAAAGTGATTGTAAAGTCTTAATTTGTTACTTTTAAAGAAGAAAAAAAAAAAAACATGTTATACTTACCTGCCCTGTTGTAGTGGATTTGCACAGAGCAGCCTGGATCTGCAGTAACTTGCGTTTTTAGCAGCGTTTCGTTTTAAAAAAAAAAAAAATGAAAAACATTTGTAAATGCTTCTGGACGCAAACGCTGCCTGTAAACAAGGCTAAACAGACGTGTTTAGACAGTTTCTAGCTGTCAAGTTAAATAATTCAGGAGAGGTTAAACAACATCCCGTGTACATGAAGCCGGGAGTGCATAAACAAAATATCTTTAAAAAAACAAACAGAAGAACTAAACTGAATATATCAGCTTGGTCCACATTAAAAAAAAAAACTCCAAACACGGTCCTTTCATCACTGCACATCTTCTCATGATGATGTTTTTTGGCCACCAGGCCTTGCATCTTTGTTGCATTTTGCATGCGTGCCTGCTTTACCCATAAGTAGAGGAACTTCATTTAAAATATTCCCAAACTGGGTCTCTTTTGGGGCCTGCTGCCATTTTTTGCTCCTCAAGGGAGGCATAAAGCACTTCAAGCTTTTGCAGAAAGATCACAAGGTTTATAAGCTGCTTGGAAGATTCCACTTTCATTTTTATTGCTTGCCCTTCCTCCTCAGACTTAGAGCCTGGTACAGATGCATTTCTCTTAAAACATTTCATACAATTTGTAGTGTACATAGCTTTGCAAAACGATGGGATAAAGGAATATTCCTGAACTTTGTTTTATCTCTTGGTTACTGTGAAATTGTGTGAATGTCAATGCAGTGCATGTTATTTCAGCTTGGATTCATTGAGTGAGTTTACCAAAAATGTAAATATTGCAGCATATACAGCTTCATGCTACATAACTAAGCTCCATTTCATGCTGAATAAACTAAATTATTATTGTACCTTAAATAAACTATGTTTGGATAGATTTTTTTACTCCAAAAGCATTTGATTAAAATTTGAAAAAAAAAAAAAAACATTTTTTTATTTTTTTAAATCAATTTTTATCTACCCTGCCTTTTTAAAGTGTATACATTTGTTGGCCACACTCTGTACAGCCTGGTTCACACTAGCCCGCATGTTAAAGCGCAGCGTTTTCCTGTGCGGTTAGCTGTCGGTGTGAGCTCTGGAAAAACACTGCTTATTCTTTTCTAGTTTTATTTTTTTTCCAACTTTTCAATTCTGTCTTTACACAGCAGCACAGTAAGTTGCGGTGACATGCAGTGCCATCCAGTGTGCTGCAGGAAAAATGCAGACCAACACAGCACATCAAACCAAACTTGTACTGTAAATAAGCACTGGAGATGACCTGCATTATTATGGTGGAAGAAAACGCAGGTCACTGCATATTGTGTGAATGACCCCCTGAGTATATTAGAGCTTTATAAGCATTTCTTAGAAATTTAAGGCCGTATACTGCACATTGGCTTTGAAATCCTGTGCTCACCTCCTCCCAGCTGCAATCTGTCTTTCAGACACAGGCCAATGTGGTTTATGTATGCCATCATTGCTGCAGCTCTCATTTTCCATTGGCAAGGCTGGGTTCATCAAGATTTTACTTGCTGCTCTTATAAGCGCTGCATAAACTGTCGGCGCTATATAAATCCTGTATAATAATGTCATTGGATATCCTTTTATCATGTCTGTTCATGATTTTGCATGTAGAATGCAAACAAAGCAGCACCCTTGGTGGTAGGTGAGTACAGCCACCACATTTAAAACCTGGATCGATTTTAGTTTTTTTAGTTTTTTTTGTTTTATGCCCTGTGTATTTACTAGTAGCTGGCAGCACGATCACACAACCCTACGGATTATTCATTATATTACATACATAATGCATAATATAGTACAAGAACAGTCAGCTTAGAGAGGGGGCTGAGGCTCTGCGCTAGCTGTACCATCTTCAAAGGAATGCCCATACATTGGGCTTCAGACTGGGGTGGGTGTACAGCCAGTATTAACTGAAATAATGAGGTTCTTTTATTTCCACTGATCAGAACTGGCTGGTCCCCCAGGGGTTTAAATAAGGGTGGGCACACATGGGATAAATAAAGTGCAGTTTAACCGAAACCGTCCGACATGCGTCCTGTGTGTACAGCAGCCTTGTCTGACAGAAGCCGGTCTTACGACCATTGGCTGCCAGTGCTGATCAGTGTGTTCCGGTGGGTGGGCCGCATTAATGACGCTTAGTTGGTATGGCCACTTGCTGAGTTTAACAAAAAAAAAACTTCCTGTGGGTACCAGGCTTTAGAGTGTTTAAAAATGTTATTCTTTTCATCTTGCTCATTTAGGGCAAAGTGACAGTGTTTGTGTAAAGCTCATACTTCAGCCACTTTATATTTGTGTCTCCAGTGCCCCACCACTGCTTCCTCCCCTGTTGCAACTGCCACCTGTATACCTAGTGTCACCTGATTTCTGGGCTCAGAGGGAGTAGCGGCATCACTCCCTCTGTCATATGGCTGTACTCCTCATAAAAGAAAAGTACAGTGGGTACGGAAAGTATTCAGACCCCCTTAAATTTTTCACTGTTATATTGCAGCCATTTGCTAAAATCATTTAAGTTCATTTATTTTCCTCATTAATGTACACACAGCACCCCATATTGACAGAAAAACACAAAATTGTTGAAATTTTTGCAGATTTATTAAAAAAGAAAAACTGAAATCTCACATGGTCCTAAGTATTCAGACCCTTTGCTCAGTATTTAACAGAAGCACCCTTTTGATCTAATACAGCCATGAGTCTTTTTGGGAAAGATGCAACAAGTTTTTCACACCTGGATTTGGGGATCCTCTGCCATTCCTCCTTGCAGATCCTCTCCAGTTCTGTCAGGTTGGATGGTAAACGTTGGTGGACAGCCATTTTTAGGTCTCTCCAGAGATGCTCAATTGGGTTTAAGTCAGGGCTCTGGCTGGGCCATTCAAAAACAGTCACGGAGTTGTGAAGCCACTCTTTCTTTATTTTAGCTGTGTGCTTAGGGTCATTTTCTTGTTGGAAGGTAAACCTTCGTCCAAGTCTGAGGTCCTGAGCACTCTGGAGAAGGTTTTCGTCCAGGATATCCCTGTATTTGGCCCCATTCATCTTTCCCTTGATTGCAACCAGTCGTCCTGTCCCTGCAGCTGAAAAACTCCCCCACAGCACGATGCTGCCACCACCATGCTTCACTTTTGGGACTGTATTGGACAGGTGATGAGCAGTGCCTGGTTTTCTCCACACACACCGCTTAGAATTAAGGCCAAAAAGTTCTATCTTGGTCTCATCAGACCAGAGAATCTTATTTCTCACCATCTTGGGAGTCCTTCAGGTGTTTATTAGAAAACTCCATGCAGGCTTTCATGTGTCTTGCACTGAGGAGAGGCTTCCGTCGGGCCACTCTGCCATAAAGCCCTGACTGGTGGAGGGCTGCAGTGATGGTTGACTTTCTACAACTTTCTCCCAAGTGCACCTCTGGAGCTCAGCCACAGTGATCTTTGGGTTCTTCTTCTTTACCTCTCTCACCAAGGCTCTTCTCCCCTGAAAGCTCAGTTTGGCCGGACGGCCAGCTCTAGGAAGGGTTCTGGTCGTCCCAAACGTCTTCTATTTAAGAATTATGGAGGCCACGGTGCTCTTAGGAACCTTAAGTGCAGCAGAAATCTTTTTGTAACCTTGGCCAGATCTGTGCCTTGCCACAATTGTCTCTGAGCTCTTCAGGCAGTTCCTTTGACCTCATGATTCTCTGACATGCACTGTGAGCTGTAAGGTCTTATATAGACAGGTGTGTGGCTTTCCTAATCAAGTCCAATCAGTATAATCAAACACAGCTGGACTCAAATGAAGGTGTAGAACCATCTCAAGGATGATCCGAAGAAATGGACAGCACCTGAGTTAAATATGAGTGTCACAGCAAAGGGTCAGAAGACTTAAGACCATGTGATATTTCAGTTTTTCTTTTTTAATAAATCTGCAAAAATGTCAACAATTCTGTATTTGTTTTTCTGTCATTATGGGGTGCTGTGTGTATATTAATGAGGAAAAAAATTAACTTAAATGATTTTAGCAAATGGCTGCAATACAACAAAGAGTGAAAAATGTAAGGGGGTCTGAATACTTTCCGTACCCACTGTACATGCTCCCCCATGAGTGGAAGCCCCAGTTTTTTTATATTGGGGTCACAGAAGGCGCAGTGGGGGAATGCCAGAAGTGAGCATAACATTTAACGTTGGCAGTTATTAAAGCGGTTGTAACTCTAAAAAAAAAGGCCCCTGTTCTTTAAAGCATAAGTAAGAGCGTAGTACTGTTACAGTAATTTGTCCCTTTCTATCTCCTAAAATACCTGGTTGATCTTGCCTGTTCCTGCACCACCCCCCCTATGTGAACTGGCCACAGTAATCGTGGCTGCTGATCCATGATACTGTGATAAGTTTTTGTGCCTCCATCAGCCCGCAGTTCTCCCTCTCCCCCTCCCTCCCTACCTGGCTGCTAGCTCCGTCTGTGAGAGCCGATCTGCTCCCCTTCCCTTCCCTCTCCTCCTGCTGCCATTTCCACTGCAATACAAACTTGTATCCTCTGTTTTATGAAGATCTAAAGTACTGTGTGTATTATTATAAAAATGTATAATCCTAAATACCTCCTTCCACAGCGCCGTTCTGCGGTCACGTGACCTCTTTGCTGGCTGACTGACGTCAGAGGGGAACCTCTTCTCCTGGTGCTCTCCTTAGATGGGGAAAGGACAGAACAGAGGGGGATCACGTGACCACAGAGTAGCGGTGTGAGAAAATGTATTTAGGAATGAATAAATATATATATATATATATATATATATATATATATATATATATATATATATACACATACACATACACACACACACACACACACACATTTTTTAAACGCGCGCACACACAGCACTTTTTAGATCTTCATAAAAGAGAGCGGATACAATGGGGGGTGGGGGTATGTGACTTAACCACTTCGAGCCAACACTACATTCACTTTGAAGTCCTGCAGGAATTAACTAAATGTATTGCCAAATTTTAATGGAGCTGTGTGTGTGTGTGTGTGTGTGTGTGTGTGTGTGTATACTATATAATTTTATTTTTTTAATGCTGGTAAAATGTCATTTGAAATTACATGCCTGGTATTCGTTTTGAAATTTAACACCTATAATAGCGAACAAAGTTTCTCTTTTCTTTGTTTAGCAAACAAAAAATCTGTTTCTATTATGGGTGGTGCAAGTTGGGTTCCTACTGGTGTGAACAGGTTCTGTGACCTAGGTACTGGAGACTGGTAGCTAATTTAGCACAGAACATTAATAAAGAAAAAGACGATCCTTGCCTCGTGGTCGCCGACCAGAAAATTGCCAAAAGTAATGCTGAAATCATGTAAGTGTTTCATTTGGTTACCTTCATACAGATAGACCTAGTGTGCAAGGGGCAAGATGCCGAAGTATTGGAAAATTGTCAAGCAAGAAGGATGTAGTTTTTGAATTGTTTTGGTATTATAGTTCTGTGTTTTTTAACAAGAGAACACTATAATTTGGAGATTTCACATAAGAATATAGCGTGAAAAAATTCATAGCAATGGCTGACCGTTCTACTGTATCGTAGTAGCACAGATTTAAGTAAGGAAGTGTGAGAGAGGCAAAAACAAAAGGGTAAGGGTACATCAGGAAATACATACAGCTCAGTACATGTAGTCCTGGGCAGGAGAAGGAAGGGATTTAAGGTGATTCTAAAGGCAGAAGTTTTTTTTACCTTGCTATAGGGGCACTCTATATTATACTTTACAGCTTGCTGTAGGGGAACTCTGCAGGAGGAGCCAGAAGCACCGGCGGGGGACCCCAGAAGAGGAGAATCGGGGCTGCTTTGTGCAAAATCATTATTTAAACAAAAAAAATCTGACGTTTACAATCACTAGAAGGGCTCTGTGAGAGGAAGAGCAGCACCTGAACCCAGAGAAGCTGGAAGGTAATAAGGCATTACAATTGCATTTATAATTAAACATTTACCATTATTGTGCATTTTATTTAAAATGATTATATCTATGCAAAAAAGTCTCAGCCTTTAGTAGTATAGAGTGCCCCTATAGCCAGGAAAAACTTCTGAATTTAAAATCACTTCCTTTTCCTTCCCAGGACTACATGTTCCATGAGGCATTGCTACTCGCACACTGACATTCAAAAACTCTCAGGGACTTACTGACCTTTATTTGCGGTGTACTGAGCTGCATGTGTGCTGCATTGTGTGTACTGACATGTATGGAAGGTGTACGGAGCCGTATGTGTGCTGCACTGTGTATACTGACATGTATGGAAGGTGTACGGAGCCGTATGTGTGCTGCACTGTGTGTACTGACATGTATGGAAGGTGTACGGAGCCGTATGTGTGCTGCACTGTGTGTACTGACATGTATGGAAGGTGTATGGAGCCGTATGTGTGCTGCACTGTGTACTGACATGTATGGAAGGTGTACGGAGCCGTATGTGTGCTGCACTGTGTGTACTGACATGTATGGAAGGTGTACGGAGCCGTATGTGTGCTGCACTGTGTGTACTGACATGTATGGAAGGTGTACGGAGCCGTATGTGTGCTGCACTGTGTGTACTGACATGTATGGAAGGTGTACGGAGCCGTATGTGTGCTGCACTGTGTGTACTGACATGTATGGAAGGTGTACGGAGCCGTATGTGTGCTGCACTGTGTGTACTGACATGTATGGAAGGTGTACGGAGCCGTATGTGTGCTGCACTGTGTGTACTGACATGTATGGAAGGTGTACGGAGCCGTATGTGTGCTGCACTGTGTGTACTGACATGTATGGAAGGTGTACGGAGCCGTATGTGTGCTGCACTGTGTATACTGACATGTATGGAAGGTGTACGGAGCCGTATGTGTGCTGCACTGTGTATACTGACATGTATGGAAGGTGTACGGAGCCGTATGTGTGCTGCACTGTATTTCCTGATATGTAAACAAATAATGCGTTCTGTATGCAGGCTGACCAACTAATTGATAATGAAAAAAAGTTGACAATTATTTTCATTGATTAGTTGTTTCACCCCTATTGGGTATACTTGCAGTAAAATGTAATCGTGCTCTGCCACTTTAAACCTTTTGCTGCCAGAGCTGTTTGTTCCAATTTTTTATATCACACATTCTTACTGCAAAGGTCTAGGAAATGCAAAATTTCTGAAAAAATAGTACACGCAATAAATTACACTTTTTTTTTTTTTTTTTTGGTAAAAATGTAAAAGATGAGGTTGCTCCGAGTAAATACCCAACACGTCATACCTTTTTAAATTTGCATGTGCCTGTGGTATGGCAACAAACTTCAGTACCCTATATTTTCCATAGGCAAAGCCCACTATAGGTCGTCAGTTTAGCGTTCTGGTTGAACTAGGGTGCTAGAAATATTGTTCTGACTACGGTTCGCATGGGAATGAGAATATATATTTTTTCTTTGGGGGGGGGGGGAATTTATGTGCTTGGGTATAACATTTTGTACTTTTTTTTTGGTTAACTTTTTTTTTATTTTCATCACATAGAGGACAAAAAGTCCCCCTATGTAAAGATTTTTGGGTGACGTTCTCTCAAAAAGACTTTGGATGTCTCCCCCTGTGATCCACTGAATCTACCCGGGAGAGTTGTCTGACCGTCAGAAGTTGGCCTGTCAGATATACACACAATGTAAGTGGAGTGTGTGTAAACCCTGCCCCTATCCCCCACGTTGTCAGGTTTGTACAACGTATGGACCTTTTAGCGAGAGGGTTAAAGTGGATGTAAACCCCAATTTTTTTTTTTTTATTTTTTTTTTTTGCTGTCACAACTTAGTGTATAAGATTTTCTATCATTTGTGCCCAGTCTTGCCACAAAGAGTTAATCCAGCTCTGAGCAATCCTCTTTTCTTTTTTCAGTGAGAAAAACGGACCAACAGGAGAACTTTTGTCCGTTCCGCCCCCTTGCTGTGAGTGACAGGTTATTTACATATCTCATGCACTAAGCCTGAGAAGGGCATTATTTTTTAATTCCCACCCCCACTCCTTTTCTGAAGTCATGTGGTTAATTTTCTGGATTTTGACTGGATGTTGGTGATCATAGCAGAAGTTCAGTGTAAGGAATACACATGAGAAAATGCATGTTGACAGGGGGAGTGTAGAGGTGGGCGGGGATTCTACTGACATCACGACTCCACCCACCGAGCTCCAGACAACAGATCCACCCACAGAATGTGCAGTTTTTTAGGTCTCATAACAGACAGAGGGGAGACATTTGACAGGTAAGGATACATGCAGGAGGCATCTATATCCTTATAGATCAGCACTATGGCAGTAGTTTAGAAAGGATGAGAGTGGGTTTACATCCACTTTAAAAAGCCCGACGTCAGCTGAAACTTCCTTTGTTGGTTTGGAGCAGGGAATGCTCTGTCTGTGACTACAAACATTTCTCTTGTTCAGAACACGTGCACCAGAAAGGTTCACCTGCAAAAATCACTTAAATGTCACATTGACAGCTTTATAAATATAATACACACCACAGTATTAATACACGACTTGGTCCACAGCAGGGTGGAGGATCCTTTTTAAACATCTTGGCACAGAATATGTGCAAAAAGATTCTGAATATCTGCTCTGCATGTCAGCATGTGCTGAAAGCAGTCGGTGGGTTTATTGCGCTTTAGCAAAGAAGAAATTCAATCTGGTAATTGCCTGCAATGGCTTAAATTTATGATATAAACAAAGGCCAAACGGATATACACCAAGGGTCTTTGTCCGCTTGTAATTTAACTGGTACTATTACAGTAACATATCTGATTTGTTTATAGCTTATTTAGCAGCTAATCCTTTATAAAACCAACTAAAGCACAAATTAAACCTTTCTTTGCTCTTAACTACTTTATGGATTGCACAATTTATCTAATTGTTTCCATGCTTTCCAAAGGACAGCTGCAGAAAGTGTATGGAATGTGCTTCTACATTTGTAGCATCATGTAACACCTTTCTGTTTCATTTAAAGTTGCATATAACATATAAACTAAATCTATAGTTACAAGTTTTTATTAGGCAAAAACTATCATTGTACAGCAGGCATATGCAATTAGCGGACCTCCAGCTGTTGCCAAACTACAAGTCCCATGAGGCATAGCGAGACTCTGACAGCAGCAAGCATGACACCCAGAGGCTGAGGCATGATGGGACTTGTAGTTTTGCAACAGCTGGAGGTCCGCTAATTGCATATCCATGTTGTACAGTTTTACCAAATCTTAACATACCTACAGTGCTATTTGGTCATACTGTAGGGTTGGTTATATGCCTTATTAAAGTATTTGATGTATTGAACTACTTTATTTTGAAGATCTACTTTCTGTACATTATCTGTATCTTAAGGCCCGGGTCTTGTACCAGACAATGTTGAACGTTTTTTTTATCACTTTTCTGGGAAGCTTTACAAGCTTGATAACATCACCGTCTGGCATGGTTCCTGATTGTTATTTTATAATTGAAGGTTGTATTTTTATGGATCAAGATGATTTATACATTTGTGTATTTGTTACTAATAAGAAAAAAAAAAAACTTTTGACAGACTGAGCTGTGCAGCATTTTCATGTTGTATGAGCAAGAGGATTTTTTGATGCAGTATTAGGCCTCATGCCCACGGGTGTTTTAAAAAACAGGCTGTAAAGCTAGTACCGACGCCAGGAAAAAACGCGGCGTTGTCGCTATTTGGAGGCCACTCCCCTTGTGACATCATCGTCCCATCATGCCCGGGCGATGACGTCACAAGGGGCATGGCCTCCAAGTGTCATCGGGTGGCCCAGTCCCATGACAATATAAGTCATTGCACACGGCGGACCCAGCATTACACCGGGAGATCGTGTCGAGTCAACATCAGAAGAAGAGCAGAGGGAGAAGACCCAGCAAAAGAGCGAGAAGATAGCGGAAAGAGAAGATGGCGGAGAGAGAGGACAGCGCACAGGGAAGAAGGACCAGCAGAGGGTGAAGACGTCGCCAGAAGAGGCAGAAGAGCCGAAGCTGCCTTAATAAAATATTTTAAAAATCTGTGTAGTGTGTTTATTTTTGACACATTTTTTTTATTTGATTTTTGCTTTCTTTAGGTGAATGGGTAGGGGTACAATGTACCCCATACTCATTCACCCAGGATCTGGGGACCCCCTTGATAATGTGGGCTTCCAGATTCCAATAAGCCCCTACCTGCAGACCCCTACAACCATCGGGCAAGGGTTGTCGGGAAGAGGCCCTTGTCCTCAACATGGGGACAAGGTGCTTTGGGGTGGAGATGGGCCCAAAGCACCAACCCCCCCCCCCCCATGTTGAGTGCATGTGGCCTGGTATGGTCCATGAGGGGAGGGGGGCCCTCGCCCCCAATTTTCCTGACCTTCCGGGCTGCGTGCTTGGATAAGGGTCTGGTAGGAATATTGGGGTGGGGGACCCCTTAAGTTCCATACCAGATTGAAGGGTCTGGTATAGTCTGGGGGGGGGGGACCTCACGCAAATTTTTTTTTTTTACATTTTAGTGGGGTTCCCTTTCAAGATTCTCAGCAAACAAGTTGCACCGCAAGTCGGATCGTCTTGATCCGACTTCTGGTGTCACTTCTTTTCAAATCAATGGGCTCCCATAGGCCAGCAAACTCGCCTGACCTGAACCCCATAGAGAATCTATGGGGCATTGCTAAGAGAAAGATGAGAGACATGAGACCGAACAATGCAGAAGAGCTGAAGGGCGCTATTGAAGCATCCTGGTCTTCCGTAACACCTCAGCAGTGCCACATGCCAAGAGCTTCCATGCCACGCCGCATTGAGGCAGTAATTGCTGCAAAAGGGGCCCAAACCAAGTACTGAGTACATATGCATGCTTATACTTTTCAGAGGTCCGATATTGTTCTATGTACAATCCTTGTTTTATTGACTGCATGTAATATTCAAATTTTCTGAGATTGTGGATTTGGGGTTTTCATGAGCTGTAAGCCATAATCATCACAATTATGACAAATCACGGCTTGAACTATCTTGCTTGGCATGTAATGAGTCTATCTCATATATTATATATATTTCACCTTTTAAGTTGCATTAGTGAAATAAATGAACTTTTGCACGATATTCGAATTTTTCGAGTATCACCTGTACAGTGTGGGGGCCTCCAAGGGGATGGGGGTCAGGGGTTGAGCCATTTGTAGGCCCTGACAGAGGGTGTGCGATATACTTTTTAACAAAGTATTTTTGTGTCATTACACCTTAGACATGCATTTTTTTTTTTTTTTTATTCCCACCCCCACTCCTTTCTTCTGCAGCTCTCCCAGGATTTTGGCTGTTCCCCACCTCAGCATGATTGGGCATGCTGAAGTCATGTGGTTACTTTTCTGGGTTTTGACTGGATATTAGTGATCATAGCAGAATTTTGTGTAAGAAATACACAGGAGAAAATGCATGCTGACAAGGAGTGTACAGTAGAGGATGGCGGGGAGTCTACTGACATCACGACTCCACACACCGAGCTCCAGACAACAGATCCACCCACAAAATCTGCAGCTTTTCAGGTCTTATAACAGACAGAGGGGAGACATTTGACAGGTAAGGATACATGCAGGAGGCATCTATATCCTTATAGATCAGCACTATGGCAGTAGTTTAGAAAAGATAAGTGGGTTTACATCCACTTTAAGAGCCGGTTCACACCAAGGCGACTCAGGATCCGACTTCAGGTCGCCCCGAGACGCCCCAAGTCGCGCTGTAATGTTAGTCTATGGAGCCATCTTTTTGCACACTACAGAAGTCGCTCCGACTTCAAAAAAAGGTTCCTGTACTACTTGAAAACGACTTCTAGGCGACTTGTACCCATTGATTTCAATGGAAGTCGCCTCCAAAGTCGGATCAGTGTCTTAACTGAAGCAACTTTACAGGAAGAGAAAATAGTTTTCTCAGGCAAACCCCTCCCTTCCACAGAGCTGATTATTGTTTGATTGGCCACTGGCAAAGTCGCCTGTCCTGGAGGAAACTTGAAGTTGCCTTGTAAAGTCGCGCTGGAAGTCGTGTTGCCCCAGTGTGAACCGGCTCTAAGTGCAGGGCGCACAGGAATGTTTCACCCCCTGAAATTACAGGATATCCTCAATCTTGACACCCAGCATCATTCATTCTGGAAGATTGACATCTAGCAGCAGAATGGAATTATTGCAGAGTAGATACCTGGAGAGAAGGAGTATTGCAGCTTGAGTAAATTTTTATTAATCTCACTACTGCCTTGACCCGTTGTGAACTCGGCAACTGTGATGTTCATGCTGCAGAAATGACTGATTTGTTACTTACGGTGTAAATGTGTGTATTTATACTACAAACTTTCCTTCTGTTTTGGCAGTATTTGTGGTGTTTATATTGTAGATCTGGCGTCTCCCTTTAGTTAGAGGTAATAATACCTTTTACTGTTGGCAGAAGACACGGTTTGCTTTCCCTCTTTTGATAAATGTAAAATTTATTATTTACAGCTCTGTATAATTTATAGCCTTGCAGTGTGTTGGGGAAACCAACCACAACCGTACAGGGCCCTGGCCTTGATAACTCTTTAAGAAAGATAGTTGCCTCTGCTTGTCATGCCGATCCTCTGCATGTAGAATAGATAAAGATTTCTGACTGTTTAAAGAGGTTTCTTACTGCATTCTTGTACCAGGGCAGTGGCAAAGTCCCTGAATTGATATTGCTGTTTGTATCCCTGCTGGGAAAATGTACCAATCTATTTGCTCTGCAGACCATTGTCACCAGAGCAAGAGGTAAGGGTAAGTTATCGGTTGGAAAAATGTTCCGGTGACAACATTAGTAAGATATCCTCATTTCCTGTTGCATCTCCAGGACAGGAAGTGAAATCTCTGCAGTGGGACACAGAACAAAATCTGTTAGGGGTTTTATTCTATTCCCACTGCATCCAAAAAAAATAAAAAATGTAGGCTTTTACAGCTTACTTTCTAATTTTAGCATTTTGTAAATGTGCACAAAATCGCACCACATATATGCACATTTTTGTGAGCCCCCCACCCCACATACGGCAGTCCATTAAATTTAACGAGCTTCCCTACATGTGACAAAGTAGCTCATGTACCTTTTTTTTGCGTGTCAAGCTTCATGCGTTTTGTTAACTGCATACAGTGTTGCCATTTGATGCACTTTTTTGTGTTTGTTTTTTGTTTGCCATTCACTGTAATGGAACCCCAATGTAAAAGTGATGCAAATTATTCACACGTTTTGCAAATGTGTGTGAAATTGCGCAAATAGCAAAGTGGGAATTCAGGCATAATTTTTAGGTTTTTAATCTGCTTTAAAGTGTATGTATGGGCAAAAAAGGAATTATTCAGTACTTCTCTGCAATGCAGGCACATTTCCATAGGCTTATCTTTTAGAGGCGACGTGTCAAGCGACTCAGCCGCCTGACAAGTCGTGTCCCATTCTGTACAATGGAACCGTTCTAATAGGAGCTCCGACTTAGAAAAAGGTTCCAGACCTACTTGGGGGGGGGGGGGGGGGGCGACTTCCATTGACTTCAATACAGAAGTCATTTTGCAAGTCGCCTCTGAAGTCGTCTGCAGATCGCCTTGCCAAGTCGTGCCGCCCCAGTGTGAACCGGCGCTTACTGCAAGTACAGACTTATACCTGTTGATCTGTCAGAAATTGTGTGAGCTAATTTCCTGTTTGAGCTGACAAATCCATGTTGCTACTGCAAGGGAATTGTCAGCCCTGCACAGTTCTCTCCTGCTGGACTACAGAACATCTTCCCATCTCCTTATCTCCATCACAGAGGAGGGAGTTCTGTTGGCCAACAAGGGAGAACTCAGGCAGGGCCGACAATGCTGCTTTAAATTTCAGAGCAGGAGAAAAAGAGATGTGAGTTTGAACAGGAAGTTCGGAGCGCTCTCCATTTCTGTCAGGATCAGATGTGTGTGGTTTTTTTTTTGTGTTTTTTTTTCTGTACTTGCAGCATTTTAAAAGACACAAAAGATGGAGGAAAAGTTCATATAGTGCAGAGATGTACTGCATGCAGTGGTGGCCCATCCATTAGGGGCGCTGGGGCACCGCCCCCCCATCTATGCGTTCGGCCCCCTAATCTACATTTGGGGTGCCGGATGCATGGAACCTAGATGGGGCAAGTGCTGGATGACCAACCCCAGCTGCCACTGATTACATGCAGGTTTTTGGCAAAATCTAAACTTGACGTTCAGCTTTAGGTACTATTTGTGTGCAGGAATGAACAACGCTTGGCTACCATTCCTATTTATCCCGTTTTGTGACTTGCTGTCGAGCACAAGTGCACCTAAGAATTAGCAGCTGTTCATCACATGTGCCTGGCTCGCTCTATTTAAAAGTCCGCTTGGATAAAAAAAAAAAAAAAAAAAATGATTGGCCAATTTACAAAAAATGGGGCACAAGAGGGTGGTTGCACCAAACGGTTACATTTAGTGTTTCAAATGAGGCCTATGGTGTTACCGCCTGCCAAATACGATGAGTTCAAGTCTATGGGGCTGCTCTGGTACAGCATTTACAAGGTTAAATCGCATCATGAGGTTGTGACCTCCTCGCCACCTGTCAAACACCTCTGAAAAGCGACCCACCACTGATCGCTTTTCATAGGTGCTGCAAGGGTAACCACACATGTGACCAAGTCCTTAATGCTTCTCTATGAATTGTTGCTTTGCTTGGCTACAAATTGCTGAAAGAGAGTGATCTGTAGCAGAGCACAACTCGATACTATAACAAATTGCTAGGGACTAGTGATCGCATTTAATCTCTGACATTAGCAATTTGTAGCTGCTGATTTAGTTGCTAGTCCCCGGTGATTTGCTATAGCATTGGGTTGTTCTCTGCTACGGATTGCTCTTTCAGCATTTTGTAGTTCAGCAAAACAATTGCTGCAGCAATTCATAGAAAAGCATTAAGGGCTTGGTCACATGTGCGGCAGCGCTTGCCACACCTCTGAAAAATAACCAGCAGTAGAACGCTTTTCAGAGGCTTTTGACAGGCAGTGAGGAGGCAATATATCATCGCCTCACCACCTCGTTTAACGCTCTAGATGCCGCGCCAGAGTGGCCCCCATAGACTTTCCCTGGTTCAGGTGGGCAGTTGGGGGGAGGGGCATAAAACCGCAGCTCTACCGCCTGGCCTTACCACTTCCTAGCTGCACATGTAACTGAAGCCCAAGAGAAATAATCACTAGTGATTTTGCTGCCAAGTTGATAGATCCCGATTGAGCAACAGAGTGTCTAAACGCACAATTTTTTTTTTTTTTTTTTACTGTTAGTGATTAGTGAATGTTATGATTTTCTTATCGACAAACCAGGGGTGCTTAATCGCTGCCATGTGACATGAGCCTTGGGCTGCTACAGATCGCTAATGCCAGCAATTAACTGCAATTTGTAGCTAACAATTTGCTGTAAGATCGGTTGTGTTCTGCCACAAATCAGTAGTTTGTAGCGAAGCATAGCGATCTTGATATTTTGGGAAGTGGGGTATAAAACACCGAGAAAAAGTATGTGTATGCAAGTATATCGATTTGCTGCAACATTCCATAGGGAAGCATTAAGAACGATTGTCACTAGCCAAATCGCTGAGGAATCTCTGCTCCTTGAGGGCAGGGAGTGATGTGAATGTACAATATATTCACTCACTGGCCAATTTTTTTAGGTACACCTTGCTAGTACCGGGTTGGACCCTCTTTTGCCTTCAGAACTGCCTTAAAGGGTTTGTTAACCCAGCTATATAAAACTACGACCCTCTATTAGAGGCTGGCATAGCACACCATGTCAGTAGTTTTAAAAACCGAGTGTTCTTAAAGCGGAGTTCCACCCAAAAGTGGAACTTCCGCTTAAACCACTCCTCGCCCCCTTACATGCCACATTTGGCGTGTAATTTTTTTGGGGGGGGAGGGGGAGAGAGTGGGGGCTTCGGTAGGAGTGGGACTTCCTGTCCCACTTACTCCTTCCGCCCAGGGACCGCTTAGGCGACTCGTCATATCGCCTAAGGCGGCCCCTCCCTTTAGGCGATCACCTGGGACACGTGGCGGGTCACAGGCGATCACCTATCCACTCAGATTGCGCATCGCTGCTCGCGCATGCGCAGTGAGTGCCCGGCCGTGAAGCCGAAAGCTGTCACGGCCGGGTGCCCACCGTTGGAATGGAGGCGCCGGCGGAGAGAGGGGGGAGAGGAGCGAAGGTCTGTTCGGCCGCGTCGCTGGACAGTGGAACAGGTAAGTGTCTGTTTATTAAAAGCCAGCAGCTACACTTTTTGTAGCTGCTGACTTTTATTAAACATAAAAAAGGCTGGAACTCCCCTTTTTAATAGCTGTAAAGTGTCCGCAAGTCACGTGACTGGCCTGAAGACAGCTCATGTTAGGTATTTAGAACACTCGTTTTTGAAAACTGACAGTGTGCTATGCCAGCCTCTAATAGGCTGGCAGTGACATTTTTGGGATTTTATTTTACAAGACTATTGGCAGCGGGGCCGGGCCAGAGACAGACACAGATGGGGATGACAGGCAGACAGGAAGGAGTAGGTGAGGGGGGAGAAAGGAGAGCAGAGGGGACAGACACGTATGATGCAGGGATGTAATCAGACCACGGTGATCAGGGCAGAGCAGCCCTGATTTTCGTGGTCTGTTTAGAGAGGGCATACAGCAAGTGGCAAGTTCAGGGTTTTTTTTCTTTCTTTACAGTTTAGAGGGGGGCAGATTACATGGCACAAGCGATGTGCTGTGTAATCTGCTTTAAGGGGCCAGGATCTGCATTTTCTTTTTGGGGTTGGGGTAGGGGGGGGGGTGTTAAACACTTTTTAATTCTTCATGGCATAGATTCATCAAGGCGTTAGAGACATTCCTCAGACTTTGGTCCAAATTGACATGATGGCATCACACAGTTGCTGCGGATTTGTCGGTTGCACATCCATGATGCAAATCTTCTGTTCTGCCACATCCCAAAGGTGCTTTAATGACTGTGGAGGCCTTTGGGGTACAGTGAACTCATTGTCATGTTCAAGAAACCAGTGGTGAGATGATGTGAGCTTTGTGACATGGTGCATTATCCTGCTGGAAGTACCCATCAGAAGATGGGTACAATGTAGTCATAAAGAGATGGACATGGTCAGCAACAATGCTCAGTTGGTACCAAGGGGCCCAAAGTGTGCCAAGAAAATGTCCCCCACAACATTACACCACCAGCCTGAACCGTTGATGCAAGGCAGGATGGATCCATGCTTTCATGTAGTTTATGCCAAATTCTGACCCTACCATCTGAATGTCACAGCTGAAATCGAGACTCATCAGACCAGCCAACCTTTTGCAATCTTCTATTCAATTTTTGTGAGCCTGTGCAAAATTGTAGCTTCAGTTTCCTGTTCTTACCTGACAGGAGTGGCAGCCAGTGTGGTCTTCTCCTGCTGTAGCCCATCTGCTTCAAGGTTTGATGTAGGGTTGTCCCGATACCGATACTAGAATCGGTACCGATACCGAGCATTTCCCCGAGTACTTGTACTCGGGGGGGAAATGCTCCGATGCTTCACCCGATACTTGGGCAGTCAGGGATGATCGGTGCGGCGGGGAGAGTTACAAGCAGTGATCTGCCTGTATACATTTCAATAAAGCCTAAAGCCTGACAGCTTCTCCCCGGACCCCCCCCCCCCCCCCATTTTCAGCTGCTTTAGTGAAATTAATACAGCGGTGATCGGTGCTTGTAACTCCCCCCAAAGCCGCACCGATCACCTCTGACTGTCTGTATCTTCCTCCGTGCTGCTGCTGCTATACTCCTCCACAATGTGTCCCCCTCGGTACTGCTCTCCCCCTCCGCGCTCCGTGTCACCCTCCTGCTGCTCTCCCCCTCCATGCTCCGTGTCCCCCTCCTGCTGCTCTCCCCCTCCGTGCTCCGTGTCCCCCTCGGTACATGTCACCCTCCTGCTGCTCTCCCCCTCCGTGCTCCGTGTCCCCCTCGGTACGTGTCACCCTCCTGCTGCTCTCCCCCCTCCGTGCTCCGTGTCCCCCTCGGTACATGTCACCCTCCTGCTGCTCTCCCCCTCCGTGCTCCGTGTCCCCCTCGGTACATGTCACCCTCCTGCTGCTCTCCCCCTCCGTGCTCCGTGTCCCCCTCGGTACATGTCACCCTCCTGCTGCTCTCCCCCTCCGTGCTCCGTGTCCCCCTCGGTACATGTCACCCTCCTGCTGCTCTCCCCCTCCGTGCTCAGTGTCCCCCTCGGTACATGTCACCCTCCTGCTGCTCTCCCCCTCCGTGCTCCGTGTCCTCCTCGGTACGTGTCACCCTCCTGCTGCTCTCCCCCTCCGTGCTCCGTGTCCCCCTTGGTACGTGTCATCCTCCTGCTGCTCTCCCCCTCCGTGCTCCGTGTCCCCCTCGGTACGTGTCACCCTCCTGCTGCTCTCCCCCCTCCGTGCTCCGTGTCCCCCTCGGTACATGTCACCCTCCTGCTGCTCTCCCCCTCCGTGCTCCGTGTCCCCCTCGGTACATGTCACCCTCCTGCTGCTCTCCCCCTCCGTGCTCCGTGTCCCCCTCGGTACATGTCACCCTCCTGCTGCTCTCCCCCTCCGTGCTCCGTGTCCTCCTCGGTACGTGTCACCCTCCTGCTGCTCTCCCCCTCCGTGCTCCGTGTCCCCCTCGGTACGTGTCATCCTCCTGCTGCTCTCCCCCTCCGTGCTCCGTGTCCCCCTCCGTGCTGCTCTCCCTCTCCGGGGTTCGTTGCCCCCTCCGTGCTGTCCGCACTCCATGTCACCCTCCTGCTGCTCTCCCCCTCCGCGCTCCGAGTCCCCCCACCATGTCCTCCTCCACCCCCTCTGTCCTCGATCTGTCAGGATGGAGAGCGGAGGTAGGAGCCGCTAAACCCGGCTCCTACCTTTTTCGAATGAACAGAGTCAGTGATCACTGACTCTGTTCATTCATATAACTGAAACATCGTAACCTATGTTTACGATGCTTCAGTTTATGAATGGAGAGGAGCCTCCTGTCCATTCATTTTATCTGAGGCTGCAGAGAAAGGGACTGGGGAATCTGTGTCCCTAGTCCCTTTCTCTGTCTCATAGGGGAGATGTCAGGGGTCTGTAAAGACCCCTGAAATCTCACCAAAGCCCCCCACCAGCGCAAAAAAAGGGAAGAAAAATTAAATAAATAAAAAAAATTGTTTTGTAAAAAATAATAAAAATTAAAATAAAAAAACACACTGACACAATCCACTCCCCCCTTAAAATAAAGCACTGTAAAAAATAAAATAAAATAAAATAAATAGTAAAAAATTTTTTTTAAAAAATACTGACACATGACATAAAAAAAAAGAAGTATCGGTATCGGCGAGTACTTGGGAAAAAAAGTATCGGTACTTGTACTCGGTCTTAAAAAAGTGGTATCGGGACAACCCTAGTTTGATGTGTTGTGCGTTCAGAGACGGTATTCTGCATACTTTGGTTGTTGCGAGTGGTTATTTGAGTTACTGTTGCCTTTCTATCATCTCACAGCAGTCTGCCCTCTCCTCTGACCTCAACCAGGAATTTTCGTCCACACCGCTGCCGCTCACGGTATATTTTCTTTTATTCGGACCATTCTTTGTAAACCCTAGAGATGGTTGTGTGTAAAAATCCCAGCAGATCAGCAGTTTTTTAAATACTCAAACCAGCCCGTCTGACACTAATGGCGCGTACACACGACCGTTTTTAATGACGAGAAAAATTAAATTTTTTAAAATGGTCATTAAAAATGATCGTGTGTGGGCTTCAGAGCATTTTTCACAACGTGAAAAACGGCCATGAAAAAATTGGAACATGCTCTAATTTTTCACGTCGTTTTTTACATCGTCGTAAAAAAACGTCGTAACGACATGAAAAAAAATGCGCATGCTCAGAATCAAGTATGAGACAGGAGCGCTCGTTCTGGTAATAGTAGCATTCGTAATGGAGATGGCACATTCGTCACGCTGTAACGGACTGAAAAGCACAAGGCTGAAAAGCGCGAATCGTCGCTTAACAAACTTTACTAACATGAAGGGTGGCGCCATCTGAATTGATCTTCCCCCTTTATAGTGCCGTTGTACGTCACCGCGCTTTGCTCAAGCGTTTTTTTCCACGATAGTGTGTAGGCAAGGCAGGCTTGAGAAGAATCACGTTGAGAAAAATTCAGTTTTTTTCAATGACATTAAAAACAGTTGTGTGTACTAGGGGTGTCGAATTTAATCGTTGCATCGCGATTCGGGCGTCCCCGATGCGGCACCGATGCAGGGAAACCCATTAATCGATTCCTGGCAATGTCTAGCCCCGCCCCCTCCTCCCGGGAGATCTGTTGCCTTTTTTTTTTTTCTCCTATGACGCGGTCATGTGACTGCCCTCTCTCCTCTCTGCTTTCACGTCTCACGTCTCTCCTGGCATCAGACGTGAAAGCAGAGAGGAGAGAGGGCAGTCACATGAGCGCGGCATTGTACACAGCACTGTTCCCCCGCCAGATTCTGTTCCCTCTGTCGCTCGGCTATCGGAACTCCGCCCCCCCCTCAGCCCTGTACATTGCCGCTCTCTCCTAGTACTCACGAATGCAAATTCTTCTAATACCGCCCCGCCTCTCCAGCGCCGCTCACGCCTACGCCTCACGAATGCTAATGAGCAGAGGGCTGGAGAGGCGGGGCGGTATTAGGAGCATTTGAATTTGTGAGGAACAGTAGGAGGGAGCAGCAATGTACAGCGATGAGGAGGGCGGAGTTCCGATAGGAGCCAAGAGACAGGGGGGAACAGAATCCGGCGGGGGAACCATTCTAAATCTCGGCACAACAGGTATTATTTTTTTATACTTACCTGCTAATCTCATGTAGCATGTCCGCAGTCTGACCATCTCCTGTAGCGTGTCCGCAGTCTGACCATCTCCTGTAGCGTGTCCGCAGTCTGACCATCTCCTGTAGCGTGTCCGCAGTAGCTGACCATCTCCTGTAGCGTGTCCGCAGTAGCTGACCATCTCCTGTAGCGTGTCCGCAGTAGCTGACCATCTCCTGTAGCGTGTCCGCAGTAGCTGACCATCTCCTGTAGCGTGTCCGCAGTAGCTGACCATCTCCTGTAGCGTGTCCGCAGTAGCTGACCATCTCCTGTAGCGTGTCCGCAGTAGCTGACCATCTCCTGTAGCGTGTCCGCAGTAGCTGACCATCTCCTGTAGCGTGTCCGCAGTAGCTGACCATCTCCTGTAGCGTGTCCGCAGTAGCTGACCATCTCCTGTAGCGTGTCCGCAGTAGCTGACCATCTCCTGTAGCGTGTCCGCAGTAGCTGACCATCTCCTGTAGCGTGTCCGCAGTAGCTGACCATCTCCTGTAGCGTGTCCGCAGTAGCTGACCATCTCCTGTAGCGTGTCCGCAGTAGCTGACCATCTCCTGTAGCGTGTCCGCAGTAGCTGACCATCTCCTGTAGCGTGTCCGCAGTAGCTGACCATCTCCTGTAGCGTGTCCGCAGTAGCTGACCATCTCCTGTAGCGTGTCCGCAGTAGCTGACCATCTCCTGTAGCGTGTCCGCAGTAGCTGACCATCTCCTGTAGCGTGTCCGCAGTAGCTGACCATCTCCTGTAGCGTGTCCGCAGTAGCTGACCATCTCCTGTAGCGTGTCCGCAGTAGCTGACCATCTCCTGTAGCGTGTCCGCAGTAGCTGACCATCTCCTGTAGCGTGTCCGCAGTAGCTGACCATCTCCTGTAGCGTGTCCGCAGTAGCTGACCATCTCCTGTAGCGTGTCCGCAGTAGCTGACCATCTCCTGTAGCGTGTCCGCAGTAGCTGACCATCTCCTGTAGCGTGTCCGCAGTAGCTGACCATCTCCTGTAGCGTGTCCGCAGTAGCTGACCATCTCCTGTAGCGTGTCCGCAGTAGCTGACCATCTCCTGTAGCGTGTCCGCAGTAGCTGACCATCTCCTGTAGCGTGTCCGCAGTAGCTGACCATCTCCTGTAGCGTGTCCGCAGTAGCTGACCATCTCCTGTAGCGTGTCCGCAGTAGCTGACCATCTCCTGTAGCGTGTCCGCAGTAGCTGACCATCTCCTGTAGCGTGTCCGCAGTAGCTGACCATCTCCTGTAGCTTGTCCGCAGTAGCTGACCATCTCCTGTAGCGTGTCCGCAGTAGCTGACCATCTCCTGTAGCGTGTCCGCAGTAGCTGACCATCTCCTGTAGCGTGTCCGCAGTAGCTGACCATCTCCTGTAGCGTGTCCGCAGTAGCTGACCATCTCCTGTAGCGTGTCCGCAGTAGCTGACCATCTCCTGTAGCGTGTCCGCAGTAGCTGACCATCTCCTGTAGCGTGTCCGCAGTAGCTGACCATCTCCTGTAGCGTGTCCGCAGTAGCTGACCATCTCCTGTAGCGTGTCCGCAGTAGCTGACCATCTCCTGTAGCGTGTCCGCAGTAGCTGACCATCTCCTGTAGCGTGTCCGCAGTAGCTGACCATCTCCTGTAGCGTGTCCGCAGTAGCTGACCATCTCCTGTAGCGTGTCCGCAGTAGCTGACCATCTCCTGTAGCGTGTCCGCAGTAGCTGACCATCTCCTGTAGCGTGTCCGCAGTAGCTGACCATCTCCTGTAGCGTGTCCGCAGTAGCTGACCATCTCCTGTAGCGTGTCCGCAGTAGCTGACCATCTCCTGTAGCGTGTCCGCAGTAGCTGACCATCTCCTGTAGCGTGTCCGCAGTAGCTGACCATCTCCTGTAGCGTGTCCGCAGTAGCTGACCATCTCCTGTAGCGTGTCCGCAGTAGCTGACCATCTCCTGTAGCTTGTCCGCAGTAGCTGACCATCTCCTGTAGCGTGTCCGCAGTAGCTGACCATCTCCTGTAGCGTGTCCGCAGTAGCTGACCATCTCCTGTAGCGTGTCCGCAGTAGCTGACCATCTCCTGTAGCGTGTCCGCAGTAGCTGACCATCTCCTGTAGCGTGTCCGCAGTCTCTGACCATCTCCTGTAGCGTGTCCGCAGTCTCTGATCATCTCCTGTACTAGGTCTGCACTCTCTGACCATCTCCTGTACTATGTACAAGTTGTTGTCTGCTTTGTTTAGACTTTGCTACATGCAGGGAGTGTTGCCTTTTTTTAAAAAAGAACAGATATAATAAAAAAAATGGAGTTCTCCTGACTGCTTAAATTTTTTTAGTGAAAACCATGCGCACTTGCGCTGTAATCGTGATGCATCGCGGAATCGAATCGTTGACCTGATAATCGTAATCGAATCGTGAGGCCAGTGAAGATGCGCACCTCTAGTGTGTACGCGGCATTACAACTATATTATGTTCAAAGTCACTTAAATCCCCTCCCTTGCCCATTCTGATGCTCAGTTTAAACTTTAACTTGTTGGAGCCCCGGCCATTGTCGAATGACGGCCTCAAGGTGGCTCTTAAAATCCGGGAGGATGTCAATAGACGTCCTCGGCTCCTCCGGCCACTGGGGGGCGCGTCACTGATATGCCGATGCGCGTGCCTGGCGGCCGCGATGTCCGCCAGGCACCCGCGATCGGCTGGTACAGAGACAAGGACATGGATCTGTGTGTGTAAACACACAGATCCATGTCCTGTCAGGGAGAGAGGAGACCGATGTGTGTCCCTTGTACATAGGGACACAGATCGGTCCCCTCCCCCCACAGTAGTTATCACTCATAGGGCACACATTTAACCCCTTCCTCGCCCCCTAGTGTTAACCCCTTCCCTGCCAGTGTCCTTTTTACAGTAACCAGTGCATTTTTTTTAGCACTGATCGCTGTATCAATGACAATGGTCCCAAAATGGTGTCAAAAGTGTCCGATGTGTCCGCCATAGTGTCGCAGTCACAATAAAAATCGCTGATCGCCGCCATTTCTAGTAAAAAAAAAAATATTAATAAAAATGCTATAAAACTATCCCCTATTTTGTAGATGCTATAACTTTTGCGCAAACCAATCAATAAACGCTTATTGCGATTTTTTTTTTTTTTTTACCAAAAATATGTAGAAGAATACGTATTGGACTAAACTGAGAAAAAATATATATTTTTTTTTAAATTGGGATATTTATTATAGCAAAAAGTAATAAATATTGTGGTTTTTTTTTCAAAATCGTCGCTCTTTTTTTGTTTATAGCGCAAAAAATTAAAACCGCAGAGGTGATCAAATACCACCAAAAGAAAGCTCTATTTGTGGGAAAAAAAGGACGTCAATTTTGTTTGGGAGCTACGTCGCACGACCGCGCAATTGTCATTCAAAGCGATGCAGTGCCGAAAGCTGAAATTTCGCCTGGGCAGGAAGGGGGTTTATGTGCCCAGTAAGCAAGTGATTAAAAATTTCTGTTCACGATCCCATACAAAACCATTCTTCTTTTCTTAGTGACAAATTGGCGTAACGAAATGCAGTGGGTGGGGGGGGGGGGGTGAGTTTGTAACCATTGCATGAAAATCACCCTTGTCATCAGCTTTACTGTCTGATGCTTTTGGATGGCTATATTGTAGCATTATAGAACTTTCATGGAAGCTTTGTGATTGTTATTTTAATCCTAAAATGGTACTTAAAGGGGTTGTAAACCTTCATGTTTTTTCACCTTAATGCTTCCTAAAGCTTGTGTTCAGTGCGCTTTCTGCATGTGCATTTACATGCGTTTGTGGTGCGTTTTTAGATAATTTTTTTTATTTTTTGCTAAATCAAGTTGCATTTTAAGTGTGTGTGTGCATTCATGTGCATCTTTCAGGAAATTTCTTTGCATTCACTGCGTTTGCTGTGCGTCCTGATGCAGAAAAATGCAGCATGCTGTTACTTTATTTTTAATGCACATGAAAGCACTGCAATGGTGTAAAGTTGGCGCATTGAAATACATTCATTTTTCTCGCATATGCGTTTAGTATATTGCATTTCCCTGACACTGCGTCTGGTGTAATTGAGCCCTAAGACTGCCATGCGCAGCTTGTTTTCTGCTGATTGGCATGCCATTCAAGCTGTCAAGTCAATTGTCTTTTTTCAAAGGAGCCAAGTGGAGAGTTGTTTGACGAATAGCGCTTAAATCCAATCAGATACAGCCACTTTTGGGGTATTCTGAATTTCTGACAGCCGCACGGGGGGGGGGGGGGGGGGTCCTTCCATGCTGTTAGGCTTAGTTCACACCGATGCAGTGTCTGTTTTTTTTTTTGTTTTTTTTTTGTTTGACCTTCTCTGCAGTGCTTTTTGCAGTGCATTTTTGCGCACGTGTTTTGCGTTTTTATGGGTTTGGTTTTTATTTTTTTTAGTTGAGCAGATTAAAAAATGCAAAACGTGTCAAAAACGGACTCCTTTGCTGCAGCATCTCTATTGAAGTCTATTGAACCAAAAAGCACTGTTTTGCATTTAACCACTTGCCTACCGGGCACTTTTACCCCTTCCTGCCCAGGCCAATTTTCAGCTTTCTGTGCTGTCACACTCTGACAATTGAGCACTCATGCAACACTGTACCGCTATTAAATTTCTATTCACACAAATAGAGCTTTCTTTTGGTGGTATTTAATAATTACTGTTTGTTTTTGTTTTTTTGCTAAACAAAAAATACCAACATTTAACCACTTAAGCCCCGGACCATTTGGTAGCTAGAGGACCAGAGGTGAATTCAGAATTTAGCACTGCGCTGCTTTAACTGTAAATTGTGCGGACATGCAATGTTGTACCCAAACGAAATTTGCGTCCTTTTCTTCCCACAAATAGAGCTTTCTTTTAATGGTATTTGATTGCCTCTGCGATTTTTATTTTTTGCGATATAAATGGAAAAAGACCGAAAATTTTGAAAAAAAATGATATTTTCTACTTTTTGTTATAAGAAAAATCGAATAAACTCAATTGTAGTCATACATTTAGGCCAAAATGTATTCAGCCACATGTTTTTAGTAAAAAAAATGTCAAGCGTATATTTATTGGTTTGCGCAAAAGTTATAGAGTTTACAAACTAGGGTACATTTTCTGGAATTTACACAGCTTTAAATTTATGACTGCCTATCTAATTTCTTGAGGTGCTAAAATGGCAGGGCAGTACAAAACCCCCCCAAATGACCCCATTTTGGAAAGTAGACACCCCAAGGAAATTGCTGAGAGGCATGTTGAGCCCATTCAATTTTTTATTTTTTTGTCCCAAGTGATTGAATAATGACTAAAAAAAAAAAAAAAAATTACAAAAAGGTGTTACTAAATGATATATTGCTCACACATGCCATGGTTATATGTGGAATTTCACCCCAAAATACATTTTGCTGCTTCTCATGAGTACGGGGATACCACATGTGTGGGACTTTTTGGGAGCCTAGCCACGTACGGGACCCCGGAAACCAAGCACCGCCTTTAGGATTTCTAAGGGCGCAAATTTTTGATTTCACTCCTCACTACCTATCACAGTTTCGAAGGCCATAAAATGCCAAAATAGCACAAAACCCCCCCAAATGACCCCATTTTAGAAAGTAGACACCCCAAGGAAATTGCTGAGAGGCCTGTTGAGCCCATTGAATATATTTTTTTTTGTCCCAAGTGATTGAATAATGACAAAAAAAAAAACAAAGAAAAAAATTACAAAAAGTTGTCACTAAATGATATATTGCTCACACATGCCATGGTTATATGTGGAATTACACCCCAAAATACATTTTTCTGCTTCTCCTGAGTACGGGGATACCACATGTGTGGGACTTTTTAGGAGCCTAGCCGCGTACGGGACCCCGAAAACCAATCACCGCCTTCAGGATTTCTAGGCACAAATTTTTGATTTCACTCCTCACTACCTATCACAGTTTCGAAGGCCATAAAATGCCAAAATCGCACAAAACCCCCCCAAATGACCCCATTTTGGAATATAGACACCCCAAGCTATTTGCTGAGAGGAATGGCAAGTATTTTACAGCTCTCATTTGTTTTTGAAAATGAAGAAAGAAAATATATATATATATTTTCAATTTTCAAAACTTTGTGACAAAAAGCGAGATCTGCAAAATACTCACAATACCTCTCAGCAAATAGCTTGGGGTGTCTACTTTCCAAAATGGAAATCAAAGTGAAATCAAAAATTTACACCCTTAGAAAGTCTGAAGGCGGTGCTTGGTTTTTGGGGTCCCGTACGTGGCTAGGCTCCCAAAAAGTCTCACACATGTGGTATCCCCGTACTCAGGAGAAGCAACAGAATGTATTTTGGGGTGTAATTCCACATATACCCATGGCATGTTTGAGCAATATATCATTTAGTGACAACTTTGTGCAAAAAAAAAAAAAAAAAATTGTCGTTTTTCCGCAACTTGTGTCAACATATAAAATATTCCATGGACTCGACATGCCTCTCAGTATATAGCTTGGGGTGTCTACTTTCCAAAATGGGGTCATTTGGGGGGGTTTTGAACTGTTCTGGCATTTTATACACAACATTAGGAAGCCTACATCCACTCTTCTAGCCACTTAAAGACAAAGCCCTTTTTGACACTTTTTGTTTACATGAAAACATTTTTTTTTTTGCAAGAAAATTATGTTGAACCCCCAAACATTATATATATTTTTAAAGCAAAGGCCCTACAGATTAAAATGGTGGGTGTTGCATTTTTTTTTCTACACAGTATTTGCGCAGCGATTTTTCAAACGCATTTTTTGGGTTAAAAAATACACTTTTTTTAATTTTAATGCACTAAAACACACTATATTGCCCAAATGTTTGATAAAATAAAAAAGATGATCTTAGGCCGAGTACATAGATACCAAACACGACATGCTTTAAAATTTCGCACAAACGCGCATTGGCGACAAACTACATACATTTTTAAAAGCCTTTAAAAGCCTTTACAGGTTACCCCAGTAGATTTACAGAGGAGGTCTACTGCTAAAATGATTGCCCTCGATCTGACCTTCGCGGTGATACCTCACATGCATGGTGCAATTGCTGTTTACATATGACGCCAGACCGACGCTTGCGTTCGCCATTGGGCAAGAGCAGGGCAGGACAGGGGTGCTTTTTTTTTTTTTTTTTTCTTTTTTTTTTATTATTAATTTTGCTTTTTTATTTTATTTTTAAATTGTTCCTTCCAAGTATTTTTTTTTTTTTTTATCATTTTTATTGTTATCTCAGGGAATGTAAATATCCCCTATGATAGCAATAGGTAGTGACAGGTACTCTTTTTTTGAAAAAACTGGGGTCTTCTAGACCCTAGATTTTTCCTCTGCCGTCAAAGCATCTGACCACACCAAGATCGGTGTGATAAAATGCTTTCCCAATTTCCCAATGGCGCTTTTTATATCCGGGGGGGCATTCCCTCCCACTGCTTGTAAAAGCAGTCCAGAGGCTAATTAGCCGCTAGGATTGCTTTTACATGAAAGCCGGCCGCAGGCTGAAAAGAATGATACCAAGATGATACCTAAACCCGCAGGCATCATTCTGGTATAAACATTCAAAGTCCAGCAACATACCAGTACGTTGCTGGTCCTTGTTGGACATGTATTGTAATCTTTTTATTTCATGCAGCCAGTTGGCTGAACGAAAAAAGAGATTGATCGGTGGGTATGCCCACCATTAGAATACCGCCCTTCATCCACCCACTTCCAATGATGGGCATACACGCACCATTTATATATGCCGAAGCATGGGGGCATCCTCCCGCAAAAAAGTTATGCCGCACACACATGGTCGGACTTTTCCACGGGCAAGCCTCCGTCGGAATTTCGACCGTATGTACGCGGCATTAGGAGCAAAATCGCTCCTCCGCCCCTGCTGCCCCAATGCTTCGGCATATTTGCTTTTTTTTTTTAACTGTGGTGGTGAAATCACCTCCTACAGCACTGGAGTCGCAGGGATCAGGCCTGTCTCTGCGAATGCTGCAGTTATGTGTGTTTTTGTTTTGTAAGTGACAGTGATCGATCGATACTGCACTTGGGTGGCCTGGGCTGGACGGAGGGGCAAAACGCAGGTGCCAGCAGGTATCTGGGCTGATCCCGCTAACACTGCGTTTTTGGGAACCCTAAACTGCTGGGGACGCTAGTATAGATCTGATCAGATCAGATATTGATCTGTTCAGATACTATACCACTAAGGGGGGTGTATGCTTCACGCGTGGGTGTTAGCGTTACTGGCACTAACCTGACGCTGCCTGGGGTGTGACTCAGACCCTCTCTGACGCTAAAACCTAATTGATATCACCCGCCGGGCGATCAGGGGGTTAAACCTTTGTTGGGTTATATACACGGCGGGTGCCCTGACACTATAAAAAGCAAACTAACTAACCAGCGTCACCCGTAACACTTATATGGTGATCACTGGTGAAAGGGTTAACTAGGGGCAATCAGGGGGTTAAAACCTTTATTAGATAATATATGGGGGTACCTGACGCTATAAAAACCTGCGGCGAACCTAAAAAAAATTACCAGCTACCGATCTGCATCACCGACACTAAGACAGCGTTTAGAAAAACGATTGCTTAGCGACAGTGGTGATGGGGGTGAAAGGGTTACCTGGGGGGGCGATCAAGGGGGTTAAACCTTTATTAGATAATATATTGGGGTACCTGACGCTATAAAAACATGCGGCGAACCTAAAAACAATTACTGGCTACGATCTGCATCACCGACACTAAGACAGCGTTTAGAAAAACAATTGCTTAGCGACAGTGGTGATAGGGGGTGAAAGGGTTACCTGGGGGGCGATCAAGGGGGTTAAACCTTTATTAGATAATATATTGGGGTACCTGACGCTATAAAAACCTGTGGCGAACCTAAAAAAAATTACCGGCTACCGATCTGCATCACAGACACTAAGACAGCGTTTAGAAAAACGATCGCTTAGTGACAGTGGTGATAGGGGGTGAAAGGGTTACCTGGGGGGCGATCAAGGGGGTTAAACCTTTATTAGATAATATATTGGGGTACCTGACGCTATAAAAACCTGCGGCGATCCTTAAAAAAAATTACTGGCTGCCGATCGGCATCACTGACGCTAAGACAGCGATCAGAAAAATGATCGCTAAGCGACAGTGGTGATAGGCGGTGAAAGGGTTATCTGGGGGGTGATCAGGGGGTTAAACCTTTATTAGGGGGGGTTAGGGGGCTACACTGGACCTAAGACTAAACTTTGGTGACACTTTTACAGTCACAAATGTCACTGATTGCAGTGATCACTAAATAAATGGTCACTGCAATCAGTGACACTGTGACTGGGGGCTGGGGGGGTGATCTGGGGGGCCTGGGGGGGGCGATTTATGTCCCTATGTTTCCTGGTGTCAGTGTAGTGTTGTGTGCACTAACCTGATATCTTCTCTTGTACGGCGCTCGGTATATGTGAGCGCCGCACCAGAGATGACATCACTTCCTCCTGCTCCCTCTGTCTGACACAGACAGAGGGGGCATTTCCATTCGCCGGGAGCGATCGCGAGGGGGTGGCCAGAAACGAATGGCTGCCCCCTCATCCCGGAACGCTCCCGGACACTTAGCCACCGCTCACTGTATAGGAGGGGGGTCCGATCGGACCCCCCAACTGTACAAAGGCAATCACGTATGCTCTACGTGATTGTGCCTGTCGGTGCCATTCTGCCGATGTATATATACAGTGAGCGGTCGTTAAGTGGTTAAAAAAAATATATATTTTTCATAGTTTGTTATAAAATTTAGCAAACGGGTAATTTTTTTTCTTCTTCATTGATGTAAAGTTGCACTCTGATAGGTGGCACTGATTAGCAGCACTGGTGGGCCAATGTTGGGACCGATGTCCCTTTCACAGAAGCCAGTTATCGGCTTTTTTCTTTTGCGTGAGGTAAAAAGACGATAACCGGCTTCTTTTTATATTGTGTGATCAGCTGTCATTGGCTGACCGCTGATCATGTGGTAAAGGGCCATGATTGGCCCTTTACCCCGATTTTGTGATCAGCTGAGTCTTTCGGACTCGGCTATCACAGAGTGCGCTGCCCATGCGCTGCTACCACGGGAGGATGTCAATGGTTGCCCTCGGGCATTTTAAAGCGGAGCTCCACCCAAATTTGGAACTTCCGCTAAATCCACTCCTCGCCCCTTTACATGCCACATTTGGCATGTAATTTTTTTGGGGGTGCTTCAGTAGGAGTGGGACTTCCTGTCCCACTTCCTCCTTCCGCCCTGGGGCCGCCTAGGCGATACGTCATATCGCCTTTTGGCGGCCCCTCCCTGTATTCGATCACCTGGGACGTGACAGGTCCCAGGCGATCGCCTGTTGTCCACTCAGAGAGCGCTGCGCCGTTTGCGCATGCGCAGTGAGTGCCCGGCCGTGAAGCCGAAAGCTGTCATGGCCGGATGCCCACACTATGAATGGAGGCGCCGGCGGAGAAGGGGGGGGAGAGGAGTGGAGCTCTGGGCGTCGCGTCGCTGGACAGTGGAACAGGTAAGTGTCTGTTTATTAAAAGCCAGCAGCTACACTTTTTGTAGCTGCTGACTTTTAATAAACAGAAAAAAAGGCTGGAACTCCCCTTTAAGCCCATGCTATAGCGTGGACGGGAACAGTTTATTAAAGTCCCTGACCCTTTCCAAAAAAAAAAAGTATAGATGTGAATGTGTCCCATAGGAAACCATGTTAAATGGACTGTAGTGCGGTTCTATAAAAAACGCATAGGTGTGAACCAGGCCTTCGTGTTGGTGCTCGGCACTCCCAGATTTCTTGTGATCTTGTAGGATGAAGGAAATAAATCGATGTGTGTATGGCTTCCAATACTTTGTTTCCACTTCTGCTTTATGTGTTTGTTTTGACAGCAGAATAGAAATCTTTTTTTTTTTTCCTCTTCCTTCCAGCAGATGTGATTGCATGCACCCAGTCCTGGCTGTTTATATGACACACCTCTGACTGTGCGAGTTTGTAGGGCTGAGCTCCAGTAACATCAATGCTCAGTGCTGGAGTGGTTAGCTCTGGGGCATCCAGCTCTAACAATCACATTAAAGAAATGCTGAAGATGGAGCATTGCTCACTGTTCTCCTTTCCTGTAATCCATTCATGTTCCAGCAAGCTACACCCCACCCTCAGATGATACAATAAGGAACCTCTCTGTGTAATAGTATGGCAATGCAGATCTACACTTCTCAATAAGAGTTTGTGTTGAAGGTGCTGCTTCTCTAGACAGTGGCTGAGAAGGGGGAGGGGCTTTCTCCCCATACTGCCTGCATGTGATTGGCCAAACTTGCAGAACTTTCCTCTTTTCATCCTGACTTTTTTTTTTTTTCGTTTTTTTGCAAAGTTAACTTCTCTGCTTGTGCTGAGAGTGCACGTCAGCTGTAATCTGTTCTCCAGTGGCTCACACTGACACCATGAGCTCAGAGTCAGATGAACCCAAAGACGGTACGTTAATCTGCTTCCTATTTCTTCTTACACTGAGCACCCAGCTGCCTAGGCACATGAAAGTGAAATGTCAACTTTGCTGTGGTTTTAGCTTGTCAGCCATTATGTCTAGAGATCTGGCAGAATCATCTGAGGACAGTTTATGTAGGTTTTCTGGAAGGAGTACACAAGGAATGGGAACACCTTTATTTTCTCCTTGGTGGGTTATTCTAGGCCAGAAAGCCTCATGGTACATTACAGAGAGCAGTGCTGATCACTTTAAAACTTGGCTGACCATCTCGTTTGTTGTGGAGGGGAAGCTTTCAACTACTGCTGCCGCTTCTCGGAGGGGAATGCTTGCAACTTTCAGCTGAGCAATGAAGATCACTATTTTTGGCACGCGCGCTGCTAAACTGTATTTCCTTTTTTCTTTTCTTTCTCTCCATCTAACTTTTATTTCACAGAGAAAATACCAGAGACTGGTGAGGGACGGGTACTGTGAAAAGGTTTCATTTAAAACTCTGGAAACCTGGACGCACTCCAGACAAAATACAGTTATTCAGAGTTGGTGCCTGATCCAGGTTTCTTTTTTTCTACTAATACAAATGTGAGTGTATTAATGCAGCGTGTATTCATATGGGCGATAGTATATATGTGTGTGTGTGTGTGTGTGTGTGTGTGTGTATATATATGTATATATATATATTTTATACATGCACGCACGCGCGCGCGCACACACACACACACGTGTGTGTGAATATATATATATATATATATATATATATGTGTGTGTGTGTGTGTGTGTGTGTGTGTGTGTGTGTGTGTGTATATATAATATATATATATATATATATATATGCACATATACAGATGTAAAAAAAAAAGAGAGTGGGGTTGCAGCAAAGGGACTTGGTTGTGTGGCTCAATTTATAATTGAGGGCCCATTCACACGTGTTAGGCTGTGCTAGGCAACCTTTCCCAATGCAGACAGGGCAACCTGTTCACACCATTGCACTGCAGTGATGTGCACTGATAAAAATTAGGACATGCTGCATTTTTATGCAGTGGACTTCATCCGTCGCAATTTTCTGCATGAAATGAATGAAATCCCTTTTTTGAGACATTTTCGATAAAGTTAGGAAAAAATTATTTTTCTGGTGCAATGTCTTGTAATCCGTGCCTTGCACCACATCGTCACTTCACATTGCACACCAACCACTGCACAGTAATGCACACTGCTGGTGTGCACGAGCCCTTAAAGTGGTAGCCAACCCTGGAATGTTATCTTTACCTACAGGTAAGCTTATAATGAAGCTCACCTGTAGGTAAAATTTAACAGTGGTACCTTTGGTTTGCGAATAACGCGATATACAAGCATTTTGCAAGACGAGCTATATATTTATTTATTTTTTAAATCCTGATTTGATTTGCGTGTCTCACAAGATGAGCAGGACTCAAGCTGCTGGTGTATGTATTACCGTATGTGGCCAGAGGTCCAGGGGCTCTGGAGCTGCTCAGAGACACTCCCAGCTGGGTGGGGTGAACGGAACGAGCGTCAGAGTTCCCGAGTGTCTCCGAGCATCATTACGCCCCCGCACTTCTGGTCATATACAGTACTGCATACACCAGCAGCGGTTGTGGAAGGTATCATCTAAGTTTCCATTATTTCTTATGGGGAAACTCTTTTATATAGGAGTGCTTTGGATTACAAGCACACTTCTGAAACAAATTATGGTCGTAATCCAAGGTATTGCTAATCTTCTGAACGTGCCCTATTTAGGAGATATTCTTGTGAGCAACAGCTGGGACGTCACTGGCACATTCACTCTAAAGGAACGGCATACTTGTGCCATTCCTTCCGAGCTTTGTGCCATGACGTTACCGCTCTGCCAGTCGGACGCCCAGAGTCCCTGAACCCGGAAAGTAGACCGGGCAAACATGGAAGCCTCTGCAGCAGTTACAGCGTGCCGCTGGAGGGCTTCATTTTAAGGCAAGTCTTGCTTAATGTGCTGGTATGCTGTCCAACTAGCACATTATGATATTGCTTTGCAGGTGGAAACCTATTTTTTTTTTTTTTCTCAGAGTTTACTACTGCTTAAAATATAATCCAGCAACGTTTCCGACATCCCAGTTGGACGCAGAGAGATGCATAAAATGTGCTGGATTATATTTATTATTGAGCAATAAATTATGATCTCTGTGCTGCTGTTTAGTTTGGTAGTGGCTGGGGACTAACTTGCATGCATAGAATATATTACAGGTTCCTGCTGGAGCTGTCCACCCTCTAAAGCCGGCTATAGATGGTGCGATTTTTCTTTCCTGCAACCACAAGCTGCAGTTTGGAAATTGCTAGATTCCACCACTGACTGTGTTTGATGGGGGGAATCCCTCCTGTGGCGCTTGGTGTTCTCCCAGCAGGGGGAGCTGTCCTGGCTGGCAGAACCCACACAGTGATTATAGCTGCTGGCAATAAATGCATGAAAAATCTGACAGGCTGGTTTTACCCAAGTTAATCATTCTACTTGGGTACAATCAGCTTGCTCATCCATGGCTCGAATCTCGGCTGGTCCCTGCTAAACCGGCTGAGATTCGAACCATCTATGGCCAGCTTTGTGTGTATGTATTTGCTGAGAGGCTGAGCCAGCTGCCGGCCCAGGAATCTGGCTGGATCTTGACTTTTAAAGCCGGAATCTCTCCAGAGCCTGGACCAGTTCAGTGACATTAGCCGACAGTGGACTTTAGCCCACTGTTGGCTGAAAACTGGTCACAGGAGTGCCAAACTAAGTGCAAAAGTGCTTTTGGCTCTACTTCTCCTTTAATTGGCCAGGCCAGCAAGTTGAAAGGAAGTGTAGCATAACCCAAGTCTTGGATCACTGAGCAGGCACGAGTATTTTCAAGGACACAAAGTCCCTGTGTCAGTCTTGTACCTCCTCACTGATGAAGCCAGGGATGGACTATAAGGCACAACAGATTGAACCGTAGAACAAGTTTTTCCTGTCATGAGTGTTTTGAAAAAGCACATTCCTATGGGATCTCTTACATTCCAACCCAACATAGCTGAGGTGCTTAAATCTCAAGTGCAAAGCTTTTATACTTTATATGGAGATGTATAAGAAAATATTCCAACTCCCATTCTACCTACCCTGTAGAAGGTAGGTGCACATACTTATTCCCAGGATGCTCCGGTCATGTGATCTCCCCAGCAGCCAGCTTCAGGGGAATGGCGGGACAGCCAACAATGGATGCCCTATAGTAAGCCTATGGGTGACCTTACCACCCAGGCATTAGAGCCATTGTCACTGCTTTCTCCTCTCCCCTGAAGCTGGCCGCTGGGGAGATCACATGACCAGACTGGAGAGCTCAGTGGGTAAGTATTTGTATCTTCCTTTCAACTGGATAGTTAGAATAGGAGTTAGACATGGGTGGGAGCAGATTTAGGGTTAGCTAGTAAAAGCTTGGACTTCCACTTTAATGTCAAAGTGAAAACAGATCTCTGCAAATCGATTTTAAAGTGCAAGTTCACCTTTTACAGAAAAAATGAAAAGGTGAAGTAACACTGTACAACCTTGAAAAGAAAATTTAACATGGTGTTTGTAATTTTGTTCTTGGGTTTAGATTTTCTTTAAAGTGGTTGTACACAAAAAACAAAAACGACAACCTGCAATACAAAGTCATAATGAGCCAGTATGCATTGCATACTAGCTCATTATGAAATACTTCCCTTAGATCAAAGCTGTTGCAGTGGTCCCCATACACCGCTGTGGCCGGCGACATGTCTCCCGGAGTTATTTCTGGGTTTGCGGGCTCCGGCGCTGTGATTGGCCGGAGCTGCGATGACGTCGGTCCCACGCATGCGCACGGGAGCAGCCGGTCACGGCACAGCTACTGATGGAATTACATGAGCGAGCCGTTTCTTCAGTGCGCCGATGACGTCGGCACATGCGGATACAGTGAATAGCTCCTAAATGCTGCAAGTTTAGGAGATATTCACGGTACCTACGGGTAAGCCTGATTATAGGCTTACCTGTAGGTAAGTAGTAGTACATGGTTTACAACCATTTTAACTGTTCTCCAAGGGATATTGCGTATCCTCAAATGTTGTACTTTAAAACCTTGGTTTAAGAGCGTTTCGAAAGATGAGCAAAAATGTTTTTTATTACATTTTGACGATATACAAGCGATGTCTTGATATACGAAAAGGGTCATGTTACAACTGAGTATTAAAACGAGAAGAGAGGCGTTTCTTAAGTGTAGCAATATGGTTACAATTAATGAAGGTACAATATTTAGGAACATATTGCTACACTTAGAGTTGCCTTTCTTCTCTTTTATACTATGTAGCTCCTGCTGGATTTTGTTTCTAATCCCCGTGTGGAGGCTTCCATTTGTGGATGGGCATTTTTTTATAGTTCCACAACCTGGTCACATTGCTATAATCTTTTTATATGGACTACAAACTGAAGTACCTGTGAATAAATGGATGTGGAAGGAATCTTTTGCAATTCCATTATTTCTTATGGGGAAATTTGCTTTGATATACAAGTGCTTTGGATTACAAGCATATTTCTGGGAAAGAATTATGCTCGCAATCCAAGGTTTTACTGTATTACTCCCTGGACTTGTGCTCATCACTTGGCTTTTCACTGAGGTGCTTGTATTCCTTTTTTCTTTTTCTTTTCATAATGTAGGTTTTGGCACAGTTATTAGAAGTTAAACCTTGTAGGTCAACCTTTTTACCAGGGAGGAACCCTTGGAATAGCTTTCAGGTCTCGGGGAACCCCTGCTACATTCTCTAAATGGTGTGTGTGCTGAGTAGCCGACCTATGTTCAAAATGTATCAGGGAAGCCGATTGGCGCAGGACCCCGAAGCAAGTGGAGATCACTGGAGTAGCGGGGTATATCTTAGTATTTCCAGTTTTCATGGCACTGGTCAGGTATGGTATTATACATGGGTACATTGGCCCAATGTGAAAATATACCATTCTTTGAAATCTTCCCACAGTGAGTTATTTTTTTATTTTTTTGTAAATTTCTTTTTGCTGATATATACAAAAGGCAAACAAAACTATTGCGAAGCAAAATCAGGCCACCGAGAACCTTCTTTCTTTGTAATTTAATCACTTCGCAGAGATCTGTTGTAACATGATCTAGAAGAGTATCTTTCTGTTAATCAGTATAAAAAAAAAAAAAAATTAAATCATCTTTGATTCAGCATTTTATGACACCAAACAATGAAGCCTCTCCAGGATGTGACCATTTTGTATAGACCATGTATGGTTGAGTGCAGATCATGTAAACCGATCACCAGGGACTTGTATGTAACTAACTGACTGGAGAGTCCTGTAAATACTATTTTTTAAGACCCCTTACCCTCCCAAGTTCCCCAGATTTTCACACTTTTGTTCATTGAATGAATACCCCAAAGCTGCTCAGGACATTCTACGCCTTTTACGTGTTTTTACTTGCATCAAAAGTATAAATATCATCAGAGTTTGTCATCCTTATTGCTCCTTCAGCTTTTACCCCCGATGCCGGACTGTACACATTAGTGATGGTATCCCCTACTTCTTTTTTTAATATTGGTGGGACCTGCACTGTGAGACAATTGAGAGCTGTACTGATGGGAACATAACTGCTGATGGGAACATTGATGTCACAAATGTCCCCAATGATGAGAGAAAGAAAGCTTGGTCATGGACCTTATTTAGGAGGGGTTTGGTGGGGTTTTTTTTTGTTTTTTTTGGTAAATCTGTTTAATGTCCTGTAATTTGGTCAGCTCTTACTAGAATAAAGTCTGCCTTACTCTGACTGAAAAAGTTCTTGACTTGTATATAATATAGAATATTCACACATACAGCCATTTTACATACCTAAATTACCTCCACGTCATAGTGTCAGATCTTTTACAAACCTCCGTTTGAGCCTGGTCTTTCAACCTGGCCTCACCACAAGATCCTGGGAAAGTTTTTAGAGTCCCAAATTTAGCAAGACTATTCTTCGGCACTGGGCGTGGAATTTGATATGCTGCACTTTAACAGGATTCCCTCACTAAGAGCTGGATCACACCAGAACGCGATGTGGGAGAGGTGTGTTCCGTGACTGCCTTCATCATATGCTGCAGTTGCCAATACACTGCTAGCAGCACGCAAATCACAAACACTGTGTGCTTGTGGGCACTTGGCACCATAACATGCGATTTGGTGTAGCAACAAAAGTAGTGCATCCTGCAGCAATTTGCAGCCCATTCAAATGAATGGGTTGCCAAAGCACACTGCAGGGGAACGCACAGGAACACTGTCGGGTTTGTTAACATAGTTGTAAACCCTTATACCCATATACCCAGTGAAGCGACTGGCCTCAGGTGATACACAAAAATGAAACAAATCCTACTACATAAGTTTTATCTGGAGTCTTCTTTTTCTACATCTGTTTAAATGCCCACATTTTTAAAGCTTGTCTGAGAGCTCAGAAAAAGAGGGCAGAGAGCTGAAACTACAATGTGCAGAGCTCAGTGAGGAGATCTCTGAAATCTGGAGGTAAGAGAGACACCCCCCCCCCCCCCCTTCACACAGCTCACCGGAACAGAGCTGAGTCTGTCAATCTGCTGGAGGTCCCTTCCCTGTCACCATTTTTTTTTCTTGGTGTCAGGAAAACTTGTCAGGAGTTATTCATGCAGTTAGCAGAGGAACCAGGCAGCAGACAAAAATTACACTTGGT
The DNA here is from genome assembly GCA_029206835.1 of Rana muscosa. Lineage (NCBI taxonomy): Eukaryota > Metazoa > Chordata > Amphibia > Anura > Ranidae > Rana > Rana muscosa. The sequence goes on along the minus strand of CM055116.1, from coordinate 1,011,247,896 downwards.
GCCCTTAATTGAGACAAGTACACACTATAGAGGGATATGCCTTGTTCATATGTCATGTCTGAGGTTTACAACCACTTCAAATTGGCCCTAGGTGACTTATGGTAGAATGTTAGAGTATGCACAGCCTATTGGCACATTGTGGCAAACGATGCCCTCCAGTGCTGCACTTTCTGCTCCTGCTGATCCCGGACCCTTTCATCTTCTCACGTTCTTCCCTCTGAGTTTTGTCTGTTCGGCCACTTGAATGGCTGGGCTGCAATGATGTCACTCCCGCACAGGACGCTGGGCTGCCTATCCGCCATTTGGTGTACATTACAGCTGACCTGCCAGAAGAGACTGTCTATCCTGTCTATCCTGTCATAAAAACTCCACCTGTCTACAATTTTTTAAAAATGTGACTTTAATTCTGCTTTTAAGACATCCCTTTCACCTAGGCGTGTGCCAGGGAAGCCAGAAACTGCTACATCTTTACGGTATGGTTAACTGCTGCCGATCACAAATGCTTACCAAATGGAGAACATTTCACTTGTTGAAAATGTGAAAAAGATGTTTAACTGGTTGCAGAGATTTTTCAGCATGGTAGGCAATCTTTTGGACCACCGTGACAGGCTTTATTACTCATAATTTCTGTACGTTTTCAATAGGGTTACTGTATTTATAATGTATAGAATATACATTAGCAAATCTAGAAGCATCGAAGGGTTGATTCTGAACAACCCTTTATTAAATTTAAAGAAGTTTTTTTTTTTTTTATAAATGTGCAGCAGCCAAACAGAAGGTCCTATTTCAGTGAAATGCTTGAATGGATTCCATATTTCTATTCAGCACGACTATACTGTTCAGGCTTGCTGCATGATTTGCAGCTAAATGTCCTCTTTGTTTAGTAGTTATCTCAAATTTTCAAATATGTGACTGTGATTTTAGGCCAATATATGTGTTTTTGTTTTGTGTTCATGATTTGTTAATAGATGTAATTATGGACTATCCCGTTAAATGAATTAAAGACAATGAGATCAGTGGGTGCACTGCCCTGTAATTGCCTTCTTCAAGATCCTTGGTGCCCGCCTCCACCATCTTGCTGCTCTTGTCATGCAATCATTCAGCTGATAGGGGTTTATGTCCTTATGGGAAACATATGGTCTGCAAGTTTTCTTTAACTTAAATGCAGTTTTTGGTCTTGCCACAGCTTAATAGGAAACAGTCATTTAGCTTAACCACAGACTGTCCTTAAAGCTGAAATGTAAACAGATGAGTGTGTGACTCTTGATGAGCTTTTCTCGGTTTTAATCTGGAATATATTTGAGTACTTTAGTGTTTTTGTGTGGCTAGACATACTATTGACTTAGTTGATCACTTTTCTCCATGAATGCATCTGCATATACTGCTGAAGTTTTAAATTATCATATATACTCGAGTATAAGCCGAGTTTTTCAGCACATTTTTTTTGTGCTGAAAATGCCCCCCTCGGCTTATACTTGAGTCACCTTTTTGCGCCTAATCTCCCGGATTTTGGGGACCCGGTACCGGCCGGCCGTAGGTCCCCTGGCACACATGTAGCCTCACTCTTGCTCTACAAGTGTGCAAAGTTTGTTCGCCGGGGAGCACCGATTTTTCAAAGCCGGGCACCCCTTCCATAGACTCCCATGTTAAACTGTAATTTCTCCAGTGACTTTGGGGACCTGGTACCGGCCGGTCGTAGGTCCCCTGGACCACAAACTTGGCACACATGTAGCTTCACTCTTGCTCTACAAGTGTGCAAAGTTTGTTCGCCGGGGAGCACCGATTTTTCAAAGCCGGGCACCCCTTCCATAGACTCCCATGTTAAACTGTAATTTCTCCAGTGACTTTGGGGACCTGGTACCGGCCGGTCGTAGGTCCCCTGGACCACAAACTTGGCACACATGTAGCCTCACTCTTGCTCTACAAGTGTGCAAAGTTTGTTGGCCGGGGAGCACCGATTTTTCAAAGCCAGCCACCCCTTCCATAGACTCCCATGTTAAACGTCAGTCTAGTCATGGACACAGTGAGGCATGGGCACAGTGAGGCAAAGTGAGGCATGCAGATGGACACCCTAGGCTTATACTCGAGTCAATAAGTTTTCCCAGTTTTTTTTTGTGGTAAAATTAGGTGCCTCGGCTTATATTCGGGTCGGCTTATACTCGAGTATATACGGTAATCGGTATTTACCTTGGAACTGTTTTAAATTGCGCAAAATGGCTTTGGAGTACTTTACTGTTATTAAACTATCGTAATCAAACTATTCTAGGCACTAATTAATACAGTATTGTGAGTATATGCCTAAGGTGAAGCATTTAATTGTTCACCAGACATTTGTCTTGTAGGGAATAGTTACCATATTATTTAATGACATAAAAGCACCTAATAATTATATATTAATACATAACATGAAAGTAAATTGTTTACTGGCTTCCCAGAGTGTTGATCTGTCCAGGAATGTGAATACTGTGATTAAGAGCAGCCCAAGAAGAATTTGTCAAAAGCATCTTAGTCTTGTGTGGATGTACAGCAGGGTGGATACAAATCAAAGATTTATTTGATTTAAAAAAAAAAAAATTTAATCAAATTTATTTTAATAAAATGCTTTTGGAGTAAAAATCTATCTAAAGATACCATCAAGAATAATGCCGCGTACACACAATCGTTTTTCACATCGTTTAAAAATGCCATTTTTTTTAAATTGGGCATTAAAAATGATCGTGTGTAGGCTCCAGAGCATTTTTAACAACGTCAAAAATGGCCTAAAAAAAATGAGAACCTGCTCTATTTTTTCACATCGTTTTTCACGTAGTTTTTTTTAACGACGTGAAAACGGTAGTGTCTATGCTTTTACGAGGGGAAAAAAACGCGCATGCTCAGAATCAAGTATGAGACGGGAGCGCTCGTTCTGGTAAAACTAGCGTTCGTAATGGAGATGGCACATTTGTCACGCTGTAACGGACTGCAACACACTGCGCCCAAAGGCGACATCCTCCTGACTTCTAACGTCCACCTGGTAGAACCTAGTAAACGTGTGTACTGAATACCATGTTGTGGCCTTACAGATTTGAGCCAGGGAGGCCTGGTGATGCACTGCCCATGAAGTTCCAACTGCTCTCGTGGAGTGCGCTCTAACTTTGAACGGAGGCGGTCTCCTTCTCAAGCCATAGGCTTGTATTATGACCTGTCGAATCCACTTGGCTAAAGTAGATTTTGACGCTGCCTGACCCTCTCTGGGGCCTTCCGGCAGAATAACCAAAGTATCCGTTCTGCGAATCTGAGCAGTGGCCTTTAGATAAGCTTTAACTGCTCTTACTACATCCAAAGAATGCAATAACTTTTCCTCTACCGAAGTAGGTTTGGGGAAAAAAGAAGGAAGAACCACATCTTGGTTCAAATGAAACCTTGATACCACCTTAGGAAGAAAGGCTGGATGAGGACGTAACACTACTCTATCCTTATGGATAACCAGATATGGCTCCTTACAGGACATAGCTGCTAATTCCGACACTCTTTTAGCCGAACAAATGGCTACTAGAAAAATCAATTTCCTGGTGAGAAGCACCAAAGAAATATGATGTAATGGTTCAAATGGTTGTTTCTGTAGAACCGACAGAACCAAGTTTAGATCCCATGGACATATGGGAATATTAACCGGAGGACTAATACGCATCACTCCTTGTATAAAGGCTTTGACTAGTGAATGTGAAGCCAAGGGCCTTTGAAAAAATATTGACAAGGCCGAAATCTGACCCTTGATAGTACTCAAGGCAAGCTTCCTATCTACAGCCCACTGTAGGAAGTCCAGAATCCTACCTATTACGTACTTATGTGGATGCCATTTCTTGGCCTCACACCACGCGATGTACGCCTTCCAGATTCTATAGTAGATCTGCCTGGATACCGGCTTCCTGGCATTGATCATGGTAGATACCACAGGATTAGAGAGCCCTCTCTTTTTTAGAATGTGGGCTTCAATAGCCAGGCCGTCAAACCTAGGACTGGTAAGGAAGGGTGGTATATCGGTCCTTGCGAAAGCAGGTCCGGACGACGTGGGAGAGACCAAGGACTCCCCACTGACATTTTACAATCTCCGCGTACCACGCTCTTCGGGGCCACGCTGGAGCCACCAGAATCACTGGTTCCTTTTCTACCCTGATTCTGCGGAGTCATCGAGGTAACCATTGTGGCGGTGTGAATGCATATATCAGCTTGAACTGATCCCAAGGGAACACTAGGGCATCCGAGCCGCAAGCTAGGGGATCCCTTGTCCGAGAGACAAACCTGTCCACCTTTGCGTTGAATCTGGATGCTAGAAGATCTACATCCGATGTTCCCCACCGCTGACATATTGTCCAGAAAACCTCGGGGTGAAGGGACCCTTCCTCTGGGCCTAATTGCTGGCGACTTAGAAAGTCCGCGTTCCAATTCTCCACTCCTGGAATAAATACCGCAGATATGGCTGGGACATATCTTTCTGCCCATTTCAGGATGTAATTTACTTCCCTCTGGGCTGCACGACTCCTGGTGCCCCCCTGATGATTGATATATGCCACTGCTGTGGCATTGTCTGATTGAATTCTGACAGGGGACCCTTGGAGTTTGGATGTCCATGCTACTAGGGCATACCGGGCTGCTCGTATCTCTAAGAGATTGATGGGCAGGGCCTTTTCTGCATCCGACCATCTGCCCTGGAGAGACCATTGCTCCAGTACTGCTCCCCAGCCTATAAGGCTGGCATCTGTAGTGACCACCTTCCAAGAAATCGGACTGAAGGATTTCCTTTTTTCCAGATTCTGGGGAACCAACCACCAACGGAGGCTCTTGCGAACGGAAGGGGACAAGGACATTGTAAGTCTAGGGCCTGAACTTTTTTGTTCCAGGCTGACAGTATGGCCCCTTGCAAATTCCTTGAATGGAATTGACCGTAGGGTACTGCTTCGAATGATGCCACCATTTTTCCCAGCAGCCTCATATACAGGCGTATGGACGGCTGTCTTTTTTGTACCCACTAAGTGGATCAAATCTTTCAAAGACAACACCTTTCCTCGAGGCAAGAATATTTTTCTCTGGCCTGAATCCAACCTTAGCCCCAAGTATTCCAGACTTTTGACTGGTTTTTAGGGCTGACTTGTCTCGGTTGATAATCCAACCGTGAGATTCCAGATACTTGATTGTCTTGTGAACGACCACGTCTAGTTTTTTCACTGAGTGGTCTATCAGCAACAAGTCATCCAGATATGCCATTATCATTACACCTTGTGTTCTTAGATTGGCCAATAAAGGGCCAGAATTTTTGTAAACACTCGTGGTGCTGTGGCCAAACCGAAGGGTAAGGCTCTGAACTGAAAATGGCGCCCTTCTACTGCAAAGCGTAGAAATTTTTGGTGGACTGGAAAGATGGGAATGTGCAAATAAGCATCTTTGATGTCGATCGCGGCTAACCAATCCTCCCCTTGTAGGGCAGTGGCCACCGATCGGATCGACTCCATCGGAAAGTCCTGATATACAGGAATTTGTATAGCCCTTTTAGAATTAATATGGGCCTCCCGTCCGCGTTTGCTTCGGGACTGTAAAGAGGTTTGAGTAAAACCCGAACCCTCATTCTTCCAGGGGAACCTCCATAATTACTCCTTGGAGCAATAGTTGTTCTAGTGCCAACAGGAGGGACTCTCTCTTCCGGGGATCCCTTGGCACGTTTGACCTCAAAAATGGGAAGGAGGAGAGTCTTTTAACTCCAAACTGTATCCCAAACCTACTGCGGAGAGCACCTATCTGTCTTGATCGTGTCCCGCCAGGTCTCTTGCGAACAACTGGAGTCCTCCCCCCACCCGACTGAGTGGGGGCTTCAATGAATTTAACTTTGGGGGAGGTTTTGTACCTCCCCTGACCCAGGGTTTCTCATTACCCTGCTACTGTCCCTGTTTTTTACCCCCGGGAATTGACCGAGGAGGCCGTCGGAACTGTTACACAGCCGATGCCCCAGGGACTGGAGAAGCAGGCCTCTTAAAGAGGGACCTCTAACTCTGTTTTTAACCGGCAAGAGCGTATTTTTACCGCTGGAAATTTTCTGGATATATTTGTCCAGGTTTTCCCTGAATAAGCGTTCACCATGAAATGGGACGCTAACCAGCCATTCCTTACAGGGAGCTTCAGCAGACCAGTTTTTGAGCCATAGGAGCCTACGCATATGTACTATAGACAGCATAAGGCGGGAGGCCTGATGGACTGAATCCTTTATGGCGTCAACCGCAAAGCCTAAGGCTCTAGGTAGATCAGCTAGGGCAAAGCCTGCTGATCTGTCAAGTCCCTCAAGACCTGTTTCAACTGATCCTTCACTGCTTAGCAGACCCCAATAGCTGCTACCGCTGGTTGTGTCACCAAGCTTGCTGTAGAAAGAAGCAGATTTTCATAAGGACTCCAATCTTTTATCTATTGGGTTCTTGAACATTTAGACATTATCCACTGGACATGTGAGTGATTTATACATACAAGAGATGGCTGCGTCCACTGTAGGGACCTTCCATTTTTTTTTTGATGAACTTATCCTCCATGGGATAGACCACCGGAAATCTCTTGGGGGACTAAATATTTTCTCAGGATGTTCCCAATCCTGGTAAATGAGCCCTTTCAGCAAAGGGTGAAGTGGAAAAGAACAGACAGTCTGGGGGCTTCTAGCGACCCCAACGAGGATACAGTAGTGGTTGATGGTTCCGCAAGGTGCATTTTTAAATGCTGATCGGACCATGTTAGTCAGAGACTGAACCCATAATCTTTCAGCTTGAGATGCTGAGAAAAGGTTCCCCCACTGTTGATTCCTCTATAACAGAATCAACCTCATCCTGATCCCCTTCAGGCAGGTCGATCCCTGTATGGGACTGTTGCTCTGCTAACAGGCACTCTGAAGGAGGAGACGGAGATCGGGCGTGCTTTCCCTGACAGGGAGGCACCGATCAATGTTGACAATCTCTCTCTAATCCTCCCAGAGCTGAGGAAAAAACCTCCTCTGTTACATACACAGGAGCAGGTGAACTGAGGACAGCCACAGTACCAAGTACCCCTGCGGGGTCTCTACGGTCACTTACCTCTGAACTTCAGGGGAGACTGGTGCAGCAGAAGTATGCCCAAGATCCTCAGAGCCCGATGAGACCCCCTTCACTTCCTGGAAGATTCAGTTCCGGAGCTTCTGGACGGCATATTCCTAAGCCTAAAGCTGAGGTATTCCAGCCGTAATACACCACTTTTACTGAGAATAGTCTAGCACAATTGCTGCTATATCACAGTTGGTGTCTACTAAAGTGCCTTTCTAGGGGATGCCTGCATCAACCGCCTCTATGTGCCTTTATATTGTTGCTAGCTCTGTCTGTGCACTTCAACAGCCAGCTATAATGTGCTTCAAAACATGCTGGACGCCCGCACATGCGCAGTAGCGCCGCGGCGCACACCTGAGCGTCATCCACCCGCTCCGCCCCTTTTTCCAGATCACCTCTATGAATAGAGGCGCGTGCACGCGCGCGGGCACGTGCGCCTTCGGCGCCTTTTTTGAAAACAACCAGGAGCTAGATGGGAGCCAGGGTCCCTTTGCCGCAGGGCCCGGGGATGGATGAGCGCAGCAACAGGGCAGAGGAGACAGCTTCCCAGCAGAGAACATACCAACTGCCTGGATTTAATTCTGGAAGAAAAAAATCCACATTACAAGAAAAAGAACCATAGCGGCCTCTAGTGTCTAACACAGGTACCGCGGTCTTACATTTTTTTTTTTTTTTTTTTTTTTCTTGCCTACTATTAAAATTTTTACATTTTCTCAGTAGTAACAGGCATACACAGAATATTAGCGGGAATACCGTTAGGTAACAGACAGAAAGACAAATTAGGCTTGGGGGTCCCCCAATAGAACCAAGTTCCTGGGGGCCCCCACTTACCTGTTCCCCGCCGCAGGACTTTGTTTGGTCCACAAAAGCCCAAACTTCACCTATCACGGCAGGCATTGTAATCAAACCTTCAGGGACCGGGTTCCCAAGGATTCCACTCCCCTGGACCTGTATAGCACCCTGCACAGAAAACATCTTGGTCGTGGGTATGACCAGAGCTCTGGATCCCAGGGTCCAGCTCTCCTAAGAGAAGCATTACAGGCAAAACCTTGCTCTTCTCTGCAAGGCCCGGGTACCGACCGTTTAGCTATGAAGCTTTTTTGGTCGGATCCGGAATAGCTTACTGAGGCCCAAAAGAACCTGTACGCAAGCTCAGTGAAAAACACATGTTTCTTCTTGGCCAACACCTTAGACACTGGCAAAAAACTGAGGTGCTCCCGGATGGGAGGGGCTTATATAGGGGAGGGTACTTCCGGTTTTGGAAGTTGCCAGTGCCAGCACCTGACGGTATCTATATAACCCATTAGTAATGACTATGTCGCTCTGTGTCCCGTGATGTACGAGAAAGAAATCTGGATCCATAGGTATCTCATTTTTGGAAAACGTAATTTCCATTTAAAACGCAGCTGGTCCAGGAACTGCATGGTGATGATACACACAGGAATATTGTTAGTGGTTCTTTCAACAGCAGGAAGTAATGGATTTCTGCAGTGATGAGGCCTCATTTAATCTCAGTGATGGTTTCAACCAATACAATGCACATTACTGATCTGAAAACAACCCTAACTTGATGGCTGAAGGCCATTTTTAAACTGTTCCACAAATTATGATGCGTTTTGGGAATATTTGGTGACGGATTAATTGGGCCATATTTTTTTTATAGTAATGTAACAGGGAAAACATGCACCTCCGTATGTTACAATCTTTCCTTTTTAATTAGATAGATTTTGTGTCATTCCAAAACAAATGTTATTTTGCCAAAACTGTGGCCCACCACACTTGCTATTGCTGTGAGAAATGTTTTGAATCGTAATTTTCTGAACATATGGATCGGAAGGCGTGGTGGTCAAATGACCTTCCACACTCCCAATTTTAAAAAAAAAATTGTTTTTATGGTAGACTACTGAAGTCAGTAGACTACTGGATTCCGCCTAGAAAAATAACTGCACTAAACAAGGAAATCATTCCTGTATGTAACAATATCCGTTCTGTTAAGAAATGTTCAGCATTCTTGTATTCAGCATATACAGAAGTTTTAAGCAAAACTTTTTTTGACTGGGGCTTAGCTGAAAGGACATCCAAACCAAAAATTAAGCAGTGTCACCCCCCCTCTATACTTGCCCCGAGTTCTCACTCGAACCAGTGCTGTGCCCGTCTGTAGCGGCTGTCATCTCTCCCCGCTGCACAGTTTAGGAGATGTTCACCCTGCATGCAGCCGCTGACGTCTGGTGAACTTCGGAGCTCCTTGCCGTAACGGAGGGCTCCCACGCACATGTGTTGTAGTTGCGTCATTGCGGCTCCGGCCATTCACAGCATCTGAGCCCGCGAACCTGTAAAACGCTGGGGAAACATGTCGGCCCCCTCAGCGGTGACCGGGCACCGCTTCAGGGGGCTTCGTTCTAAGGTAAGTATTTCATAATGTGCTAGTATGCAATGTATACTAGCACATTATGATAGTGTCTTGCAGGTTTTTTTTGGGGGGGGGGTTTACTGCGGTTTACTGCTGGTTTACGGATTTAGAGAAGATCTGTAAAGAACAGTGGACCAAAATCCCTCCTGAGATGTGTGCAAACTAGGGGTGCAACGGATCCAAAAACTCACGGTTCGGACCGTTCTTCGGATCAGAGTCACGGATCGGATCATTTTTCAGATCGACAAAAAAAAAAGACAAGACAAATAAACATAAGTTTTGTCTTTTTGTTTATTAACACTTTTATGAGAAGGGGGCAAGCGGACATCTTGTTACACCCACTGGAGTTTTAGATTTCAGTTATTTTCAACACAAAACGGAGCTTATATGCTTAAATACAGTATTTGGAAATCCAACGGACTGTTTAGATTTTAAATTTTAAAAGCAGCAGCAAACCTGCTGACCTTACATGGTTGCTAATGTGACAGAACACCTCTGATTTTCACATTTAATATTTAAACAGTTTGTCGGATTTACAAATACTGTATTTAAGCATATAAGCTCAGTTTTGTGTTGAAAATAACTGAAATCTAAAACTCTGGTGGGTGTAACAAGATGTCCGCTTGCCCCCTTCTCACTCTATCATTACTGTGCAGGAGTGTGGGGTGTAGCAAGATGGCGGCGACGAAACGTCACTTCCGGAGCAATCTGTGATGGTGAGCCGAATGTGACGAGACAGCTGTCGCTGCTGGGTGGACCAAGATGGCCGCCGCTCCGGGAGCTAGGCCGAAGCCGCTGCCTTTCCTATGGCCGATGCAGGACCGGGAGGCCCGCGGATCAGGTGTGTGCCAACCCGAAGGTGTTGATCCGTACAGGTCATGGATCAATGAGGATCCGTTGCACCCTATAGTGCAAACCTGGTCACCAACTACAAGAAACGTCTTGCTTCTGTGCTTGCTCGCAAGGGTTTCTCCACCAAGTACTAAATCGTGTTTTGCTTGAGGATCAAATACTTATTTTACACACTGAACTGAAACTAAATTTCATAACACTTGTATTGTGTGTTTTTTCAGAATTTTTGGTTGATATTCTGCCTCTATCATTTAAACTACCCCATGATAAAAACTATAGACCCTTCATTTCTTTGTAAGTGGGCAAACTTACAAAATCAGCAGGGGATCAAATAATAATTTTCCCCACTGTAGATCAATCCCAGAATTCAATTTTAAAGTACCCTTTTTGACTTTTAGATATGCTTTAAAGTGGTTGTAAAGCCACTCTAACCTGTATACACCATCAGCACTGCCTCCTGGTGTAGTATCCCCCTCTGTGTGTGATTTATAAAAATAAATGCTGCAAATTCCTAATTTTACAGCTGAGATTGCGATCACATGACCAGGCAGCTTTCTCCTTTTCTCCTCTGAGAGATGCAGCAGGCCGGGCTAAGAATTTTCCCTGCTGACGTAGGTCTGGAGGGGGGAGAGCTGGCTGGTCATGTGATCGCAATCTCAAGTCTTAAATGAGGTATTTACAGCATTTATATTTATAAATCATTCAGAGGGGGACACTGCAATGGGAGGCAGTCCGGATGGTGTATACAGGTTAGTGTTATGAGAGCAGAAGGAGGGGGGAAGGGCTGCACTGTCACGAGCAGATAGACAGGGGAGGGGGAGGGGGAGAAGGAGGACACAGGAAAATAGCTGCAGATAGCAGGCTGCAGATGATAGAGGCACATAAACTGACCACCGTGGTCAGTTTACAGAGGGGAGAGTAGAAACTGGCAGGATCAGCCAGGTTTGTTTAGGTGTTACAGGGGGCCAAATGACACAGGACAAGCACTGTGCTGTATAACATGCTTTAAAGGATCCATTTTTTTATTTTCTTTTGGGTGAACAAACGCTTTAAGCTAAACGCCAGTCAAATCGTTGAAACGGGGCTCATTTACCCTTTCAGTTATGCGTTGTACCTGACTGCCCAGCTATCTATATCCCTGAAATTGTTGTGTCCTCCTTCTCTTAGTATCTTCAGATCTGAGCCTGCAAAATATGTGGTTTAAGTTCATTCGCTGCTGCAAACACCATCTTTGTTTTGAGCCATCTGAAGCATTGCCCACCTACAGTGGATATAAAAAGTCGACACACCCCTGTTAAAATGTCAGGTTTCTGTGATGTAAAAAAATGAGACAAAGATCTATTTTGGAACTTTTTCCACCTTTTAGGCCCCTTTCACACTGGGGCGGGGCGGTGCGCTGGCGGTATAGCGTCGTTTTTACAGCGATATTCGGCTGCTAGCGGGGTGATTTTAACCCCCGCTAGCGGCCGAAAAAGGGTTAATACCGCCCGCAGTGCGTCTCTGCAGAGGCGCATTGCCGGTAGTATTACCGCAGTTTCCCATTGCTTTCAATGGGCAGGAGCGGTAAACACACCGCTCCTTCACCGCTGCAAAGATGCGGCTAGCAGGACTTTTGGAGCGGTCCTGCTAGCGCACCGCTTCAGTGTGAAAGCCTTCGGGCTTTCACACTGAAGACTGCAGGGGCACAATTTTTTCAGGCGGTATAGCAGCGCCTGGAAAACGTGTTGGGGTGAAAGGGGCCTTACTGTGATCTATATAAACTGTACAACTCAATTGAAAAACAAACTGAAATCTTTTAAGGTGGGGGGGGGGGGAGTAAAAATAAAAAAAATAAAATGTGGCTGCATAAGTGTGCACACCGTCTTAGAAAGTGGGAATGTAGCTGTGTTCAGAATTAAGCAATCACATTCAAACTCATGTTAAATGGGAGTCAGTACACACCTGCCATAATTTAAAGTCCCTCTGATTAACCCCAAATAAAGTTCAGCTGTTCTAGTAGGTCTTTCCTGACATTTTCTTAGTCGCAACCTACAGCAAAAGCATGGTCCGCAGAGAGCTTCCTAAGCATCAGAGGGATCTCATTGTTATAAGTTATCAGTAAGGAGAAGGGTACAAAAGAATTTTCCAAGGCATTATATATATATGGCACAACACAAGACCTGGACATCCCTCCAAAATTTATGAAAAGACTAGAAGAAAACTGGCCAGGGAGGCTGCCAAGAGGCCCACAGCAACATTAAAGTAGCTGCAGGAATATCTGGCAAGTACTGGCTGTGTTGTACATGTGACACAATCTCCCATATTATTCATATGTCTGGGCTATGGGGTAGAGTGGCAAGATGGAACCCTTTTCTTACCAAGAAAAACACCCAAGCCCAGCTAAATTTTGCAAAAACACATCTGAAGTCTCCCAAAAACATGTGGGAAAATGTGTTATGGTCTGATGAAACCAAGGTTGAACTTTTTGGCCATAATTCCAAAAGATATTTTTGGCACAAAAACAACACTGCACGTCACCAAAAGAACACCATACCCACAGTGAAGCATGGTGGTGGCAGCTGTTTTTCTTAAGCTGGAACAGGGGTCTTATTTAAAGTAGAGGGAGTTTTATGAACAGTTCCAAATACCAGTCAATTATGGCACAAAACCTTCAGGCTTCTGCTATAAAGCTGAACATGAAGAGGAACTTCATCTTTTAGCATGACAACGACCCAAAGCATACATCCAAATCAACAAAGGAATGGCTTCACCAGAAGAAGATTAACGTTTTGGAATGGCCCAGCAAGAGCTCAGACCTGAATCCGATTGAAAATCTATGGGGTGATGTGAAGAGAGCCGTGCACAGGAGATGCCCTCACAATCTGACAGATTTTTGCAAAGAAGAGTGGGCAAATATTGCCAAGTCAAAATGTGCCGTGCTGATAGACTCATACCCAAAAAGACTGAGTGCTGTAATAAAATTAAAAGGTGCTTCAACAAAGTATTAGTTTAAGGGTGTGCACACTTCTGCAACCATATTTTTTTTTTTTTTTCTTCCCTCCACCTAAAAGATTTCCGTTTGTTGTTCAACTGAGTTGTACAGTTTATAGGTCACATTAAAGGTGGAAAAAGTTCTTAAATGATTTATCTTTGTCTCATTTTTTTTTTTTTTTACATCACAGAAATCTGACATTTTACCAGGGGTGTGTTGACCTTTTTATATCCACTGTATGTAGGAGAATAATGGGGAGAGTGCAGAGCATAGAATTAATGGCACAAGAGGATATTATGCCCTGAAGTGTGTGAAAAGCCAGACAAATTAAACTAAATAGGGTTTTGGTGTAGCCTAACTTTTCGCCTGGAGTGGCACACAAAGGATTCATACATCAAGGTGCCATAATATAAAGTCGACACTTGCCTAGACGTGAGCATTGTGAAATGAGCAGCTACATGAGAATTTTTGTGAAGTCAAATATATAAAGTGCTGTTAATGTAACGTATACATCATTGTGAATTGTAAATTGACTCCTATGTGTCCTGGTTGTCCTTGTCTCCAGGTGCTATCGGGATTGCAGTAGTTTGGACTAGTAGTTGAGCTTGTAAATTTAATGTATTGTATTCATTTTATGTTTTAGCTTTCGTTGCTAGGTAAAGCAAGCTCAGAACTAGTGGAACAAGTCTTTCAAAGCCTACCAGCTTGCTAATGATGTGCAAATGACTTTACAAACCTTGTATCCAACATATTTGATGTGTTTTTTTGTTTTTGTTTTTTTTACCAGTTACCTATCATTATTAAAGGGGATTTCCAGCCTTTTTTATGTTTATTAAAAGTCAGCAGCTACAAAGTGTAGCTGCTGGCCTTTAATAAACAGACACTTACCTGTTCCACTGTCCAACGACGCGGCCGTCCGGAACTTCGCTCCTCTCCGCCGGCGCCTCCATTCTAACTGTAGGCGCCAGGCCGTGACAGTTTTCGGCTTCACGGCCGGGCACTCACTGCGCATGCACGAGCGGCGCTGCACTCCCTGAGTGGACAGGCGATCGCCTGGGACCTGTCACGTTTCCCAGGTCATCGCCTACAGGGAGGGGCCACCAAAAGGCGATATGACGAGTCACCCAAGCGGTCCCTGGGCGGAAGGAGGAAGTGGGACAGGAAGTCCAACTCCTACTGAAGCCCCCACCACCCGACCCCCCCCCCCAAAAAAAATGACATGCCAAATGTGGCATGTGGGGCGAGGAGTGGTTTAGGCGGAAGTTCCACTTTTGGGTGGAACTCCGCTTTTAAATGGCTTGTAGCAATAGTAATCTGTACACAATATAATGAAAAGTTTTAAAGCAACCCAAACTGTTAATTTAGTTTCTGTTGTCCAGTAATGGGTTGGAGCTGCCACTGGTTTCCTAGGTAAGTAACCACTGAAATCTACTGTAGTAAAAACATTGGACGTATTCCTGCTCCCACAAACCTCAACAAGAAGGGGTTCATTTTTCTTCAGTGGATGGTATGATGATCCCATCCATACTAACAGTATGGTTTATATTGGCCTACTGATGCCAACAATTGGACTAGTCGTGCTGCCATTAACTGAGAACTGTGGACACCAACAAAGGAGAATTTTGGGGCAAGGTTCAAACTCTGGACACATATGCTGTGAGGTCACACACACACACACACACACACACACACACACACACACTTTTGACCGTACTTTATATGCAGCATGCGCATTTTTCTTGGTGGACCTTTCAAGGCATCGCTCCTAATTTATTATTAAATTTTGTTAGCTAAAGGGTATGTAAAGCCTTTTATCACAAAAATAGTATGAAAGGATTAGGACTTCCCTTTAGTGCCAGTCGCATAAAAATAACAGGAAGTGAGAGTAAATCTCTGCAAAGTAAGGGGATTCCTCTGTAAGACCGTCGTCTCCAAGCAGGTGTTTCCTGTCTGTAAGATTGCTTCTTACCTCCTGTTCCAGGACAGAGGAGGTGAATCTACCTATCAGGAGCACAGACGGCAATAAAAGCCCAAAAGATTTTTAACACTACCTACTAATGGCTTTGTATCTTACATACTCTTTATCTGGCCCTTGGGACATTATTCCTCCCCAGTTAATTGAGGGGGCATTATTCCTTCCACTAATATCAGTGACGGGGAACTATTCTTTTCCCTAACACCAACAATGGGGAATAGTAAAAAAGAAAAAACTGCGCTTCCTGTACCATAAACTAAAATTATAACTAAAAGGGACTTTTAGACTTTTATCTTGAAGATCCTGGTATACCTGCCATACATCAAGCCTAATGTTATGTTGATCTGGTAAGGAGACTACTTGTAAGGTGGTGGATCACATCAAGGTCGCTTGGGGTGTCTCTGTTTATCTCTTATCTAAGGCTTATTATTAGTGCTGTCTGGTAAGGAGACTAACTGTGCAGTGGTGGTTTACATATATTTTCTTCCCTCACCGGGTGTTGTCCTTAATATTTGATCCGATCTTAGGGTCATAATTTGTGGCAGGATTACGCTATGTATTTTCTTTCTCTTTTGGGTTGATTGTTTACATACATCGTGGAGTCACCTTTTTCATCGTTTGGTATCCGTCCCCTCTGGAGAAGTTAGTACCGTGGTGCTAACCAAAGGCCCTGGCTGGGTTTGTAGTTTGGCTTACTTTTTCTGGGAAGCACGCAATTCATAAGTTTTACCCAGCCTTATTCAAATCTTTGTGAATTTATATACCAGCCTGCCATATTGGACTATATTTAACCTTGATTTATTTTTATGGACTTATTAGCGCAATTCTCTTTTTATATACCAACAATGGGGCACTGTGTGTTTCTTCCACTGACCCCAATTATGGGTTACTACTCCTCCTACCAATACCAATGATAGGGAGCTGCTCCTCCTACTGACCACCAAGCCTGAGGCCATGCTGATGCTGGGCCCAGGACATTTTCTACCCCCACCGACCACAATCTGCCCACCTAAAGTCTAAAGGACAGTGAACTAACTCTTTGAAAAGTTTGGAGAGCCCTGGTGTAAACATTAACAGTGCTCTGTATTGTAAAGTGCTGGATTGATAGGTCCCATTATATAGGTTAGTCTTGGTGGACTGCTGGATGTACGTAAATGAGCAGGGGACACCATGCATCTTTATTGCAGCATGTGTTTTGTCCACTATCAAAACTTAAACTTGGCACCCCTTTCCTGTTTAGGAGCCAAAAGCACTT